>VXBR01004970.1:239437-252595 GCA_013400215.1 Cisticola juncidis | reverse complement strand
GGAGGGATGGAGGGATGGAGGGATGGAGGGGTGGGTTTGACCTTGCTCGCAGAGGATGCGGCGCTCCCGTGCCCGCCGCCTGTCCGTCCCTGTTATTGTCTCCTGAAGGCTGCTGGCCCGCTGCAGCCTGCTTTGACAGGGGAGAAGTCTCAGAGATAATTAAGTTCCTACAAGTTTTGTGAAAATAGGAGAAGGATGCGGTGGGGGTTTCTGCCGGCGGGAGGCTGAGCCGGGAAACGGGGCTGCCCTGTTTGTGGGCAGCACTGCTGGGACCCGCATGGGGAATCAGGAATGGTGCTGGACTGGGGTTTTCCAGCGCTGGGTCTGCCGGGGGAAGCGATGGGACTTAAGACAGCACGCCCAGAACAGCGGGGTCCCGGTGCATCCCAAAAAGGAGCTCGCATGTGGGCAGCGAAGGCACATGAGCTCTTTAAAAATTCCTTAAGGATCAAAAGCCCATCTGTGCTTGTGGCAGCTCCCAGGGCAGCGCGGTGTGTGCCAGTGGTGCCTCTCTGCCTGCAGAGCACTGGTTCAGAGGCTGCAAGCACTTGTCATGGTCCCACCTCGGCTAAGAGCAGCTGCAAGCGGCTTTGCTGAGCCAATCACCCCCAGCACGCCGTTAATGAGTGCATTAATTACTAATGCAGCACGAGAAACCCGCGACCCCTCCGACGTCCAAGGCTCGGCGGGGCGGGCTGCGGAGCGGCTGCTGCTCGCCTCCCGCCTCGGCCTCGGGGACCGGCAGGGAGGGATACGCTGGTGCCACCCGACCGTGGGGACAGTGGGGACACAGCCCCGCGCAGGGGCTGCCCGCGGCCGGGCTGGCCCGCTCGGAGCAGCTGGCGCGGGTGTCGCAGCACATCTCGTCGGGGAGGGAGGCGGCGGTGACACGGCGGCGACAAGGCGGTGACACCTCGCTGCCGGTGCCCTGCTGGCGAGGGGCGGATGTGGAGGCCGAGACTAAAAAATCACCTCGGCAGCAGCGCCCTGCCCCACCAGGGTGGCACCGCCCAGGTGGCAGAGGGGGTTTGTCCCCACTGCTGTCCCCTTGAGCCACACCGGGGACAAACCCCCGCTGCCACCTGGGTCACGCGGCCAGCACGACCTCAGGTTTTGGCTACTGCACGGAAGAGTTTGGGAAACCTTCACCCTCACACGGGCACAGCCACCCCGTAATTCAGCGGGGTCATTCCTTGGCATCACCACGGCATGAGCGTCCAGGGGACACCGAGACCGGGCACCCCGGGGACAGGGACACACAGCGTCCGTGTCTGCGGCTGGGAGGGGCTCAGACAGGCGGGAGAGGGGATTTCCCTTCCCCCTGGAAAATCTGCACCTTCTAAACTACACCGGGAGCGGGGCTTGTTTCCCTCTGGGGGTGCTGTCCCTGTTTGCTCTGCACAGCCCCGTGCTGCTGCTCCAGTTCACTCACCAGCCACCTCCAGCACCCACCCAGACTGCCTTTTCCCAATTTCCCGGCAAGCCAGATGAAAAAAACCCAAGTGGAGAGTGCCACAATTTTGCTGAAACATGAGGGGTTTTGCTGGGAATGCCTGACTGAAATTCCTGACAATCTTCCCCCAACCAAGAGTACCGTGTGGGGTCACTCCAGCCCCATTTTGCCCTCCCTGGCCTGTTCCCTGGCCCCTGAGGGGGCAGTGGTCTGGGGAAGGGGCCAAAGAATCCCCCTCCTGTTTACTCCAGCTTTCCAGTGAATCGAGCCAGGAGGTTTTGCAGCAGATCCCGGTGGTGATCTGGCTCCAGGAAGGGATGCTCAGGGTGCAGCCATCACCTTCGGGAATATCCTTTGGGAATACCCACATCACCATCCATCCCCAGAGCGGTGCCTGGGCAGCCCCGGCGTGTCCCCAGGGGCTGGGGACAGCAGCCGGGACCCCGCAGAGCGCTGGAGACCTTTGCGGGGTCTCTGCAGCGCTGCCCTGCTCCTCTCTGCGGGCAGAAGCCTCCACCTCGTGGCCGAGTCCCGAACGACAGATCGGGCACACGGAGGGCTGGCAGCAGGGACCCTGTATTCATCACTGACCACACGATTTACCTTCCCCCCACTGCAGACTGTGCAGTCCCCCCGAACTGAGCTGGATATTTTTACTTATTGCTCTCGATCTCTTCCCTGCCTGCATTATTTCAGCAGTCAGAAGTTTTCCAGAAGGTTCAAGGCTTTATTTATGATTTTTTTTTCCCCTCCCAATTTTTATTTCTGAAGCTGGGCTCAGGGCAACCAACAAGGGAGCAGGGCAGAATTAGGCCGTGGAGCATCCTTGGGATGCTGAGGGATGAGAGAGGGGAGCTCCCCCAGCCCTGCTTTCCCATCCCCTTGGGCTCTGTTGGCCCTTGGCTGGGGGCATCAGGAGCAGGGCTGTGCTGGGCAGGATTTATCCCTTATGTTCACTAGCCTGTAATATTCCTGCTCTCTCATCCCTTCCACAGGGAAGGACTGGGATGCTCATCCCAGGGTGAGGAAAGCCTGTGTGCCTCAGTTTCCCTATTTCAAATCAGCTATTTCTACCTCTGCCTTTGCTTCTCTCCCAGCCTGACCCCTGTTCCAAGCCCTTTCATCCACACAGGGACCAGCTCTTCCTCAGCACCCAGCAGCTTTGTCACCCAAACCCCTCAGCTCATTTTCCTAACAAGGGAAATGTGCAAACTGACAGCATTTCCCTCCAACTCCTTTCTCCCCACTTTTCAGACATTAAGATCTTATTTCAGCATCAGCACAAGATTATTTTCCCCCTCCATTTCAGAAATTCCACAGGGAATTTCAAGACAAATGGAAATATTTGCAAGACACCCCAGGACAGAGAGTTGGGTTGTGAGCAGCTTTCATCTGGTGCAGCTTTTGCTTCCTGCTCTGTGGGACAAAAGTCCCAGCAGAAGTGACAAAGACTCATAAATTCTGCAGAACAATTTAGTTCTTTCTGGAAAAAATCTGGTTGTTCCCTGAAGTGGGACTGAGAGCTGGGTGTGATGCGGGGTAAAGAAAGTTTCTGTGAATGTCTGTCTCTTAATTAATATTAATACCTCTCCAGCTTTTTATCTCTGCTTTAAATAAAAAGAACCCAGCTATGGCAGAGTTCCCACCACATTAAGAAACCCATGAAGGCGGAGTGATGGATGCTTTGGAAGATGGCTCTCATTAATGTCTAATCCTTCCCATCAGCCCCACTTGTCCCTGACACTTGGAGCTTGTTAACCATTTTTTTGCAATGGTTTTTGGGGACTTCTGGACCTGGAGGGGGGGAATGGCACAGCCTCCTTTCCTTGCCTTTGGGTGACAGTGCAAACAACAGCATGGAAAAGTGGTTTCTGGTTTGGGTGCCACTGGCTGCCACTCTTTCCAGCTGCCTGGCCCACCTTTATTTTAAAAAATTGTCTTCCAGGCAAAGACAGAGCTTACTGCAGGAAAAATATTCCTGTTTCTTTATAATTTTATTTGTGCCTATCATTTTGAAGGCCATGTGTACAGCAACTGTTTCTGGGTGCAGGACCCTGTGGGGCTGTGGACTGGAGGGCCTGCAGCTGCTGCCTCCTCTTGCTGCTCTGCTGTTGTCAGGGGCAATCCATCGTGGGGGCTTTTTGGAAAGTGCCAGCTCCTGGATTCGTGTGAATAAGTAAGTAACTTTCTTTTTGGAAATAAAATCACTGTAGTTCTTGGGGGAAATACAATAGCTTTTGAGGCTAGAAAGAAACGAGGAGTGGACTTGGTCTCTGTGGGGTTGCAGCTGGAAAATCCAGTGAAAAAGGCCTTTTTCCTGGGCACAGATATGCCATGGAAAGGCAGAGGAAAACCTGTCCTGCTCGTCCCTCGTGTTTCTGGCAGCTCCTTGCCACCATCCACCTCTGCAGTGAGCTCCTGCCTATTGCAGTGCTGACAGTGAAAATCCCTGCACTGAACACTGCTTTTCCTGGTTTATATCCAGTTTCAGAGCTAACTGAGGATGTGGCTGGGTGGCTGAGGACACCAGGGGAAGGTGCCCACCCTTCTGCTCCCCACCTCGCTGGGTGTCCTCACGGGGAGCTCACAGAGCCTGCCAAGCCAGTCACCCTGGGAAAAACAGGTCCTGCTTGTGGTCCTGCAAATCCCTGCTGGCAGCAGCTCCCTGAGCTCCAGAACACCGGGGAGTTTCTGCAGCCAGCCCAGCCTTGTGGGGTGAGCAGGTCCTGGGTGCTTCTGGAAGAGAAAAGCCACACAAACCCACAGAAATTGCTACATCCAGTCACACAAACTGTGCTCGGGCTGATAAGAACGCGGTGAAATNCTTTTTTCCCCTTTTTTCCGCAGCTAAATGTAGCAGTAAGGCTTCCCGGCAGAGGACGGGAGCCCCTGGCCGTGGCCGCTTCTGCCTGCTTTCCACTAGAGGTAGCTGGAGGCCCGCACAACCCGCCCGGCAGTGCCGGGATCTCCACATTCCCACCCCAAATCTGGGAGCGATGAAGCTGCCATGGAAGGATCCCAGCGCAGCAGGGGCTGCCCCGCAGCTCTCCCTCCCCGGCCGCCTCCTTCTCCCGTGCCCTGCACCTCCGGAGCTGCGTCAGCGCTTTCTCGGTGTGAGATCCCGGAGTTTGGGGATTTTTGGAAAAGCAGAGGCTCCCCCCCTCCCGCTGCTGCAGTTCACCACTGCTACGGCAGCCTCGGGGATGGATGTCTGCCCCTCTGGGCAAGGGAAGAGTAAACTGCTCTGAGCTGCTTATTCTGCACAGGAGGAATAGCACAGGAGTTGGGTGGTTTAAGGCTCTTTTTCAATATTTTTTTCCTTTTTTCCACCTCATTTTTTCCCTTCTAGTAGGTTTAATGTGTATTGCCAGCTGACTGTGTAGCTGCTGTTTATGAGAGGCATTGCCCACCCAGCCCAGGTGGGTGATGGGTTGCTTGGGGGGCAGCTGGCTCCAGCTGCTGGGACCCTTCTGGCTGATCCCTGGAGCAAATGTCTCTTTTGAGGGTCTTTTTTTTTTGGAGGAGAAGGAGTATAACAAATAGAGCAGGTACTCCCCGAGAGCTGCAATAAGCCTGCAAAGCGAGAAGGGAAAGAAGGTCAGAAGGAGTGAGGATTATCTGCCTTCCCCATTCCCAAAGGGATTTTAGCCCTGAGTTTTAATAACAGCCAGGAAAGAGGCAGACTTCGTGCTTACCCAGAGGACAAGGCCCTAATAGAAGAAAGGATCAGCTAGGAAAAGCCCTTTTATCTTGCTTTGCCATCCTCACAGACACTGCTGTTCCAGGGGCTGTCTGGACACTGCAGAGTGGGGTCCTGGCTGGCAAAGGGAATGCTCCTGTCACCAGTCTGGCTGTGGTTTGCTGATGGTGATGGTGTGACTTCCCTGGACAAGGTCACTGTGTGACACAAGCATGGGATGGAGAGAGAGCCCTTGGGCCCCTCTCTGTGGCCACCACATTGCCCAGTCCACGCATGTGGACCTGTGTGTATCCAGACAAACGAGTTCCCTGTGGTATTGGGGAAAAATAAACTTGGGGTGCATGGCTGGGGCCCTCTGCAGCCCCACAAAGGTTCTCCAAGCCTGCAGCACACCACATCAAGGAGCTCCTGATGGTATTTCCCTGATGCCATGTGGGACATGGCTGCAGGCCCTCTGCTGCACCCTCCTCCTTGGCCAGCATCTGAGACGTCACCAAGCGTCACTCTCCTTTGGCCTGGCAGGAGGAGACTGATGAATCGAGAGGAGCTGGGAAAAGGGTGGGGACTGGCACCTCCTGGAGTTCCAGCCCAACCCCTGAACTGCTTGGAGATGGTCCCAGAGCCCACCTTGGCCTCCTCTCCGGGGCTGCAGGCGCCGTTTGGGAGCGGTGGAGCTCCGGCCGTGTCCTGCGGGATGAGCACGGGCAGGGAGCTGTGACAGATGGGGACTGTTAATATTGAACACATCATTATGCTGGCCAAGGCCGAGAGTCCTTCCCTGTGTGGAGGGCATCAATATTAAGGCGAGTTACTAAATGTATCTCAGAGGTGAACTCAAAGGCGTTTGGGAGGTCCAGGCTCAGTTCTGGGATCCTGCCCTGCTGGGTTCTTGCTGTGCTGGCAGAGAAGAGAAGCTGCTTTCCCTGAGCCTCTCGAGATGTCCCTGTGTTTGGCACTTAGCAGGGGAGACAGGCATGGCCTTTCTGAGATCAGGGGATCAGCCTAAAATGCTTGTTTTTAAACACTGCATGCCGTAGGTGAGCTAATTGACATAAATCCTCCCAGGGCTGGGGCTTTTTGGGTGCTTGGCTTCCCTCCAAGGCACCTGGAAACTTTGTGGTGGGTACTGTCTGACACCTCGGCTCTCAGTTCCCAGAGCTGGGCTTTTAAAGGCATTTCAGGCGCCTTAGGGTGAAACTGGGCAACCTGGAAATTCTGATGGGAGCTCCCAGCTCCCTGGTGAGAACTTTTTTATATTTATGGAGGAAAAGGAGTAATTTCTTTCTATCAAAAATGAATGAAAACTTGAAAAATCTCTACCAGGTTTTATTTATTGCCTCATCTATTAAAATAGCTGCATATCTATTCAAGTGTGGGGGCTGTACTTTATCTTACCTTTTCCATGAGTCACAGAATACTTTTTCTTTTTTTCCCCTTTCAGGGAACAGGTACTGCTGAGTTTCTCACAAAGGGAAAATGTCCTGGAGGACGCCAAGGGCACGACTTCTCATTGCAGCAGCTGAGCAGCAGCATCATCCTCCTGACACTGGTGTCCTGCAGCCCTGGCCAATGCCAGCCTGGTGGGGCATTCCCATTCCTGCTGCTGAGATGAACCTGAGCTTTTCCTCACCTCCAGACCAGGAGCCACCCACTGCTGGTGGGCTCAGGCTGGGTTAGAGAGGACAGAGATGCTCTGGGGTCCCTGAGACACCGACAGATATGTCTGCACTGAAGCTCTGGGTGGGCTGAGGGGCTGGTTCCAGCAGGTTTGGACATCTGTGGCTGTGTTCCTGTGCTGTGGCATGGGGGACACACACACAACCTCCTGTTCCTGCTCTGCCTTCAGTGGAACTGCCTGCATTAAGCACAAACTCCCAGCTTCTGCTAAGCCAGCCCAGTGCAGCAGCTGATCTGTTTGTGCTGGAAGGGACAGGCTTTGCTGTTTGAACACCAGGTGCCCCAAAATATGTTAATCCAAGCCCCAGAACACCAACCCCCTCCATTCCTTTTCTCGCCTTGTCTCACACTGAATTGCAAACTCACAGCAGGGGAGGAAACTGAACCTGCTTCCCGTGGTCATACCCCTGAGTGTGACTTCACCCAGGACTCAGGCACACACCTCTGCTGCAGCCCAGGCTTTCCTGGTGTCCCCAGGAGCCATCACACCCAACAGATGTCACAGGCTCGTGGGCACTGCCAAACCCCATGCTGGGAGCTGAACCGGGAGACCTGGCAGTGTTCAAGGCAGTGGGAACAGGGGGCAGCCCCCCACGTTCCCTCTGTGGGGGTTCCCTGGGATGCTCTGCCCTGGCTCACCCTCCCAGCCCTCACCACAAACTGGCAGGGACACCTCGGTGAGGGGGACCAGCAGATGTACTCTGGAATAAACTTTATTAGAAGTTATCCATAATATTGCATGTTCTGTTTGCCAGACTCGGTGACATCCACGGTCCTCTCTGTGCACAGCAAGTGCCAGTTTCACTACAGCTGCCAAGGCCCTGTGAAACTTCAGCAAACCTGTGCCTTTTCCCATAATATGGGGCTAGTTCTAACTTTCTACAGTGTTTTTTCTTGGTGCTCATCAAGCTGAGGACAGCTTTGACCACAGGCATGGCTGAGGACTGCTGGAGCCAGCGAGCAAGTGGGGCTCTGCCAGGGGTGAAGGACAGCCAGGGTCTCTACTCGTGGAGACCTCATTCCTTGGGGAATGTCAGGAGGGGAGGCAAAAGCCACCACTTTGTTGTTATTTTTATAAGCCCCTCAGCCTGGTGAAAGGCCCAGCACAGTGGGGCAGGCAGCACTTTCTCCTGCTGTGGGTATTTTTCTGTGGGAGCCCCACTCTGGCCCCATAAGCCTTGCTTCCCCCCACACCCTCCCTGCCACGGCTCAGAAAAAGCTTTATTTATACTCATTTAGCTGCTTGCCTCCTCCCTAATTGAAATAATTAACCTTCTCGCTTAATGAAGAAGAGGACCGGGGGGAGGGCAGGGGGTGCCGGGGCTGCCAGAGCCCCTCCCGGGCTGCTCCGCCGACTCCCTCGACCGGCTCAAAAACGTGATTCGGAATTTGGCCACCGGGAGCTAAAAGGAAAAAAATAAAAAAAATTATAAACAACCCTGAACAACTGCGCCGTGGTCGGGGGCTGGCGGGGCGCGGCTCCCCCGGCCCCGGGGCCGCGGCGGGGCTGACGCCAGCATTTCATCTCGGCGGAGAAGTCATCGGCTCTGACCACGGGGAGGGCTTTGCCCGCCAGGTCCCACTTTGCTCCCCTATATTTAGCCCATTATGAATATGGAANCACGCAGCCGGCCCGCCGCTCTCCCCTCCCGGCCCGGGATGCCGCGGGGTCCCCGCTCGGGCTCCGGCACTGACCGAGCGCTGAGCGGCCCTGGCAGCCCGTGGCTGCTCCCGGCTGGGCTTTGCCCGCCTGCCCCGAGCACTGAGCACCTTTTCCCAGGTCGGGACACTCTCCCCCTTTTTGGGAGTCAAAAAGCATTTAGGCACCCTTCTGCCTCTCTCCTGCCTCCTGGGGCATCTGCACCTCTGCACCCACGATTTTCCTCTCCTTTTGCAAGGTCCATCCCAAAAGCTTTGCTTTTGCTCCATCCCAGAGCTTTTGCTCCACCCCAAGAGCTGGAAACCGATGGGGATGGCACACGGGGGTCAGACTCTCTCTGTAAGAGCCCCCCAGCTTGGCTGTCTTGGGTTGGGGTTGGAAGAGCACTTTGTGCAAAAGGTTGCAGTGGCTTTTGGGCATAGCAGAAAAGAGGGAAAACAGCTTTATTCAAGCCGTTAATGAAATGTCATTTGCAATTCGCTTCCATCCCCGTCACGTGGCGGATCTGCAGCACCCCCGGGTTGCACCGGCTCGCACGGGGGCTGCTGTTTTGGAGGGGGTTTTGGGCAGGGGGAGACAGGCACAAAAGCACCAAAACACGACCGCCCCTTCCCCAGAGCTCCAGGGCTGGTTTGCCACGGGTGCTATGGCCAGGTGAGGTGGCCCAGCCTCCCCTCTCAGAGTGGGTCAGCAGAGACCTGGCAGAGGAACACACCTTTTCTGTGGCCTCTGGCCCCAGAAATATCCCTGGATTTTATTTTTCCACTCACCACATATCCCTATCCCTCATATTTCTCATGGGCAGCCAGCAGAGTCCAGATGCCTTCTCGACCCCTGCAAGGCGCAGCTATGCAGCTCGGAGCTTCTTTTCCGTCCTCCCCCCTCTACCTGCCCCCTCTCCCCTCCTCCACCCCTTCCCAATTTCTGAGTGATCCTCTGCAGTCGTGAGCAGGTTTAACTAATCTTTCTGTCAGTGGGGTACTTTATGGAAATTGAAAACTAATTAACGTTCATCTCAGCAGCTAATCGCATAAAAGCCCCACTGCCTGGGCCTCCCTGCTCTTAAAATAATAACGGCACAGGAGCAGGGAATATCTAGATGGAGCCCACCAGGATGGGATGTTCCCAAGGACAGAGCACTCGGGATGCCCCTGGAAGCCCCACAGCCAGGGATGGGTCACCTTCTGCTGGTGCTGGAGCCGGCTCCTGAACCCATCTGGCCCATCCTGCTTCCCTCTGGCTATCTCGACCCCAGAGGTGGGCAGAGGGTGTTCGGGGGAGTTCGGGCAGAGGGGGCGGCGTGGGGCTGGGAGGGCGATGGGGACGTGTGGTCAGAGCCGCTCCCGCCCGCAGTGACTCACTCGGCTTTAATTGCTCCCTGAAGTGGCGGGCTGCTGGCGGCACCGCATCAGAGATGTCACGTTATAGTCATGCGTGAAGAGCTAATGGTCAGGGGTGACACCACCAACAAAACATCCTCGGGGGACCTGTCACTGATGGCGAGGATCAAAGGGCAGCGGGAGCGGCCGTCCCGCTGCTGCCCGGGCTCGGAGAGGCAGGTGCCCGGCACAGGGGTGGTGGCAGCGCTCGTGGGGCTTTGTGGCCAGAGAATCACCCTGCCACAGCAGGGCAGGGCACGCAGGGCCCGAGCTGAGGGTGCTGGCCCGTCTCACAAGCCCTGGAGAGGATTCTCGTTGGCTCTGAAGCTTTGCTCTGGCATGGGTTGGGAGGGCTCATGCTGACATCAGACCGGGGTCAGCCGGGCTCTGCAGTCCCCTGTGCCAAAGGGAGGCAGCCCAGGTGTCACAAGCCGGGATGAGAGGGTGGATCTTGGATGTGCAGCCATGGGGGTACCAACCTGCCCCTCCTGTGCCCTCCTGTGCCCAGGCCAGGCCCCTCCTGTGCCCTCCTGTGCCCAGGCCAGGATGCTGCCAGGCACATACCAAGGGTTGAGGGAAGTCCTGGATGAGACCCCAGCCTGACCAGCCCAAGAGGTTCAGTGGTTTGGCATGGTGGGGTTGCTTTTTTGGGCTCTGCCAACAGCACAGGCTCCAGCACTCCCCTTTGCTGACTGCACTGCCCCAGGAGCAGCACGGTGCAAAGTGCCCTGTGCTGCTGCTCCTGTCCCCAGGGCCACAGCAGGGCACAGGCTGTTCCCCGCTTTGCAGCAGGTCCTGGGTTGCTTTTGGCTCTGGCTCATTCCCAGCTGCTTCCACGTTGCTGCTGGGCACGGCAGCTCTCCCCACGCTGCTTCTCCAGCGGGATGGGGGTCACCTTCCTGCCCCCATCCTCAGGAGGGGTGCAGGAGGCCAGGGGACGTGGTCAGGCTGCTGGAGCACACGGAGCAGCAGCGCCGGCCGCAGCCATCCCGCCGCGGAGGAAGAGTTATTGCTGCAGTCACACACCAGCTATTACCTCCCAACAAAAGGCAGCGTCTGCACAGCCAGGAGAGAGCCCGAGGCCAGGGACAGCCCGGGTGACCTTCACAGGACGTGCAGCAGACAGGCCAGAGCCCTGATCTCCGCAGACAGGTAGGCCTGCAGGCGCCCTGCACCTGGCCCGGCGCAGCGGGGCTCCCGGGATGCTCCCCACAAGCCTTCAGCCGCTATCAGCTTCAAAGTCTCCCCGGCAGCCCCGGGCCCGGGCGGGATTCACCCTCCCAGCACATGTCAAGCGTTCAGGGCTCTGCAAGGAGACAAAGGCGATGCTGTTGCCGGCGCTGAGCTGCTGGGAGGTGCCAGCCCCCAGCCTGGTGCTGGAGTTTGGATGGATCCCTGCAAAGCAGCTTTGCCAGGCCCTGCCTGGCAGCAGAGCTCAACAAGGAACCTGCTTGGAGTAGCCAGGGATGGAGACTGAGGTGATGGCACTGAAGACACAGGGGGCTGAGCTGGGGGTCTCACCCAGAGGCCATGGCTCAGGATCTGCTGGCTCTGTCACAGAATCGTGGAATGGCTTGGGCTGGAAGGGATCTTAAAGCTCACCTGGCTCCAGGACCCCTGCCATGGGCAGGGACACCTTCCATGAGACCAGGTGGCTCCAACTCCCATCTAACCTGTCCCTGAGCACTTCCAGGGATGGGGCAGCCACAGCTTCTCTGGGCAACCTGTGCCAGGGCCTCCCCACCCTCACAGGGGAGAAGCTTTTCCTAATACCTAATCAAAACCTTCTGACAGTTTAAAACCTTCTGTCACTAAGCGTAAGAGTTATCCCTAGAGCCTAAAGCACCAACATGAGCAGCAGCAGCTCTGGAACACTGAGACCCAAGGGTGATGTCCTTGTGCTGCCTCCTGTCCCGGTAGTGAAGCTTTTTGAGGGAATCCTCATGCTGTGCTGAGAAACCACCTGCAGACAAGCAGAAATGACCTCCTAGCTTGACTTCTGTTCTCTGTGTTTAAACTGACCCAAATTCACCTTGGGGAGGTGTTGGGGGGTGTCAGCAAGGGCAGGGGAAGCCTCCTCATCCCCACGTTCAGCTCCCCACAGAGTGCTGGGGAGGAGTAAGTGGCCAGGACTAAATGAAGGGGAGGGGGTGTTTGTGTCAGTAAATGTCAGAAAGCAAAAAACAAGCAGGACTTTAGAGCCAATTAAGTTTGTATAATGTGAGGGAAGTGCTGGTTAAAGGCATGGCAGCAGCTGAGCTGTGTATCCATTTATTTTAGGGCAGTTTTCCACGGGAGCAGAGCACACGCCATGTCATTAGCACCAAATATCGCTAATAAGGCTGTCTCCACTAATAAGCAAAAAAAGCTTAATTATTTTGTTTTTCATTGAGCCAGGGTGGCCCCTCGAATGACTTTTCCTCCAGCTGGGGGGAAAATGTGTCCTGAGACACAGGTACCAACGTGGGAGGGTGGGGAGGGACAGCACGGCTGGATTGTCCCGTGCAGGGAAGTGCCACCAAGCTGAGGGTGACCCCCGAGGCTGCAGTGTCTGCCACTGCAGAAACAGCTGCAGAAGCACTTTGTGAGGCCAGGCTCTGCTGGAAGCATCAGAACAGCGTTGTGACACCCAGAGGGAGATGTCACATGCCTCCCCGGGACACACGGGGACATCGTCCCTGTGCCACCAGCGCTGCCTGCAAAGAGGGGGATGGAGGAACCCGACTGGGGGAAAGAGGCTGCAGATTGTGCCTGTCCCTCCTCATCTCCCCTTGTGCGTGACCAAAACCGCTCAGCCACAGTCTTCCCAAGCCCATTGTGTCCCTTAGATCAAACCTTTCCTCTGGAGGCTGCAGCAGGGCCGGCCCCACAGCAGGGCTGGTCCCACAGAGCCTGCACTGCTGATCCCACAGCAGCCTGCACTGCCAGCAACGCTGCAGAGCACCAGGGCTGCCGTGGCCCCTGAGGGTGACACTGGGACTGGCACCCAGTACTGCTGGCACCCAGAGCTGCTCCACGGTGGCAGCTCCTCCGGTGTTTTCCCTCCTGCATTTCCA
Organism: Cisticola juncidis; assembly: GCA_013400215.1. Lineage (NCBI taxonomy): Eukaryota > Metazoa > Chordata > Aves > Passeriformes > Cisticolidae > Cisticola > Cisticola juncidis. The sequence continues at coordinate 239,670 of VXBR01004970.1, read as the reverse complement.
AGCACGGAACTCATCCCTTGGCCTCCCCAGTGGGATCCCACAGGCTCATAGGTCCAAACCTGCCCCAGTCCATACAGATGTGTACAAACACATGGCAGAGGGTCCTGTTTGTGCCTCCTGTTGGGTGCAGGGGTCACAGCTGTGCAGCTGCCGGCCCTGCAGCACCGCAGGCTCTGGGAAGCGGGGTTGGTGTCTCCGAGCCCCGCCCGTGGCCGCCGGGAGCCCTCCGTGCC
>VXBR01004970.1:186472-232037 GCA_013400215.1 Cisticola juncidis | reverse complement strand
AAAGCAAAGAAAAAGGCAAGCAAGCAGCTATGCCAACACAACTGGAGACTGGAGGGACCAACTGGGGAACCCAGGAGGGGATTTGGATTTGCAAAGTACCATGGAGGAGCGAGGGCAGGGCTGCCTGGGCAGGGCTGCCTGGGCAGGGCAGGAGCAGCAGGGCAGGCAGGGCAGCCCCAGGCTCCACAGCCGAGGTTTGGGCTCATTCCTGGTGGGTTCCCAAGAGGGACCGTGGCATTCCCGGGGCACAGCCCTGCTGCTGCTCGGGAGAGGAGGCATCACCCAGTCCTGTGCCCTGGAACGCTTTGTCTGAACAGGTTTGTGTGAAAGAAGCTGGAAGTGGACAAAAGGCAGCGCTGAGGGAGGCCACGGCGAGAGGAGGAGGAGAGTGGGAAGGTGCAGAGCTGGGGAAGGTGGGCAGCACCTCCCGACTGTCCTGGCAGGAAAACAACCTTCTCCATGCTCTTAACACAGCTGGGAGGCAGCCCTGGGCCCCTCATGCCACATCCTGCTCTGCCACACAGTCCCCACTCCTGGCACGGGTGCAGATGGAGCAGGAAGTGTCCCTGCTGGACACAGGACACCCCTGTGCTGCAATGTGACCATGCTGGAGCTGTGGCCACACCACCACTGTGCCCTGCAGGTCAAGGACCATTACTTTTTCCCGCAGAAGTGTGGAAATATTTTTGGCAGAGCTCTAATTTTAAATGGTTTCTGCTAATGCTGCTCCATGCTGGCAGTTCCCACCTCGAGACCAGCACAAGCAGGGTGGGCACAGACATTCAACAGCGTGAGGTATTGATCCCACGGATCCTGGGATCCATCACAAGGTGCCAGACATCCTGCACCCACACCAGTCCCACCACACCCAGGGTCTTGATGCAGGCTGGCTCAGCCTCCTCGTGCCCACTGCAAGAACCGATGGCCAGAAGTCCCACCCTGGCACAAAGCTCAGCCTGCTGCCCAGGGGAACTGGTGCTGCCTCTTCCTGCTCTTCCATGAAAGCCACGTCCTCCCAGCATCAGCCTGAAGGAGCAGGATGAACCTTGCTTGCCAGCACCACTGCTTGTCCCAAGAGTGGACCAGAAAAGCTGGGAACAAAGTCCCACGAGTTCTTCCATGGCCACTGCCCAGGTAACTCCTGGGGTCAAACCAGCAGCTCCAGCACACAGACATCCCCCATGGGGCAGCCACCCGTCCTACAGAGCAAACCTGTGGTGTGAAGTGCTGCCAAAAGCACCCGAGTCACCGAACCCAGCAATTCCAGCCCCTGGCACTCTGCTGCCCATCCCTCACTGCTGGCTTGGCAGGGATTTGGGAATGCAGGGGTTGGCACAGCCTCCGTGGGTCCTGCCTGATCTGTGGAACCCAGCTCCTCCTGGAAACAGGAGCCAACACCCCGTGACACTGCCCTGAGCAGGAGAACTCCAGTGCCAGCCTCTCCAGGTGGGAGAAGTGCTGGTGTCCCATCAGCCACACAGCCTGATCCCACACGGCTCCGTGGAGGTGGCAGCACCTCTGTTACCAGCGGTGGCTGATTCTCACCTGCCTCTGCCGCCCTTCCTTCCCTGCTCTTCTCCCCTCCAGCAGCAGGCAGGCAGCACAGCAGGGCTTCATGGCTCATCCAGACACAGCAGCCAGCGGGAGGGAGGCTTGGCTGAGCAGGGCTGGCACTGGGAGGTTTCCCTGGGGCTGGGAATGGGAACGGCACCTTCTGGAAGTGAGGGGAGCACACTGGCTCCTTCTACGTGCACAGGGCTGTGCCACCTGCCCCAGCCCTGCAGCACACCAGGGACAGCTCACCGGGGCAGGCTGAGGGCGGGAGGCTGCGGAGACAGGCGGGAGCAGATTCCCTACGGTGGCAATTCCCTATGGAGAGGTAGCGTGAGAGGAAGGGGGCAGGGGGCTGCCTGCTAGCCAGGGAGCGAGACGTGACCCAGGTACATTTGTAGCTCCTCAGAAAGACACCCAGCACGAGGCTGTACACTGCTCTGGGGTCGGTTTGTGTGGTGGTGGTCCATTTTTGCTTTTCCTCCTTAAAATCCTTCTACCTTGGGTGGGAAGCGGGGAGGGGAAGGGAGCGGTGTTGTGGCGGTGGCGGGGAGGGGGAGAGCGGCTTCTACCCAGAAAAGAAAGGGAAGAGAGTATAAAGAAGTGTCCAGATTGGCTGAAAAAAGCATCCCGACGAAGAGAAGAGAAGAGAAGGAGTCTTCTTGTGTGTGCTGATTGGGTTCACCTCCAGTCTGACTGCTGCGGTGTTAGGAGAGGCCCCCTCCCCTCCGCCCCGCCGGGGCCGGCTCAGCCAGGGATGCAATTTGCTGGGAGATCAGTTGGAGGTATCAGAGTGAACGCTGCCAGGGCCTTCTGTGGGGGAGGTCACCGACGATGGGGTAGTAGCGTCTTGCCAACCTCCATTAGCCTGAGGGAAGGGACACGCAGAGACATCAGTCACCCCATGGCAAGGCACCCACAGCCCTACCCAAGGCACCCATCCCCTCAGACCACCTCACCCCTGCTTCTCCCTCAGCTGGGACTGGTGTAGGAGGCAAAGATGTCCCCTCTGACTCCCACATCCCACCCCAGATCAGTGATATAGAGCAGAAACATTTCTGTTGAAAACAGATTCTGAAAAACAGCAAGTGCTCATGGAAAGTTCATCCCTTAATAAAACACCAACATATTTCTCCAGAACCCTGAGCTCTGGTTGATCGGGGTTTTTTAACCCACGATTATGACCCTTTCTCATATGGAAGAAAGAAAATAGTAAACACCTCAGCCCAGAACCAGCAGCCTGAATGTTATCTGAACTGAAGTGCTGTGAATGTGCAGAACAAGCAATGGGTCCCACGGAACTGCTGAGCTGTGCCCCAGAATAACTCCACATCCACACCTCATCAAGGGAAACTGAGCCACAGCACAACAGAGGTGCCACCACTACATCCCATCCGAGGGCTCATGCAGCCAACCACGGCAGACAACTTTCTGCCTTTCTGTTTCTTCTCCTACAAACAGATGCAGAGCCAAATCCTCCAGGCACTGGAGCGCTGAGCTACCGGAGGGCCGCGGCTGCCGCGGGCAGGAGCCGGCAGCGCGCAGAAGCTGCTCCTCTGCGCCTGCCATCCCCTTTGGAGAGGAGCAGATGTCGCACCCAACCTCCTCTGCTTGCTCTGACATTGATTCAGTGCTTGGCTAATTAATCCTTCCCAAGCACTGACCAAGCTCCAGTTGGCAGCAGTTGCTGTCCCGCTTTTCTTTTTTACACACCCGGGCTGCTTTGCCCACTCTGGCTGCCTGTCCTGCTGCCTGCTGCATTATCCAACGCTGGCCCTGCACACCTTAGAGGGCTGAGGGCAGGAAAACTGCCCAGCCTGGGGTGCTGCTGCCCAGCTCCTGCCTGCCTGAGAGGCTGCTGTGACGGGAGCAAAGAGCTAACAGGCACAAGAACCCACGTCTAAGGAGTCACCCCACAGCGGGACACGCACAAGCAAAAAAGACAAGAGGTGTGTGCACACCCCTCGCTGTGCCTGTGTGCATGGGAGCAGAGGGGTTCAGGCAACAGCAAGGAAAGCAGGAATCACGACCTCAGCTTGCTCACAGGTTAGCAAGCCCCACTCTGCTCCATCTTGGGTGCAGGTGTGACACCAGACAATGCCATGAGCACCACCAGCCCGGTGCACCCCATGGCCACTGCCCCCACCAGCTCCCACCCACAGCCAGGCCCTGACCCACCATCCCTGCGCTCCCCGAGATGCAATATCCACCCTTACACATCTTGGACCGCTGCAAGAGGCAGCAATTACTGTAGATTATCAGCCCGACAATGACAGGCCGCGTAAAGAGAGACACAGAGCCAACTCCGCCGCCCCGAGACTGGCATATTCAAGTACACTTAGGACATTAATAGCAATTTACGTGCCATCAGTGAGAGAGAACCACAATAGCTGTGCTGGCAGCCTCTTATTACCAAGCCTGTTATTTGTTGGAGTTACAAGCTATAATCACAACAGAAACTTTCAAAACCCTTATCTTCCGTGACGCACCAAATCTATTTCAGAGCCGTAATTGCTATGTCACCGGAGAGTTTGCTGCTTAATGCACTCAGATGCCATTTAGTGTTTGCAGGGTCGTTACGGCGAGCAGGAGGGGGGAGAGCGGCGGGGGCCGTGCCGAGCAGGGCTCTGGCCCTATTGTGCTCAACTATTTTTAGCGAGGCTTTTGCCTGCCAGCCACAGGAGCCACTGAGCAGCAGCTTCCTGTTCGGCCCCCTGCTCCCCAAAATCCTTGGAAGGTACTGCAGACTGGGAATGAGCCTCCCTGTGCTTGAGGAATCTGTGTGAATGCAGCCTTGGTCACATCCGGTGGGAAGTCAAGGGAATGCTGGCTGAGAGGCCAGCGTGGCCTGGGAAGGCTGTAAGTTGGGTCAAGTGATGAGAAGGAGGACCCAGGGTTGGCTCTGACGCTATCCTTTGGGATGGAGAAGTCCTCCATGAAGATCCTCCCCCAGGCAGAGGGCATGCAGGCACCATCCCCACTCATCCTGGAGTTCACTCCATCGCTACATGGACCAAGCCATGTGCGGGATGCATCCAGTTCCACCCAGACGGCTCCATTTCTCCAAAGCAAGAAGATCCCCTGGGGTTTGACTGTAATAAACCAGTTGGGATCTCCCTCAAAGACAAGGGAGTCTTTTGAGGAGGCTGCTGCTCCTTGCAGAGCCCCTGCACATGGCTGTGACTCTTCAGGAGGGGCAGATGCCAAAGACAGAGCAGTGGTCTCCAGGACATCTCTTCAGATGTCCCCTCCTGGTGCCAAAGCACAGGCAAAGCCTTGCTGACTGTCCAAATCTGGAGCCCCAGAGAAAGCAACTGCTTTTGGTGCCCATTTCAAGTCTCAGCGTTTTTGTCACCTCCAGCAAGTCTGGCTGGCTCCCTGCCCAGGCCTCCTACGTGGGGCTGGGAGATAACTTTGTGCCAATTCTGAAGGCACATGGAGGCTGTCTCAGCACCCCACCTCCTGAGACCAAATCCTTGTCCCACCAACCATGGCACAGGGCGTCAGGTCAGCCTCCAAACAAATCAGTTACTGGCCAGTCTGACAGAGCAGCCTCAAAGCCTTCTCAGACCTCTGAGCTGTTAAAGAGATTTTATCAGGGCCTCCTTACAATATGCACTGAAGGTCTTATCAGACAGCCTTGCCAGGACATCCCTTCCCAAGGGTCATGGCCAGGCATCCCTGGCCATCAGAACATTCCAAGGCATCCCTTAAGGATGGAGCTTGTGCACTGAAGCCCTGCCAGACCAACTTCCATAGCCCAGCTGTGGCCATGACCATGGACCAAAACTTGACTGTGATGGTGAACTGCAGCTGGCTGAGGAGCAGAGCAACAACTTTTTTCCCAAGGCTCAACTTTTTAGAATGAAAGCTCTCAGGCCAAGTAAAGAGCCCTCAGCCTCTTCCTGTACCAATCCTTGCTGAAAAGAGTGGATCCAAAACTCCCTGTCACTCCCTGCCACTGGCCACGACCATCCAGGACACACACACACACTGCTCTGTGACCAGGCACAGGTCTGCACAGCAGCAGTTTTAAAACCTTCACTCTCTGATGAACTTCAAGAACAGCTCATCATTTTACACATTTAAATCATCTGTAAATTGAATTAAGTCCAAAACCAAATTTCTGAAAGGGCTTTAAGATGACTACAGTTCACTCACTCATAGCATACTGGGGAAGTAGAACACTGGGTGGATTTACAGCCATAGGGCAGGGGCAGGAAAGGTGATGTTTTGGGGTAAGACCCTCCAGAGGACTGTGGCAATAAAGATCCGACTTCTGCTGGAACCCAACAGAACTTAAGCTTTCCTAAATCGTCTGAAATCTCAGGGGACCTCCTGGATAAACATGTGGACCCCCATGAACAAACAGACAGCCTAGACATTTAACAACTCTCACTTCATGGTGCAAAACCCTACAGCCTCAAAGTTTGCCAAAAGGGATGGCTCACACCCCAAACCTCCTGAAAGGAGGGGAACTCCTGCTTCTTCTCAGTGTGACCCAAGGCTGGGTATCCTCAGGACAGCTCCTGTCTCCACCACCCTCCATTGTCAGAGCACCCCCACCTGTGGCTGGGATGCTGGTGCTGTCCCCCTGTGCCTCAGCCGTGGGTCACAGCGCTGGCCCTGGCTGGGGCACTGCCCATTATCCTGCTAACGATGCAGAACCGACTCCAGCCCCTCCCGCCCTGCGGAGCAGCCTGGCAGCCACAGCAGCGCAGCCACGCAGGGAGCTGGGCTTTGGGTAGATCCCTCTTCTCAGCTGTCACCACTTACACGCACTTAAAAATTCATCCTCCAGCATGGAAGGCAAACCCCGAGCGCTGTCTCCCCTGCCAAGGTTTCCAGCAGCGGAGCCGGGCTGGAACCTGCCGCTGCCTGCCCGGTGCTGACGGGCTCCAGGGATGCTGAGCCTCAGCCCCGTGCACTCATCACTGTGACAGGGCTTCACTAGGTTTCGGCTCATCTCCTCCCAGCAGCTCACGGGGACGGCAGCTTTCTGTGTCACAAGCAGCTCTGCTGCGCGTCCTGCTGCCCCTCCTGCCACCAAAGGGTTCAGGAGAGGCAGGGAAGCCCTGCCTGTTGGAGACATCACCCTTCCTGCACTGGGGAGCTCTCCAGCACCAATGCTTCCAAAAGGGCAGCCACACTTCAGGCTGGACAAACTGGGATGCATCAAGGGACCTCACTGGATGGGAAGACATTAAGGACAATCAGACTGGAGCACACTGACTGGATAGGGGAAACAAACAGGCAATCCTGAGGGTGCTTCCTAAACTGCTCAGCTCTGGACTCCCTGCCTCATTCCCCATGCCTGCCACAGCTCTATGGGGAATTGAGGAGTCACCCACACAGTGCAGCCCCTTTGCCCACCTGCCCCTCTCTTGACAACATCCAATACGGGTCAGTCTGGGCTCCTGCCCTCCCTGAAAACCAGCCTGAGAAGACATCAGATGCCAAACACACCAGGTCCCCATCTGGGATGCACAGAGGGAACACCAAGCCTCTGCCACTCCAGTTCACCAGTTCTCATTGCCACTCACAGGAACATGGGTTCTCCCACAGAGAACCACAGCCAGAAACACCAACCCAGCCCTCCTCATCCTATTCAGCTTTTGAGTTTTCACTCTCTCTTCTCTTCTTTTTCCTCTCCCCAGTCACCCCCTCCCTGCCTCATAATCCCCAGCAGCAACCCTCCCCCCCAAATTTTGGCTTAACCCAGCCCACTGTTATTTTCCAAGCCAACTGCAACTGTAATCAGCTCAGCCTCTTTCCTTGGGGGTATTTTAATTTATACAAAAGTATCATCTCTTATCATGATCAGCCTGCGATTCATTTACTCTCCAAGTATTAAAAAGCCAGAAAGGGAATAAATTCAGCGCACGGAGAAATTAATGCGGAACGATAGGCTCTTTCATGTGGCATTTCCAAGTGCCGTTTTTGCAAGGGGCTTATGTAATGAGACATAATTATCTGCACATGTTCAATTACATTACTTCACAAATCCTCCTGCCTCTGCCTCCTGACGTCAAGCCGCCCACTAAGCCCCGGCGCCCACAGCAGAGGGGAGCAGAGCCCCCCGTCCCAGGGCACCCCTTTCTGTGTGCTGGTGGTGGCCGTCCTGCAAGATGGTCACACACAGGTGACAAATGGCCTTGAGGGTGATGAGACTGGCTGGTGCAGTGTGCTGCAGGACCACCATCCTACCCAGAGCATCATCACCTCTCTGGCTCCTTCAAGACCACCCTAGCTCAACCATCAGCATGCCCATGTCCAGAGACAGCTGCCTCCTCCTCTGTGCCACCCCGGACACCACTGCCACCACCCACTCGGCGCTCACAGCCTCCTTTTCCAGGCTGCCCTCCTCTCCCAGCTTGCTGTCACCGCCGCTGAGATGGTGGACGATTGATCTGAGAAATGAAGTTGGATTGCTGTCCCGAATCTACACTGGGTTCTCCTTGTGTGTGTCTGATCGATTTCCCCCCGTGCGACACAGCTTGTCGCTACGAATTTTCATGCTAGTCAGAACCCGCCAGCGCACCCAAGAACAAGGAGAAGATGCTCCAGAGACCGCCCTCCCCCTCGCATCCTCCCCCAGCCCGCCTGGGCGAGGTTTTCTTGGGTTGAGGCTGGCTGGCTTTGTGGGGTTTTTCCCTCTTTTCTCTCGCTGTCGCCGCCGCGCTCCGGGCGCCAGCCAGGGACGGGTGTTTTTAGCCGGCCGCTCCAGGACGGTGCCACCAGGACGGAGCCACCTCCGGGGCCGGGGTGTTTGTGGTGACACTCCCTGTGTGGCTGCGCGAGGTGTCACCTGTGCAGCGGCTCGCGTGTGGCCGCAGGTGCCACCAACGCTGATGGGCTGTGACAGCCCGCATTGCCAGCTGCCTGCGCGCTGCCTGCCCCGCGCCGCTCCGTTCTGGGCAAGGCCCCGCCGACGGCGTGACCGATACAGGAGCAATGAACTAGGTGACCGTAAAAGCAAAGACAAGTCCCACTAAGTGGCATTCTGAGCCCTATGGCTTTGAAATAATTGGTGGTGAGAGAATAAAAAATGAGAAAAGAAAACAACACAACCCAAAAGACCAGGACCCGAGCCTGTTTTTTTCCTTACACTGATGCCCTGCGGACTATACATCTGACTTGCCGCGAGTCCGTCACTGTATCCTCCTGTCTGGCTGATAACATGGCGAAGGGTATCCACCTAAACAGACCAACAACAACAGAGACACAAATTAGAGGGAGGGCAAGGTTAGTGGCCAAAGCTGCTTCCGTTCATCTTTGGCAAGGCAAAAGCAAACCAACAGTAATAACAATAATCATGGTCATCATCATAATAAAAATAAAGGTATATATTCAAAGAGGGATAAAAGAGAGCCGCAGTCGGTCTTGTGGAGAGATGAGCCAGAGGACCTCTCCTGCCTCCCTCACCATCCCCTGCCCGCCCCAGCAGCCCTGTCACACTCTCCTTGGTCCCATGTCCTTGGACAAAAAGAGTGGGGAGGGAGCACAGCGTGACAAATGTGGAGTGGCATCTCCTGGAGCACATGGTTGCAGCCATCTCCACCATCGTGCTCAAGGACCCACCTTCCTACCCCTACCCCCTTCCACACTGACCCCAAGCACTGCTCACGGCAGCAGAAGGAGATCTTTGAATGCCTTCCCTGTGGAGGGCCCAGAAAGGAGATATACCTACCATGGCAAAGGCACCAGCAGCTCTCCTGTGGGTGCCCTGCTCCTCTCCCCAGCCCCCCAGCCCAGCCCCAGCAGTGGCACATGTGGTGAGCACCATGGTCTCACCGCCCATGGATGATTGTGCTCCATGTCCAGCCCCAGGGGGAGCAGCCTCGGCTCTAGAGAGCTCTCCTTGCCCAGTGCAGAAGTGTCAGTGTCTGTCGTCTCTCAGCACAGAACAGAGCCTTAGATGCCAGAGAGGGGCCTCATGGCATATCTGGACATCAGGTGGGAAGTGGGAGATCTAGTGAGATCGTGGCTATTTTAAATTCTTTCTTTCTGCCCCAAGCATGGGTTGACGCTTCAGCAATGCTGCTCAAAGCTCCCTTGCTCTCTCCTCCTGGTATGTACAGGGGTGGTGTCGGTGCCTGTGCTTTGGGGAGGTTTGGGAGATGGCCAGGGGTGGCTTTTAATTATAAAAAAATTATTTTAAAAAAATTATCTACATATTTGAACATTTATTGCCTTTCAGCAGACACCTGGTTTGGCATCAAAGAAGTGGAAGTCTTGTAAACCGAGACACCTGTCCAAACATCTGGCCCATACCCTTGGAAGAATAGATCAAGCAGAACCTAAACCTGAGCTGCTTTTGTCTGACTTTGTGCCTATTCTTTTACACCTTCTCTCCTCCTAGTATGTCTTTCAAGCCAGAGCCAAATGCATTCACAAAGTGTGGGCAAGTCTCCTCAAGACCATGGTTGTTGGTTTGGTTGGGTGTTTGGTTTCTTTTGGATTGTTTTTTGGTTTTGATTTTTTTTGGTTTTCCTTTTTTGGTGGGTTTTCCTTTTTCCTTTTTTTTTTTTTTTTTTTGGTTGGTTGGTTTTTCGGTTGAGTTTGCCTTTTTATAAGTGTTGGTTGGTTGATTGGTGCTGGTTGAGATTTGCTCTTTTCAGACAGGAGGGAGAAGTGCCAATACAATCAAAGGCTCCTCCAACACTAATGCATTCACTGGCAGTACATCGGATGGGTCCCTACCTGTGACTGCACGTTGGCTCCAACCTGGGCCCCTTGGTAAGAATCCCCATTGAGAGACTGCACGCTCATGAACAAATCTCCAGAGTTTGACATGTTAAAAGAACTGGAAGAACCTGGAAAGGAAAGAGTGAGGCACCTGAATCATAGAAAGGAAAAAGATCCACCCCATGACTCTCAGCCAAGAGGAAGGAACAACATGCAAAGCAACCACAAAAACAAAACACACAGTCAGGTTAGTAATATGAAGAACAGAGCAAGCCAAAAAAAAAAAAAAAAGGATGCACTCTTGAGGTTATTCAAAGCCACATGTTGTTACAGCTCAATGCCAAGAACATTCTTCAACAGCTCCTCAGCTGGAGGAAGGATTCTTCATGCTTTTGACTGAGACAAACAAAACACAGCCTGGAGGACTCAGATAGCATCAGAATCCTTCAGACAGCTCTGAAGGATCTCAGCTATTGGAGGTGTGCACCCAGCAGACTGCACTGGAGACCAGAATTACCCAGACAAGCCCTGCTATCAAGAGCAGAAGCCTTTGCAGCAGGCCAACCAAGCCCGTGCTGAGAAGCTCAGAACAGGGTGGGTAATTCTAGCCCGTACTGCTCCCTGCAGGGTGAGACATCCAGAGCCCATCCAGCCCCAGGGCTGGAGCTTTGGCTGAGCCACAGGGGCCTCTGTGAGGGGCAGTGCGTGGGGTTTGCCTTCAGGACATCAGGAACCCATCACTGGTGGGAACTGCAGAGCACCAGGAGCAAAGGCTCACAAAAACATGAAGGCACCTGGGTTAGACTCCCAGTGCCCATCAAACTGGCAAAAGTCTTTCACTGTGATGGCCTGTGAGAGAACACAAGGGTGTCACAGCCCTCCCGGGCCATCTGCCCCAGAAGAACAAGCTCTGTAAGCAAATGCCCCAGTGCATGCACCAGTCGTCAGTTAGGCTAAAAAATTGTAACAGTGAAGACAACTGGGTGGGATCAGGAGAAAAAAACCCCACAAATGGAAAGAAAAAATAAATCCCGCCTTTGCAGAAATAAAGGTTTTATGCTTCCAGCTTTGAGATATCTGAGCACCTCCTCAACCACCTAACAGAAGAAACAAATCCATCATGTAACTGGAAGGCAGGGAAGGCAGCAAGGGGGTTAAAAATAAATAAAAAGGTTTTATGGGATTATTTCAGAATTCATCGTGCAGATCAGCGCATTAAGTGTGAGACAGCTCAACGTGCAAGGTTTAGTTATACATGACGTTAGCCTTGGAAAGGAGAGACTTCAGGGGCCCAGGTCAGCTATGCTTTCAGCTCCAGTCCCAAATATATTCTCGTCATCTACACTGCCATTTCCAGCTTGGAAGACTGGCAACCACAGTCCTGGTGGAATTGCCCAACTATGGCTCATGCGTACGCTCTGAGAAATGCCTGGCAACTCCCCTCCCTTTGCTGGAGAGGGAAGAAACAGAGACAGATCCCAGCTCTGCCCTGGAGGTGGACCAGGAGGGCTCCTCTGAAGGAAGCCACCTCTGACAAAGGTCAGGGAGCAGGTGGGAGGTCTGTGCTGGAGACTTCATGCTCACTACATTCTCTGCTGCTCTCTTAGTGACCGGCTCTTTGTCAGGTGCTGGTAGTGTTCAGAATCGAAAGAAAGCAGAAACATCACTGCTAGATACAACACCCAAGCCAGTCAGGAGAAAGACTCATCTTGAGCACAGTGAGTCCTGGATCAGGACCCTCCCACCAGTGCTGAAAAGAGCGAAGCCAGGAATAGCTCATTGTCTGTGCTCACTGTCAACCTGCCCAACCTGTTCCGGAGAGCAATCCCACAGCGCTGCGTAAAATAACCAGGACTAGTCAGGAGGCAGCTGCAACCATCACCTCCTCTGCTCAGCTGGCAAAGGGCTCCTGTCACTTCCCAGCCTCTCAGGTTACTTGCTATTTTAAAGGCAAAAAACCTAGAGAAATGAGCTGGCGGACTGGGGCCAGCCCACCCTGACAGTGCTCAACTTCAGGCATGAAGACAGGCACGTTTCACACACACAAAGATGCTGCTGACCCCGTGTTCTGAGTGATTGCCTTGACCACCTTAAAAAAGCACAGGGTAGCAACAGCTTTGTACTCCCACAGTGGCTGAGAACCAAAAGACTGTAGCTACCGCTCACAAGAAGCAAAGAATATTTTCCCTCTTCTTTTGAGGTGAGCAGAAATCTTTGAGATCACACAAATAATCAGTGGCAGAGCTGGAAAGAGGGCTCTGGAATCCCTAAGCACCTGCCATGGCAATGCTATCGCTCTGCCCCCAGCTGAGCAACATTTCATCCCACCTTCCCCTACCGAAAGAAAATTATAACAACAATAACAAATAAAAATGCCATAAACTTAACTGATATTTTATTGAAACTTAACAAACCTGGCCATAAAATTGAGGCTGGGAGGGAGGAAATAAAAATAAACAAACAGCCACAAACTCCAGTTCTGAAGAGCGACGGTGTCTTGGAAATCATGAGGAGCGCTGGAAATGTCACTTACAAGATATACACTGCTATTGGCAAGGGGTGTTTTTACAATATATGTGCATATCTAAACGGTAAATATGTCTTGCTGCTGATGTGGATGCAGAGATAAATATGCGCATACCAATGCCCCGCATGTATGGATGCATTTGGATCAGAGCCGTAATTGCAGAGCCCTCTGCTGCTTCAGCACTCGGCCGCCTGCGCGCCCACCACGCCCCAAAATCACAGTGGCCCAAAGTGTCAGGGACACAGCCGAGAGGGGCTGATGCCCCCAGCTGGGAGAGGGGCAGCAGTGTGAAAATTCAGGCTCAGGAATCCTCCACAGAGATAAGATCCAGGAAGACAAATCCTTCCACTAGAGAAGGCCCCATCGTAAATCTAACCTGTCCCTCTGAAATGCTCTTTTTCCTGAATGCACCACGGGCTTTTGGTCTGGGGTTCCTCAGGAATTGAGAGGTTGTGAATGAAAGAAGCTCATTTTCATGCTTGTGAGCCCAGCAGGAAAGTGCTCTGATTTTGGCATGGAAGCCTCTGGGATTATTGTGGGTAGACAATAAAGCCTATCAGAAAACCCATGGCTTGTAGCAGTGTAAGAGTGTTTCATCTTCAGCATCCAGACATCTTTTTAAAGCCAAGACCTGTCCCCACTATTCCTCGGTGTTGAGTTTCTATCAGGGCAGCACCAGCTTCAGAAAGAGTGCTGGAAATGTCTGAGCAAACTCTGGAAGTCATATCTTACCCTGGGTGAAAGCCTACATCAAAACCATGCCTTCTAAGAGATTTCTTCCACCACTAACACCTCTGATGAGCAAAGCCCACCTCAATTTTGCCTCCATTTCAAAAATTTTCACAAACTTGACCACTGGTATTTCTTGCACCACTTTTCCAGCTCTTCAGAGAGCTCCTTCTCCAGCTTCTCTGATGTCTTCTGTGTTCTGACAGTCTCAACTTCCACCTCCAATTTTCCAGGACCTCTAGTAAGCAGTTTTCTCTAAAGTATCTGACAATTCAAATGGTACCACGAATAAACAAACAGGGTAATGGTGTTCACTGGAGCTGAAATCAAGCCACCCTCATCTGCTGCCTCATCCCACCCACCACCACCAAGAGAGATCCAGAACACTGAACCTCTGAAGTGACTTTGGTCACATCTACAAGATTCCCAGTTGAAGTCCGGAGCAACAACCCACATGCATGGACAGCACAAGATTTATGTCACTTCCTGTGACTTTTTGTGGTGTCTCTACAGTGGCCAAAAATGAGGGAAGAATGTGGTGAAGGACTATGTAGCTTCTGAGCTGGAGAAAGCCACAAGGTAGGTCCAAAAGCCAAGGATAATCCAGCAGGACATTTGTTCTTTTTCACTTGCCAAGCAACAGTGAAGACAGTGAAGGCATGACCAGAACAGTCTCTGCTGAAGCAGAGTCTTCTCCAGTGGTGTGTTCTGGACACAAATGGAGGAGGGCAGAGAAGACACCTGTGCCTGATGAAGTACATTTCCAGGCAGCAGCTTCACAAGAAGATTTTTACAAAACAAAGGGGTGAGCAGGTTAAAAAAAAAACAACTCAGGACAATTTTGGCTGCTCTGCATTCAAGATTTCTCTGGATGCCATCACCTGTGCGTGGCTCTTGAGGACTCTGGTTGGCAAAAGGATCTGCCCACATAAAACAGCTTTCATTTGCCATGTGTTTTTTGTGCTGAGACTGTCCAGGAGATCAAAGTGAGGACAGGGAGCTGTTAGCCCAAACGAGCCAGAGCTCTCAGCTGATTTGAACATCTGGCTGATAAAGCCCAACCACTCGTGTTTCCTTTGAAAAGGTGTTTGACATTCAGGCCTGGGTGACTGAGGATGGGGGACCCTGCTCTGAACGTGCCAGATGGCCAGACAGATGCAATCCTTGCCCTTGTCAATGTGTGGCCAATCTCTTTGACTGACTGTAGCCATTCACTGATCTCCAGTAACACGGGCATCAATGACAGAACAGATGGGCCTGCATAGCCACAGCAGAAATGAATTTAGCTCCTGTCCCAGGTCCCACTGCATCCAGTTCCACCTCCTCTTCCAATACCATGGCTCTCCAGGGACTACACTGCTGGTGATTTCTTTCATGACCTGTCCTCTGCTTACTTTCTTTCCACATGCCCTATAATGTATTTAAACCAGAAAGTCCTATCTTTGTTCAGGCTACTTCCTCACCAGAGTCTCAGCCAATGATATAGGAACAGAAAGAAGTCCATGGTGTAAAAGGGGAGGCACTGGCCATTTTAGTTCTTCACCTCTTCCTTGGCTTCCATGATCCTCCCTGGAGAATTCAGCACATCTGATGGCTCATGGTCCTGGACACAACTGTCCCAATCTTTCTCAGACTGAGGTATTTCAGACCTAGCATGTAAAGGTGTGTTTCTTGCTGCTAGGACCTACAGGACAACTTGAAACAGGGGAGATCACATGATGTCCTCAGGATGTGTCTTCATCCCAAAATGTGACAATGCAGGAATGCTCGACTGAGCTGTTCCATCTGCGTGGTTCAGCTGGGAGGATCTCAACTGTCAGGAGATAAAAATCCCACCAATTCCAGCTGTCTTCTCAGAAGAGAACCTACCAGGACACCCACACCACCTCTGCAAGCTGACCCAGAGCAACTGGGGTCTCCCACTGGTGCAGGATTACAGGCAGGCTGTGGGACCTGGGCCAGGTTAGGAACACTTTATTCCTAAGCAGAAGAGGATCCCTGTGGCCTGCAAGCTCCCCTTGCACTGCTTTAGCACCGCTGACACTTCAGGCACGTGAAAAGAGGTCAATGACTCCAGACTGCAGACAAGTGAGCCACAAAGAGGGCCCAGGAGCTCAAGTTTTCCCTGTTAATAACAGGACTATTTGTCCTTTCTTGAAAGCGCAGTGTTATCCAGGGATTATCTCAGCTGTTAACTGCAGGGCACTGGCCAATTTATCTCTGAAACAACCCTGTTACTGCCTGTGGGGAAAGCGAGGAAGCAGCCCTGCTCTGGAGCACTATTTAACTGGTCAGGCACTGAGGAATGCTTATTCTCCTATGTGCAGCCTAGACCCAAACCCACTCAGGCAATCTGAAGCTGTTCCCTTGCTATTCCAGACCTTTGGCTCTAACTCCAGCTGAAGAAAGAGGAAATGAAGGAAAGCTGCATCTCTTTGGTCCAGAGTGATGTGGGCTGCAGGACAGCAGCACAGGCAGCAGGGCCTCTCCTCAGCACACACAATCCTGCCCTCTCCAACAGAATTCCCTCCAGCCTTTTCTACAGGGGGTGTTAAAGTCAGGAGAGCCCACCTGACCAGGTATTTTGTGTGAGCTCTTTGGAAAGAATGACGTTTTTGAAAATGCAGTTAAATTTCCATCAGCTGAGAGAATGTGAAGGCAACAAAAATCCCCAAAACAAAAAGAATCAAACAGAACTCCAGCAAATTGTCTCTGCAGAGCTCTGCTGCATCCACCTAAGCCCTCAGAGCACCTGAGCCACAGCAGACAGCCCTGGGCCAGGAGGAGGTGGGAGAGGCTGTCCCAGCCAGAGACCCATGTCCCTGCTTCCTCCCGTTGTCTGAGCCCTGCCTCTCCACCTTCCACCCAAATCCTCCAGAGCCAGGGGTGTTTCTGGAGTGTGATCCTCTGATACCTCCAGAGGCAGGGTTGTGCTCCCTACAGAAGCATGTCCTGATGGCAGCCAGCATCTGCACAGTCTGTGTAACATCCTGCTGCCCACCATGCCCTTTGCTCCCCTCTGCCTCTCTGATAACACCAAGCATCACATCCCCGGGGAAGGGCACTGTGAGCAGACACTCAGCTCAAAGGCTCAAGAATGGCACATTCCCACTCTCCCTCCCACCCGTAAAAAGGAAACAGGCACACAGATATTTGCATGGATTACAAAGTACACGGCACCTATGAAGTTATTTTTTTCCTCTCCTTGTAAACAAATCCCAGTTTTCCATTGCTCTTGGATCCACAGCCCCTGAGCATTTTTGGGTTGGCCAACCTTGCAGCAGGCACCAGGCATGAACTGAGCATCGTTCTCTAGCAGAGGAGTTGAAATCTGGGCAAAGTGCTCTGTGCCTTTGACTCTCAAAACAAACAAATGGAAACCACAGCAAATGGGAAGGAAAGGGGGAAAGGGAAGGGAACGACCCATGAATTTCTCTGGATTGTACTGACACAAAGGGAAAATAAAATTCACACAGAGCACACTCTTGCAGGTGATCCAGACACTGTCATGTAAGCAATCAAAGAGATAACCACAACAGAAAGAAAATCAAAGGATAAAAATTTACCCAAAACAACCCCCAGGATGGCATGAGCTAGGACATCTCAGAAATGCTGGGCTTTAGCCATTAGGATCACTCATGCTTTCAGCCCCAGTGAAATAAAATCATTATGCAATAATTTTTCTATTATTTTTTTTTCTCCCCACAAAGTGCAAGCAATCCCACCAACAATTTGGGGACCACTTTTCTGATTCTGTGTTTACCATCCATGCATATAACCCCCACCACAGCACCACCAGTCACAAGGTCAGATCACATCCTTTTTTCCAACAAAAACCAGAACAGGGAAGGGGAAGAAGGAAAAAAAAGGAGAAAATAGGGAGAAAACAGCAAAGAAAGTACCACCCCCAAAAAACCCACCAAACCAAACCCATTTCCCTTTTTAATTTTTTTTTAAGACCACAAAAGTGAGCAAACCAGACCCAGAGAATAAAAGCCGAAATAACCAAAAGGAGAAAACAAGAGAGACATTAGAGGGAGAAGGAGAACAAACAAAAAACCAAACATTAACAACCCAAAACAAAAGAGAAATGAAAACTAACCAGCTGAATTGGGAGTTGAGGGTGAGTTAGCCTGGCTTCCATGGGCTGACACGTTGGTAGCCGTGACAGCTGTTTTGGCAGCATAAATATTGGCTTCCTCTTGGAATTTACCTATGTTCTTCTTGTACCGGATTCTCTTATTTCCAAACCAGTTTGATACCTACAGAGAATTCAAGAGAAGACAAGGACATTAAGGTGTCAGCTCTGCCCAGTGCACCTGGGTGAGGAAGGTGGATTGGGTCAGGTGAAGCAGTGCAGATTCTTTCCCCCCAGTTTTCCTAGCACCTTCCAGCCTGTGTGCCCCACCAAGCCCAGGAAAGGGGAGGGCAGCCCCACTGGGAGCACTGGGTTTGTGTGGGTTCTGCTGGCTCTGCTGTACATGGGATGCTCCACAGGAAACACTAGAGCCACCCCACAAAAATGTTAATAGGGATTCAAAACAAACATGACAAAGTCAAATGACCCCAAAGTTGCACAATTTGAGAACAGGTATGTGTCATTGTCATTTGCCTCCTCCTCAGTGTCCCTTTGGTGGGATAGATGCCCTGATTGCCAGCACAGCTCTGAGGGAGAACACTCAGAGAACTGACCAGGGCCTGGCAGACACAAAATTGCCTCAGTATCACCAAAGCTCTCTTTTGATCCATCTGAGGGGAATCAGGGCACAAAGCCAGAAGTGGATGCTCCTCGTCTGGCTGAGCAAGGTTTAGCATGAGTCACTGCATGAACCAGGAACTTCAGGGGAGGGATGGAGAAAGAGCACAGGAGTTGTCCTAAAACCTAACTTTGTTCCCAGGAAAGAAGTGTGTGCCTTGGGAAGGGGGTGGAAGATGTTTCCACTGTGTTTGCCCAGAGACATGCTGCTGATATTCCTGTTCACTCGTGGGCACTATCTCACACTGAACTATTTCAGAGAAGGCATGGGAAAGATTCAACCCTACAGCTTGAGAAGCAGCTCTCAGCTTCCTCTTCATCAGCTCTGAACACAGAGAATCAGAGTAATGTCTTTCTATGTGCAGGTCTCTAAGCAGGAGACGACTTCCAGTCACTACTGACTTTGTCTGAGAGAGCTGATCAGGATAAAGGGAGTGGGCAAATGAGGAGGATGCTGCAGCTCTCCAGAAAAGCTCCAACACTCCTAGAACTGCTTGGAGCTGCAGCCTTGAGCTAGCAGGACCAACCCCTGTGGTGAGATTCCAAGGGCATTCTCCCTTTGCTAGTGAGCAAGTACATCAGTGCTCCCTCTTCCAAGCAAACTGAGCAAGTGCCAAAGACACAGAAGACAACAACGGATGTTCATCATTTGAAGCCCATGATTTTTTCCTTATCTTAGGGAAATTGCTTGGGCTTGGGTGTTGATAACTGAAACCCCTAAGTTTTTATTCTTGTGCTGCTTCTACCTGCAGTGCTATTGGAGTATTCAACAGCTTTCACACAGAAGTGGCTTCATCCCCCAATTTAATGGCTACTGAGCTACAGGTATCCAACCCTGCAGAGCAGGAAAGAGAAAATACAACCTGCAGAGACTTAGATCAGCACCCAGCACAGACCTGGGAGCAAACACTTTGATGGCACCAGCAGAAGCTAGGGCTGTTGACAAGGAGCTTCATTCCACCTCTTGGTCCAGTTTTCTCTCTAGTGACAATGTGCTCCTTCATGACCTTTGCACATGGACATCTCCTCATGACTGCTCTTCTGGCTGCAGATCCTGGGTGAACTCTGAGCACCACAGGGCAGGAGGCTGGAATATCCAGGCACCACAACCTATCTGCATTTTAAAATCTGTGAAGCACCTGCCTAATCTGGTCAGACTCTGAGTTCAGACCAACTCTGTTCAGGACTTGCACACATTCATGGCATCTGTGTTCCCATTTAGCCTCAGACCTGGGTGTGTTTGTTTCTGCCTTATTTGGATGAGGAAGGGAGGCAGATCCTGGAGACAGGCACAAAGCAGCCTCGATACAGCACGCTCAGAAACACCTCCTAAGCGCAGCATTCCTCCTGGGCATTTTGTCTTTGCAAAGGAGAAGTTGTAAGTGTGAACAGATGAATTAGAAGTGAGAGGGGAAGCACTGGGACAGCTGGAGCTTCACTGAAGCCAATATGTGCTGTCTCCTGTAGGTAGCTGTGGGAAGCAGCGAGGTTTGGGTCTTGCAGCCCAGGGGAGGCAGTTGGAGTCACTCAGCAGGCACTCAGCACGGTGATGACACCCACCCCTGGATGCTGCTGCTCCTGCTGAAGGCAGACACGCTCCCACAAGGACACCAGATGCTACTGCTGTCTGCAGTTTGCTCAAGTGACGAGCAGCCACGTGCCTGGGCTGGGAAGCAGCCCGAGACAGGGAATGCCACGGGAGCCTGGAGGGGCTGCTAAGCTCACGTGAGGACAAGCCTAGCACAGGCCACAAAGACTGGCTCTCAATCACACAGCTTGCTCCAAAAAGAGAGGAAATAAAGAAGGGCAGGCCTGGGCAATGTGGGGCTGAACATTTCAAGGGCTGACTGTGCTCCTCACAAATCACAGCAGCTCCCAGGTCAAAGCTGCAGACTCCAGGAACTATGTGGCTTCCTTGAACATATGGAAATAATTCATTTTGTCTTTACTAACCACCATGTTCTGAGGGATGTGCAAGTCAGGGAGATGTCATGTTCTGCAGCACAAGGGTAATGACTGAGAGAAATGGCCCTGAGAAATCCCACCCCTCACTGAGCACAAACTGCAACAGTTACACCCAGATCCTTCCCACCAGGACCTGCCCATTCTATCTTATCAAGCAAAACCTGCACAGCTCTTCCTACTGCTTTTAATCCCTTGAAGAAAGGACTTTAAGATCAAAAAAGCTCTTCTTGCAGGCCAGGCCAGCACTAACTCCTTGAGGAGACTTTGCCCCTCTGAGTGCTGCCACATCATTTCTGTGTTGCCAACACCTTGGCTGCACACGCCATGGAGCCTTCATACCTCCTAAATCTGCCCTCTGACTTCCCATTTCCCTTCATACCTCCTAAATCTGCTCTCTGACTTCCCATTTCCATCCAAGGCTTCAATCTGCAAGGGCCATCTGCACTCCCATCCACTCTCGCTAACTTGCACTAAACTCATTTAATAATTAAATGCTGAACAGTGGCTGACTGGTCTGAGGTCTGGAACACCCTTCCCCATGCTGAGGTCTCCCACTGTCCAGGCTTTGAGCTCTCTCACCTGTGAGACTGTGATGCCACATTTCTTGGCTAGCTCTTCTTTGGCTTCCTCACTGGGATAAGGGTTGCTGAGATGGGAATAGAAATACTCATTCAGGATTTCCGTGGCTTGCTTGTTGAAGTTTCGTCTCTTCCGCCTTCACGTGAAGAAAGAATGGGAAACAGAACAAAGAGGAAAAGGAATGAGCACCAGGGATCCAAAAATAGAATGCAATTTTAGACATTCTTGAGTTTCTCATGTTTTTCCCTTCCCGTCTCTGCTTCTCTGAGCATGGAATGCAAGGCTCATGGCCAGAAAGCTTCTTATCTGCCCCTAGCTGGTGACTGCTCTCTCAGCACCTTTCAAAGCAAGCAAATCCCCATCTCAAATACATCACTGTGTCCTCAGCTCACAGCTGAGTCTGAAAACTGGCTCCTCCACCTGGGAAGGTGACTCCTGACACCTGGCTGTCGTGACCAAAGACATCAGGGCTGCTCTGCAAAGCTCTGTGCTGAGGTGGCAGAGCTGGATATATCCTTGGGGAAGTCTGTTCCATTCACACCTAGGCATTATTACCTGTCTGCCATCTCCTTCCCTGTACCCCTGGTGGAGCTGCCTCTCCTCCCCATCGCAAGCTACAGCCCAAGTTGCAGTCTGCACCTAACCAGCTTGGGAAATGAAGTAATTTTACAGCAATTTGAAAATCTGGGACAATAAAAACAGAGGGAAAGAAATGGAAATCTAGAATGGCCTGGAGGATAAACTTTCATCCCTAACCAGAGTGCACGTTTTCACCACAGAGGCTTGTTGCAATATGCCACAGGATTTCCTTCTGCCACAGCAAAACCAGGATGTGAATTCTCAAGGTGCAGCTGTCTCAGAGTTTACTGTTCCCTGAGATTCTTCTCGGGGTTGCTGTTCCCCAAGATAATCAGGTTTTTCGTCTTCTCTTTGTCCTAAGTGTTTCACACTGAAGGCAGAGATGACAAGCTGAGTCTGCCAGTGCCTGTTTGCAAGGTTGTTTATTCTTCATTATCTCAGTTCTGTCTCAGCTCTGCCAGGCCTCCCTGGCAGGGGCATTATCTCAGTTCTGTCTNCACTCCCCAATTCCTCCATCTTGTCTCTTCAATCCCATATACTAAAAATCCCAGATTCTACATTTACATTCTATGATAAACTAAATACTACTTATTTTGAATTCTCTCAGCTTGTGATTCTTCCTACACTGTGGGCATTCACTCCCATGGACAGGGATCAGAGGCAGTGTCCTCCTGGGCTCTGTGTGAGGCTCTGACCCCCCTGTACAGATCCCAGACCCCCCTGTCCGGTCTCCAAACCCTCCAGGGTGGCCAGAGGGATGTTCTAGACTCCGACACAGCTGGGAGCCTCACCAATGGATGGTTTGAATTGCACTCTCTTCCCCTGCTGTGCCACAGACTAAGGGATAAAGAAGGCAAAAATGCCCTCTGGCTCAAGACACGCCCTGCAGCTGGCCCTGAGCCCACTCCAGCACCCACAAAGGTGCCCAGCACAGCTCCCAGACCCAAGGACACCGAGCAAGGGCAGGGGGAAGGCTCACCGAGCGTCCAGAAACCGCGAGCGCAGGATCATGACGGCCTCGCAGGTGCTCTGCTTCAGCTGCATCTGGATGGAGCTGAACTTGCGGTGGATGATGCTCACCATGCGCTCGATCTCCTTGGGCGAGATGGGCCGGGTCCGGCTCTGCTCGCGCAGCAGGTTCATCACGTGCGTGGTGAACTCGTTGCACGCCTGGGACGGCAGGAAAAGCAAAAGAAACCCCGGCATGGGAAGGTCATTCGGCGGCGTCGGGACAGGATAGAGGCAGCCTGGCTACAGGAGATGGGAGTGCAGGCCCCGCTGCCTGGGGCTGCCCAGAGCAGGAACGTGCTGTGCTCAGGGGGTCACGCATCCAGATTTTAGCTTTTATGCTTTTCAGATCCGGTACTGCATTAGCGTATAATTCTGAACTCCATATAGAACATTGGTTACCTCTCTTCACATTTTGGTCACACAAAATAACCCATCTAGGCCTGAGATCCAAGGATATCCTCTGCCTCAGGCCCCAGGAAGTATAAACAAAAGTGAATTGGGGAGGTAGCAAACTGGGGCTATATGACCTCATTGCCTGAAGCTGTAATTGGAGAATTAATCCCTGATATGCAAATAGACCAAACCTGTATCAGTCTGAAAAACTCATGACCATCAAACATCTTGGGTGTAGCCCCTTGGGGAGGCTTCATCTGCCCTTAATGGACCTGATGGCCCCTATATTGAATATATCCACTTTTATCCTTTTAACTTTGTCTGGCCTCTGTTTCTAGCTAAGCCCAAAATAGGCATCAGGGAGAGAGAAATTTCCCTGGTCTGCCAAGCACAGGGCATGAGAGACTCCCAACAAACATGCTGGGAAGGACAGGAGCCCATTGCTTTGCTCTCAGGGGGATCATGGATGGAGCTGGGGCAGATGAAGCCCTAGGATTCATGTAAAGCATGAAGAAGTCCCAGCCTTTGTTTTCCTGGTTGTGACTGGAGGAGCTTTAGATTTATCTGAGGAGAACCATGAACCTTTTGCCCCACTGCCCCTCCTCCTGCAGCCCCACCACGTGTCCTGCAGAGCCCCTCGTGCTTCACAGGAGCAGCTCCCAGAGAGCCCTGGCCTTGCTCCGTGCTCTTGGCACATCAGGTAGGAGGTAAATAAGGGTAATAATTGAAGCCTGAGTGAGGCAGGAGCCCTGACAAATAAGGGCAAGCAGGTAACAATCCCAATTAGTTTGCTGCTGGCACAGCACTGTCTGGCTGCTCCTGCTGTCCCCACGCTGTGCTGTGAGGACAGGGCAGTGAGAGGAGCCAGGGGACAAGGGAGGGATTTTGAGGCCAGATCAAGGCCACTTCACTTCATCCCACAAGGACCTCACTGGCATGATGGGATTTTTAAATTCACAGAACCAAATCCCCAAAACCAGGGGCAGCACTCGGACAGTGGTGGCTGGAGAAGCCTTTGGTGCTCCTGGGATGTGGGTGGCTGCTCTGGGGACAGTGTCTGCAGCTCCCACCCCATGATGGGGAAAAAGGGGCTGGCAGGAGAAAGAAACACTGAATTGGGGACTGGTGACATGGGCTGTGTCTTAGCCCACCCTTCCAAGCTGAATTCCCACCACGGCTCAGACCCAACAAGGAGACATCCTCAAGGCCAGCAGAGCCCCTCCACCTGCCCATCCTGGGCTCCAGCAGCTGACTCCCACTCCAGGGTCAGTGCTGGCTATCACAGCTCTCAGCTGGGCATCTCATTGCTCCCAGACACCCCAGCAACTTCAGATCATCTCCTCTTGGCATGAAATAAAGAGCAAAATCACCACTGGGTGCTGTGCTGACCCAGCAGCAGCCAGAGTGAGAAGCCAGGGCTGAGCTCCCAACAGCTGGACTGGAGTGGGAAGGAGGTGGAAAATCCCTGAGCCCTGATGTGCAGGACTGTGGGTGATGGTACCAGAGATGGAGACCAGCACAGCCACTTGCAGAGCCACTCAGTGGCAACCCTCACAACCCTGGCAGTGGGTTGTGAGAAGGACAGATGTGGCCCACCCCACCCTCTGGGCCTGGCTTAAGCCTTCTCTCACCTGGGTGTCTCTTTGAGGAATGAAAGCAAAGCAAAACCAGAATCAGAACATCAAACAAACAAAACTCCTGCCCAAGGGGAGGAAGAAGCAGCAGGTCCTTCCCTGAAGCCTGTCCTTGTTTGTGCCAAGGACTCATTGGACTTGGGTAGCAGAGGACATGAGGTCTCTCTCCCCCTTAGAGACATGACCCCTGACGTGCTCTCCACCTCACCCATGCAGGATGGCTGAGGCTCCTCCCTCTCTCTGTGCCTCAAGGAGTGACAGCAAGGGCTGAGGAGAGCCACCAAAGGCCATCCTTCCAACCAGCCTTCAGCCTGCTCCCTGCCTGCCCCAAGGCTCTGCCAAAACACCTCCCATGGCATGGCTGTGCTTGGCTGCTCCACTACCAGAGCCCTGCCTGGCCACGCTGACTGCAGCTCTAACCCTGGGGCACCCTGCCCTCAGCTTGGCCAGCGTGGCCATGGGGTGAGACATCCCCCAGCCCCACCACACATCCACACACCCACACATCCACACACCCATACATCCACACACCCACACATCCACACATCCACACATCCACACACCCACACACCCCCACACCCACACANACACATCCACCCACCCACACACCCACACACCCACACATCCCCACATCCACACACCCACACACCCACACACCCACACATCCACCCACCCACACACCCACACACCCACACATCCCCACATCCACACACCCACACACCCACACATCCAGCTAAAATGGAGGCTTTTACTGGCTCTGAAGCAGAGATCTCAAAGCCCACCTGGCCCCTGGCAGGGGAGCTTGTCCTGCACCCAAAGAGGTGACGCCTTCCTGCCCACATCCATAAACAAAACCTTGGGGTAGAAAGCACAGGGGCAAGGTGCACAGCAGCCAGGAGAGGTCTGCAAAACACCTGGAAGCACTTGAAAGGAACTGGTTTTGAGCATTGGCCTGCAAAGCTCTTCATGAAATTGTCAGTGTTATCAATAGCTGTATTCATGACCCAAGTAGTTTTTCTCTTTTAAGAGTAATTTACTACAAGAAAAAAGATTGTTTTTCCCTGGAAAAAGAGCTTTTCAAGCAGAAAATATATCCAAGGAAGATTCTGATTCAAGCCTTGCTTGGACAGTTGTCATCACTGAGGCCAGCATGTTAGAGAGGCCTTTTCCTCCACAGGGCCAGTTCTGAGTAAGATATCTGCATACCATTCCACAGATATCAGAGGAGGAGCGAAAAGTGAAAGTCCAAGGGGCAACCCCTGCTACGAGTATTCTCACACCACATCCCAGCATGAAACCCCAATCCTACAAAAGGCACGTTCTCACTGCAGCACCCGGTGCCCACCCGTATTTGCCCACACTCTGCTAACAACAGGTGTCACTAGTGATCCGGGCTGTGCGGGTCCCGCCGCGAAGGAGCCTGTTACCTGCTCGTACTTCTCCAGCTCCGTGTGGTAGATCTGTCGGATCTGGGAGAGTTTGGCTCTGTAGTCAGAGTGCTCCACCGAGTTGTCGGAGCCGGCGCCTCCGGAGGCGGCGGCGGCGGCGGCGGCGGCGGCGGAGCCCCCTCCCTTCTCGGGGCCCGCCACCCCCTCGGCCAGGAGCATGTTGTCCAACCTCATCAGCTGCGGGTCCGTGGGCTCCTCCTCCTGCGCCCCCCGGATGCTCAGCACTGCGGGAGACATAACGGGACAGCAAAGCTTCAGTCACACCTGGGCTTACCGCAGGGAGGCTCATCCCGAGCTGGGCTGACCCCGACAGCCACAGTTTTCTTCTTTCCCAACAGGTTCCCCAACAGGCATCCTGATNGTCCTCCTGGGCTCTGTGTGAGGCTCTGACCCCCCTGTACAGATCCCAGACCCCCTGTCCGGTCTCCAAACCCTCCAGGGCAGCCAGAGGGATGTCCTGGACTCCAACACTGATGCTCCAAGCACTCATCACCAAGCTTGGCTTCACTCATCACTACTTGGTTTCCAGGAGCACTCCAGCTCCCTGCTTCTCTCCCTACCTCTTCCCCTCCTTCCCTCAGGACAGAAGTAGGGCAGAACTGGCAGTGAGCTCACCACAGAGCTAACCCAGACAGCCACACTTTCTGCTCGAACAAACAGCAAAACTCCTAGCAACAGCAACCAAAAAAACCAATCAATGTACCCCTGCTTGCTGCCAGAGGCGATAGGGACCATATCCCGACTCGGGCATGAGATGGGAAGTTGGGAGTCTCTAGCCCTGATCTGATCTTGCTCAGGGGTCTTCTCATGTCACCCAAGATGTCATTTACATCAACCCCAGATGGCAGAGAAAGACGCACAGAGCCCAGGGCAACCCTGCCTCGGTTTCCACATCTTGCAATACGGACTGTGGAGAGGGCTTGAAGTCCATGCTTCTAGCCAAGCACTGGGAAAAAGCACATATGCAAAAAAAAATGTATGAAATAAATTTTATTCTTGGAAAAATGCTTTCCTTTTAAGAATCCAGTCATTCCACTGATGTCTAAACCATGCTGAGAAAAGGAGCAACAATGAATTAATCCTCCCAGAGTGACTTTTTAAAAAGAGAATCTTCCTCCCATCTTTGTGTTCCCTGCCTAAATTATTGCTCCAAGTGAAAGTTCTCCTGTGAGGGCTTTCCTGGGAAAACAACATGGGAGCATCACAACAGCCTGGGATGTCCCATGTCAGAAAAACAGAGGTGCCCTCTGTGCTCCCTCCATGGTCTGTGTTGGAACATGGAACGGTACCGTGAGATTTCCACGTGCACAGCTGCATAATAAGTGACATAAATAAAATGAATCCTTGATGAGCAAATAAAAAAGGGCATTTCCTAAGGGAAAACAATCGTATTTCCCCATCTCATCTGGCCCAGGGGCTCTGAGCACACACATCACCCACGGGCACACACTCTTTGCACACCCAGAGCTGAGAAATGTTGTGTGGGTTTTGATAAAGCCGTGCCCGCTGACACCTGAGATGAATTTGACCCCCTCCCAATTCATGGCACAAACAAGAGCAAGTGACTATTCCTGTCATTTAAAATAAAAAAAAGTAGTGGATCTGTTAGCAACAAGAAATAAAATCAGAGCAGCTAAAACACCGCAGCAACCACCGGGTATGGTCTTCCCCACTCTGCAATAAGTTAAAGATACAGCTATTATCAGGATAAAATAGAAGTAAAAGACCCTGTTGAGAGGTTTGGTTAAGACTAAAAAGAGCTTTTTTAAAAAGCCTCAAAGCCTACTGAAATTACTATTTTCAGGACATTTCACTCATTCATTTAATTTTATTCATACATTTGGATCAGTTATTCATTCATGCATTTTTTGTGATTAAAATATGCTCTGTCAACAAAGGTGGGAAGGTGGGCAGAAAAAACCCCAAGAACAGTAAAACTAGAAATAATAATAAAGAATTCCACGCTAGGGAGGATCATTTCTATATGGAGGAATAAGGGCAGAGTGCCAAATTTGAAGCTGAGCCCTCAGGAGACAGGACCTGCATCTCCCCCCACCACGGGAGGCTTCCCTTGGCATCCAGCCATGATAAATAGATCCAAGGGGAGAGGACAGATTTCATCAAGAAAATGGTTTGGGGTCTATGGTCCATAAACTGAAATATGAGGCAAAAGTAGCCAAATCTCTTAAAAAGAGAAGATGAAAGTTGACAGGATGCAGCAGGGAGAGAGACTTGCCACGAAAATAAAGAGAACAAATTCCTATTCTTCCAGGACAAAAAATAAATAAAAATCAGTCAATTAAAGCACATCAAAAGCCCAAATACAAAAAGGAAAGCAACACAGGTTAAAAATAAAAAAATATTAAAAAACACCTCAAATAAACAAATCAAAAGCAGAGTTGCCAAAACAGGCGCATCTGGATTTCAAAAGGGAAATATTTTTAGATTAAAAATCTCAGGATTCATTGACCTGACAGGTAGGCACGAGTGATTAATTAGTTTATGTTTAGAGAGCTGCTTCCTGATGAAAAGTGCTGTGCATTCCTGGGAGCTTTATTCCTGTGCTATGCGCACAGACCAGCGCCCGAAGGAGGAGATGTGTCCCCCACAGCAGAGACCTGAACCCAGCCTGGGCTTGGCTGCTCGCTCAGGATAAAGCCTGGGAGTAAATAAATGGAAAGGCCGATGCGTCTAAGCAGGACTGATGCTGCTTATTTATCCCTGAAAGGCTGTGCTCAGCCGAGGAGAAGATAAAATGATTATTTAAAAGCTCCTTTTTTATCTTCCCAGTGCTGGACCCAGCTCTGACACTCCTCCTGCCAGGATGCCTGGGATGCTGGGCTCCTTGGCAGCTCCCACCCTCCAGACTGGCCCCTGTGATGGGATGAGGCTCTGCTGGCTGCGGGGTTTGGGGTGGCAGCACCCAACCTGCAGTGCCTGGGCAGCTGGTGGCAAAAGAGCCCTGCTCTCCCACAAATCAAAACAGAATAAATGAAGCAGAATGACCCTCAGTGGTCCACGGGGCTACAGGCAGGTAGGAATCTAGGCATCCTCTGGACCCCCTATTTGCTGCTCCTGATTAAAAGAAAGGGGGAAAAAAGGGAGAACAAAAAGAGAGATAGCAACTGGCAGCTGGGGGGGAGGAAAATTCCTTCGAGACTTTCTGTCCTTGGCTGCTTTCCCTGGCTCGGCAGCCTCTGGAGCCGCGGTGCTTGCCACTAGATGGTGCTCAGCCCTCGCCCAGGTCCCCTGCTGATCAAAATGCGTTTTCAGATGTAAAAATAAAACAAAAAAAAAAAAAAAAAGTGTGTGTTATATATATATATGTATGTGTTATATATATGGGTGGGATTTAAAAGTGACCCCAAGGCACATGCCCTGTCCCCGCACTGTCCAGCTGGAGCGTGGCTGTCACAGGGTCACCATCCCTGATGGCAGCACTGGGAGCACCAGGGCACCATGAGCCACCAGCCTGCAGCCAGGCATGGTCACCACCAGGGACACACAGACCCATGGAGCCACCAGCCTGCAGCCAGGCATGGTCACCACCAGGGTGACACAGACCCATGGAGCCACCAGCCAGGCATGGTCACCACCTGGCTCACACAGACCCATGGAGCCACCAGCCTGCAGCCAGGCATGGTCACCACCTGGCTCACACAGACCCANACCACCGGGCGCACACAGGCCCATGGAGCCCCCAGCCTGCAGCCAGGCATGGTCACCACCAGGGTGACACAGACCCATGGAGCCACCAGCCAGGCATGGTCACCACCTGGCTCACACAGACCCACTCCAGCAGCTGGAAATGGCTCCCAGCTCCCACACTCGCTCCATCTCCCTTCCTGAGGAAGGGATCACAGCCACAGGGTTCAGAGGACATTGGCACATCCCCACCCTGGGCTGGCTCTGTGGTGTGGCTGCAGTGCAGGACATGGGAAGGGGTGGCAGGACTGACCTCAGGGAAGCAGGTGAGAAGACAAAACCAAAACCAGCTCCCCAAAACTAGCTCCTTGGCTGCCCTTGCAATTCAGGGACACAGGATGGAAAGTGCCTTGAGCCACCAAAGCTTCCAGATGCTCCAAGATGCTTCCCACAACCATCTCCAAGGAGCACGTGCAAAGCAGCCAGCTCCATGCTCACATGAGATGAGCAGCCAGCACCCCCCATGTCCCCACACCTGTGCCTGGTGTCCCCTCAGGTTACACACTTGAGGTACAGCCCCGGGAGGCACAGGGCAGGAGAAAGAGAGCACTTGCCATACACCTTTGGAACAGACACCACTCTGGGGATGGCCTGGGGCTCTGAAGACACCTGAGAAATCCACAAAGGACTCTTCTGGTACTCCATGCCACCATCTCCAACCTTATTTACTCCATTTTGCTGGGAGCACTTTTCCAAAGGAATGTGAAAAACACAGGAGCTGAGCACACAGTCATCTCTCTTCTCCAAGGCCATGCCAAAATACTTCCACTCAGCAACTCTGCTTCTTCACCCCTTCCAAACACTCCAAATTAGAGGTGTGCAGGCAACAGAGACAGACTACATCACGAAGGCAATCAAACATGCTGGGGGTGACAGCAGAAGCTCAGCAGGAGACTGTGGCTTTGCAGTGACAACAGCAGAGGACCTTCCAGCTCCAGCTTTCTTCTAGGAAGGGCAATTTATCCCACTGTGGTCAGTGTCTTCAGGCTGAGGAGATGTGGGAAGCAGGGCCAGGCTCCATGTGCCCCTCAGTAGAGGATACAGAGGTGGTGAGACATGATGCCAACCCAGGTTGTGACAATGAAGGACTCGGTCCCCCAGAGCCAGTGCGGCTTTTTCTTTGCTGCCTTCAGCAGTCAAAAACAAAGTCCTGTGGCATTTCTGTGACTGCCTGGTTAGGATTCCCTCTGATGACACGAGCTGGCAGTTCCTCTGGTGCTGACACCACCAGCAGAGGGCTGGACCCAGAGGCTGGGCACTTAAACAAACCCACCCTACAAAGAAACCTGCTGGGTGGTTTTGATGAGTTCGGGAGGAGCGCTCGCCCTCCCGCCCGGGCTCGGCTGCTTCTGGATGGGTTTTATCATGGTTGTTTCTGCCCATTCCCTACCTGCTGAATTGCCTTTCCAGGGGGACATTTCAAAGGAGAAGGAGATTTCAAGTAAATGATTGCAACTTATCGAAAATAATGTGCTACTTAGCATCGGAGACAAGCATCCTGGCAGGCAAAATGGGAAGCGGTGCCGGAGCAGATGGAAGTAATTACGTTGTGATTTTCAGAAGGGTTTTCTTTCCTGCCTCCACTGTGCCTAAGATGTACTGGGAGGCGGGAACAACCCACCCAGCAACGGAGTTTTGGGAGAGGCAGACAATTCCTCTTGTCAGGCTGTGAGGGGGCCTTAGGTGTCACTTGCTCATGGGGAGAACAGAGATGTCCACTGCTGGTGGAGCACTTCTGGCTGCTCTCTCTGTCCTCTCAGGTGGGTGAGATGCCTTCTCCCCCACCAAGGCACTCATCTGCCCCAACAACACCCAACCCTGACACCAAGGTGCAGCCCAAATCCTTTCCTGGAACAGTGGCTGCCCGTGAGGGGGGTACAGACAAGGAAGACGCGGCAGCTTCTCCCTGGGAACCCCAAAACTCCTGCACACGCCCACACAGCGAACAGCCCGGCTTTGAAACGCCTGGGACATCAGCTCTCTCCCAGCTTTCTGGGATTTAAACTCAGCAACAATTGCTTGGGGAGATCCAGCTTCAGGAGTCACACAAGCTCACTGGAAAATGTTAGTTTTTTAAAACATTTTTTTTACAGCTCTAGGTCTAAACTCTAGGTCTAAACAAAAGCCAGCAAACACAGGGACAACTGTGATGCCAGCAGATGCCTCTCCTAACAAAACCAGTAACTGATCACCTTATTTTAAGGCTATCTCAATATTCCCTGAAGCCTGAGACTACATTTGTGAAGGCTGAGGATCAGAAGACTGAACCTGGGACAAGAATACTCCCACCTGCCTCATGTCTGAGGACAATTACACGTTCAGGGACTGCATCATCCTCATACTTGTAAGGTTTAGTCACAAGGAGAGCTGGAGTTTGCTTCCTTGGCTGATCCATGATGCCATAATAGGCTTGGGTTGTTCTTCCCAAACTTCCTCTGTGCAAAGAAGTCGACAGACTCCATGCAAAACTCCAAAACTCTTGGTTTTTCTCCTATCCAAGTGTATTTGCAGCCTGCTTTCTTCTGAAACAACAAACCCCCCACAGCAAGGAAAATCCAGTGTTGGATGCTACCACAGAATCCTGCAATGGTTTAGGCTGGAACAGATTTTAAAAGATATCTCATTCCAACCCCCTGCTAGGGGAGGGGCACCTTCCACTAGCTCAGGTTGCTCCAATCCCTGCCCAACCTGTGCCAGGCCTCACCACCCTCACAGTGCTCTCTTTAAACACAAAGCTGCCTCCAATACCCAATGCTCAGGAGAGACGAGCCCCAGAGCTTTGTGGAGGTTACTAAAGCATCCCTAGCTGGATCTTCACATTGCCAGGTCAAAGAAACAAAGAAATCCCTTCTTGGCAAAGCACAAGTGTCCACCTTAAACGGGAATCACAGTTTTTACAACAAACACTTCAATGTCAAGTAATCACTGCTGAATATATTCACCATGTTTACGTAAAGCCACTGAAAAATCAACATCAAGATACCATCACCTATTTCCAACATAAATAGAAGCTGGGATTTCTAAATACACATTCTGGGGAGCAGGAATTAAGAGAAGCTCATGTGGTTTTTTTTTTTCCTTACAATTGACATTAAAGTTCCCCTCCTCACTTCAACCTTTCCAAAACTTACAAATGGATGAACAGATTTTCGCTCAAATTTTCCAAAACAGGCTGCCGTGAGATGAGGCATGGAAAAATTCAGCTGGCAAAATGTTTTTTTGTGCATCTACTTATTTATTTATTTCCCAGCAAAAAGAGGAACTCTGTGAAACCAATGGGCCGTTTCTGTCACCATTTTTCATTATCTAAAACCGTAAAATAAACCAAAAATCCCAGCAACAAATCAAAAGAGAGGCTTGTACCCATAAGCACTGCAAAGCCACCCTGGATCATTATAAACCCACCTCTTTTCCCAACATAGCAGTGTCCTTCAGGGCTCTTTGGAAACAAAGCAGAGAGATGCTTTTAAATGTGGAGAAATGTTCCTGCACTCCATAAAACTGTGATAAGATACTCCTACAGAAACAGGAGCAAGTCACATCAGTTCAGAGTAATGGTCCATGTAATCCTAGAGGTCAGCTCCAGCCACGGCCAACAAGCCCAAGTGGAGACTGAGACAAGGCCAAAAGCAGAGGCATCAGATGCCCGGGGCAGCAGCACTTCCCCCAGATCCCTCCTACCCACCTCCAGCTTGGAAACTTGCATCACAACTCAAATGCAGATCAATCAAAAATGCTTCCTGAATCAAAAATGAAATCTCCTCTCACTTAATTTTATCCATTTTTTCTCTCTTGTTTAAATAAAAATTTGGGTCCATTTCAAACCAATTAAACTGCTTTAAAAAAGAAACTTTGAAAAATAGTAAATTCCCATCTTTCTGGGGTGGTAGTGTCCAAATTATTTGCTGAATCCAACATAAATTAAAAAAAGAAAAAAAAAAGAAAAAAAGAAAAAAAACCAAAAGCAACCAGGCTGCATTTCCCTCAAACCTTAACTCTGGGGTGTAGGAAACAGGAGAAGGGAATTTATCACATGCCAAAAAGTTTCTCAACTCCCAGCAGCAGCTCTCCATCACTTCAGGAGGATGCAGCTTGGATGTGCCATGGAAGCTGCAGAAGAGAGACACATTTCACAGTGCTGGCAAAGAGTCTGCACCAGTTTTCTCCTAACCCCATCCCAAATGCCAAATGAGTTGCCACAGCGAGCGAGGATCTGGCAGTAAAACGATCGAAAGATCTAGAAAATTATTACTAATGTATTCTGTGGAAAAAATATTCCCCCCACCCCAAATTGGACGATGATCTAAAAGCCAAAAAAATGAAGCACAGCGTTGCTGTGATTACTGCAAAGCAGATTCTCTGTGAAATGTGACTCTGTGGGGAAGCTGAATGAACATGGATGAGCTCTTTTTTCCAGTCCTTCCCTGTACCTGCTCCTGCTCACCAGTTTAGCTCATGGCCAGTAGCTGAGCCTGGCATGGAAACTTCTGACACCAATCCCCCACAAGCCCAGTTATTGCTGTGGTTCAAATTTAAATATTTTCTGGTTTTCTGCTTGCAGTCTTGATGCCCAAATCCACATTTCCTCGTGGATGCTTCGCTGCAGGCAGGTGGGCTTGGGCAGCAAGACTCCCCAGCTGGAATTTTCAAAGCTGATATTTGGGACAGGTAACACCTCCTGCACCACACACAGATGGCTGAGCAGAGCGTTTAGCAGCAGAAAGCAGGCTGGGAGTGCTTCCACACACTAAAGACAAGGCAACCAGAGCCTAACACCCCACCAGAGGACAAACCACCTCCTCCCCTCCCACTCAGGGCAGCCTCAAGCCTTCCTCTGCCACGTCCCACAAAGCACAAACCTTCACAACTCCACCTAACTGAGTACATCAGCTTCCCCCAGTAGCATGCTGCAAACAACCCATCAGCCCAGAGCCAAACTCTGGGCTCAGAGGGCTCAATGCTCTCCTACTGGCACACTGTCCTTGGAAGAGCATGGATGAATTTTGGCCAGGCAGTGATCCCCTCCCCATCCCACTGAGCACCTCACAGGCCAGGCTCAGGTCTGAGGAAGCGCTGCTGAAGCTGGCTGGAGCAATCCCACACTCTTATCTCACAAAGCAGTTTTCCCTTTCCTAAGCAGGGCAGGATTAGCAGGCTCCAGTCTGAGCCCTGCATCACAATCACTCCCTTATCTGCACGGGCAAACCCAGAACATCTCAAACTCTCCAGCTGCACTGACCACGCTGTAAGGGAGAGATGGTGCATGGCCACCTCCACCCAGCCTCCTCCACCCCACCACAGCCAGGAACAACCTCCAGCTGCTCAGAGAGCAGTGGCTGGAGGTAAAGGAAAGCAGAGATTCACCACTGCTCTGCTTCTGGGCCAGATTTGGGCAGAAGATGTGACCCAGCTCACTGACCACAGGCTGGCCTGGCTCAGGGGAGCAGCATAAACCACAGAGAAAAGCTTCAGTCCCTCCAAGACAGCCTGTGCCAGGACTTCACCTTTTCCTGGTGGAGTTGGGGAGATGGACCTGAATCCCCACTGTGGCACCAAGAGAGTAAATGGTCACTGAGGGACAGAGTAAGCCACTGCCCTCACTGAAGGACAGAGAAGGACCTTGGGAGCCACACCCCAGGCGTGGACTTGGGGCTGCCTAAATCCTGCAGGAACAAATCAGCAAACAAAGGACTGCTCCCAGGTCAGGTCCAGCCATAAACCCGCTCACTGAATGGAGAGCTGGGCTGCGATCTGCTCGGTGCTTTGCATATGAATTCTCCTTGCTGAAAAGAAATGGGTTCTTTGAATGAGCTGAATCTGTTAATGAGAAGCTGGGGCCTCCAGAGCTCCTCTGAGGACAAGGGTCCCACTTCAACCGCCCCAGGCCAAGCCCTGAAACCTGAGAACAAAGAAAGAGAAGTTTTCTCCCAGAAGGAAGCTGCCTTTCCAGCCTGCTCCCCTCTCCTAAGGTCATCTTCCCTGGACACACTGCGCAAAAGGCTGCTCCATGCACACAGTGGCTGGGGCATGAAAGCCCTAAGTGAAGGGACTGGCAGAAGCCCAGGTTGTAAAGCTGCATTTCAGATCCCCTTCTCCTGCCATCCTTCAAGAAAGGTGACCCATGAGACCCCATCCAAGGAAAGCTGGCTTGGAGCTCATCAGATGGCAATGTCCCCCTCAAGTCTCAGGTTTGCTAAATACTTGAAGGTACCTGCTGCCCACTGCACTTCCCAGAGTGCTGCCACTCTGCTGCCAAGCTGGTGGCCTTGCCATGGGCTGGATTCAGGATTCTGTGCAATATAGGAAAGATCTTCCAGGCCTTGGAGCCAAGCCATTGCATGGCATACACCTTCCCTCCCTTTCTCTTTCCCGAAGTGAGCAGCACAGAACCACGACAGACATGTTTATAAAGGCTGGGGATAGACAGGGAACTGCTCCCACTGCAGAGCACCCTGTGGCCATGTCCTGTTCCTCTGCTGCCAAGGGACCTCCCCACCTCCCACTTACAGACACGTTTGCTGCCCAGAAACACCTTCCCATTCCCATTCCCATTCCCATTCCCATTTCCAGCAAAAACCTTCTGATGCATCACAGGAGCTGAGTGCGGCCCTTGTCACTCTGGCTCAGCTGGAGACAGACTCATTCCCAGGTGCTGGAAGGATGTGGCTGCAGGAGCAGTATATACTCATTTTCTCTTTTTTTTTTTTTTTTTTTTTTTTTTTTTTTTGTGAGTGAGAACAAGAGGGAAACAAAGGAGAAGGGAGGAGCAATTATTAAACAAGGATTCTCCACCCAGTGTAAAACCACAGGGATAGTTTTTGCAGTAGGAAACCTACGGCCCTGGCCAAG
The DNA here is from genome assembly GCA_013400215.1 of Cisticola juncidis. Lineage (NCBI taxonomy): Eukaryota > Metazoa > Chordata > Aves > Passeriformes > Cisticolidae > Cisticola > Cisticola juncidis. The sequence continues at coordinate 195,623 of VXBR01004970.1, read as the reverse complement.
GGGAGGTGGCAACCATGGCTGAGTACAGAAGTGTCACCACGGGTCACAGTCTCCTCTGAGGTTCAGACACGGCCCAGGGTCTCTGCCTGGTGCAGGCTGGACGCTGCTGATCCCTGACAGACAGGGTCTCCTGTTCCAGAAGCACTGGAAACCATCACTCCACACGTGCACCTCTTGCCAGCCATGGTGGCAGGCATTCAAAGCCTTCTCCATGAAAAATCTGGGAGTAACTTATACACGTATGAGGATAGGTCAAATGCAAAGCAAGAGAAGCAACCACAACCAAAGCCATCAGAAATTCCACCCCAACTCCTGTTGCATCCATTTACATGCAACATATGCAGCACCAGACAGTTTCAGGCCCTCACTTTCAGTGTTACAGATGACACCAAGAGACAGGACCAGAGCCAGCCTCCCTGGAGCCTGTACTTGTGTCACCCCCAGATGGTTTTGAAGTACCACAGCTCTCCAGAACTACCTGTGCCTTTTAACTCCTTGCAGACTTCCCTGACACACAAGGTGGAGTCACCAGCCCTGGAGGAATGCAGAAGCCAGGCAGATGTGGCTCTTAGGGGCAGGGTTCAGTGGTGGAGTTGGCAGTGCTGGGTTAACAGATGGGCTCGATGATGCTGAAGGTCTTTTCCAACCTCAATGATTCTATGATCCTGGGTCTTTCTCTCCATGCCCTACACAGATCCCACCAAAACCCATCTGAATTCTCCTTTTCCATTTACTCAGTTTCCAAGCTCGTCCCACCCACACCACCACAGAGAGGCGAGGTTTGCCCAAACCCACACACCCCACCAAGCTCCCGTGGATCAGGTGGAGTGTCCAGGCTGTCCTGAACCCAACTATGGTCCAGTGAGGGCAGCAGACAAAGGAGCACATTCTGTGCACGATGCTCAGTCCCTGACACCACGGCTGACCTGCTGAGCCTGGTGTCAGCCCCGGTCCTGGGGTGTGCCAGACAAAGCCCGAGTCTGTGAGAGGCAGCAGCCGGCCCGCAGCGTTTTAGGGCCAGAAACCAGCTCTGAACGTTCAGTTCCTTCTTTAAATAGAGGCCCCTTCTGTAAACGATCTGTTTGGACAGGAGGGAGAGTGCTGCAAGTCCAAGCGCTTGTGAAATAGGATCGGCTGCCTTCGCTCCCACTCCATTCAAAACATGTGGGGGGAAGAAAGAAACCCAAAACTGGCAAGGCAAGACAGGAGGAGAGGGTCCCCACACGTCCGCGCGGCTGGGAGAGTGCGAGACGCCAGAAAAAACGGGGGAAAAATTAATAATAATCAATTAGTGGCATTTGTGTTCCGAGGCGCCTGCGTGTGTTTAATTATGTTCCATGCACGAGGCTGTTGACGCAGATTTCCGTGCTGTGGGGCGGTGGTGTAATGGGATCCAGCCCTGCCTTCCACCTCGGACAACCCTGCTCAGGGCTTCACCCTGAGCTCAGCCATCCCCCCGGGCACAGGGGCTCCCAGCCAGCCCCACCAGCCGGACACACGGACATGCAGCTCCCCCTGCTCCTGCAGGAGAGACCCCGCCAGAACCAGAGAGGAGATTAAAAAGGCAGCAAAAAGGGAAAAAAAAAAAAATCTTTGCCCAACTCCGGCTGCGTCCCAGATCAAAGATCATCTCCAGCGAGGCCATCTGGTCCTTGTAAATGTAAAACCAAATTGAAAGCCCTGCCCTCACCTCCTCTGACTCCCTCGGCAATATTGCTTTTACCGGCTGGGATGGCCAAGGAGCCCGCAAAAGGCATCTGCATGTAATAGAGAGCCCCCGTGCAGCTGGGCTGGAGGCCTGCAACCCCCCTTCCTGTTAATCACCCAGCAGAGGTAAATGTTTTCTTTGGATCTCTAGGGGCCCTTTTATTCCTAGGGCCTTTGGGAAGAGTCCACGGCAGCAGCCCTGGGATGGAGGAGGGCTGTTCTGCATCCCTATTGCTCCTCTGTGCCTGCAGACCAGGCTGGTGACCCTGTGGACAGGGACACTGAGAGGGAAGACAACCCCATCACCCCAAAAGCCACGCACAACCCTTCTTGCCCAGCCTAAGCAGGCTGCTCCTACCACCACTCCTGGCTCGGGATGCAAAGGGAGATGCAGAGCCTGGTAAATAAACAGCTAGAAAGAGGACTGAACGAAGCATTCCAAAAAGGGGATATCTGAGCCAAAAATTCCCTGTGAAAAAGCCCACCACTGCCAACCCTAATACTCCAAGCTCGACTTGAAAGGCAAGCGGGATCCGCTATCGAGAGAAGAAAGCTACACCGGAGACGTCGCGGGCAAAGAAGAGGCAGCTTGAGGAATTCTTACCCATCAAGCTTTATTGTGTTATTCCAACTAAGCACAGACAAAAAGACAAATCTCAGCTCCCTACTTTCATTTATAATTGAACCCAGTCCAGAAGGATGGAGCAAGTACCATCTGTAATGCAGAGTGCATTAGCAGCCGGCAGAATGAAATATTCAAATTACTGTAGGCTACCTCGCATTTCAATGACAGGGTTACAAAAACCTGACTTGTAAGTGGAGATTGGACTGGAAGAACAGAAAGTTTGTTTCTCCAGTGCATGAATTAACCTAACAAAATGTTACTTTCAGGAAAAAAAAAACATTTGCGTGGGTAATTCTGCAACATATCCCAATAGGCACACGAGAAAAAAAATATTATTCCATTTCGCTATCTTAATTGATATGTTGTCCAGAGAGATGAAAAAACTCCTGTTAAAAAGGGCAAGGCTTTTCCTTTATCCTGAAGACATTGAATAAATAGACTTAGGTGTGCACAGCCCTTACCAGCACATGCAGGTCTCGTCCACAGGGGTGAGGGACGGCAGGAATGTGCATCCCTGGGCTGTGCTGGTGCAATACCTGCATGGCTGCAGCCTTTTGGTGTGTTGCACCATTTGAGTATGCAAATCACCCCTTGATTCCCGTGCTTGTGCCTGTGCTGGGATCCATTCGTTTTGATATCGTTAATCAGGGCTGCCGAAAAGCCTGACACAGTAAGTGGCTGTAGCCCCTAGCAGTAGTCAAGATAGAGTGACAGGCTCCATTTAAGATGTCACAGCATATAATAAAGTGTAAAACTATACTTAAAATAAACGAGATAGAAACAATAAACTTGACTCTGGGTTTGAACTTTCTGGGAGAGCAGCAGAGAGATGTGAACACGTGTGTGCAAGCAGGCACGGGCTGGGGGAGGCTGGAGGGGATGGTCCCCACCTGCCTGCTGCCCAGGTGACAGCAAGGACAGCTCCCTCCTGCATCCTCCACAGGATCCCAGCTTCTCAGCAGCCCTAACATGACATCCAGGCTGCATACAGGACATCTCTGGCACTTCTCAGTATGGATGTAAAGGAGGAGGAGGAGGAGGAGGAAGACAAGGAGTTATAACTGGGATTTGTGAAGGACTGAGGGGATGGCCAGGCCACTGTGGGCATGTGACTCTATCAGGAGAACACTAAAGGACTGAGCTTTGCTTGCAGCACCTCCCCAGAGAAAAAGGTATTTACCCACCTGAATGGAGACTGGGACAAGCCAGTCCAAATCACTCTTCCCTCCTGGGCACCTAGGGAGCATCACCAGCTCCTGGCCATGCTCCCAGGATGTCCCTTCCTCTCTAACTCTGGATGGTAATGCCAGGATAGGATGGAGAAGCAGCATCTCCATCCTGGGCTTGGCCACGTGCCCCAGGAACAGGAGCCACAGCAGATGCTGGAGCCCCTCCCTGGCAGGATGAGGATCAGTCCCATGCAAGGTGGTACTGTGGGAGGGATACTAAAAAACAAGCCCCATTTCACTCCCCAAATAACTTCTCTGCACCCCAAAACCTCCCGCGTGCCTGACAGCAGCTCTCGGTGCTGAGACAAACCAGTCGCTCTCTGTCCTGCTGAGCAGTTAAATTAGAGAGTATTCAATTAATAACAGCTGAATATTCTGTCACATTTAGGAAGATGTATGGTAAGACAAGCGAGTTGTGATGTCTGTGACAGAAATGATAAAAGTTCTCCCGACACAGCCTGGCAGATACTTGGCTGGGGGAGCCGCCTGCTCTCACGGACTCCCACGTCAGCACCCACACCAGGCCCAGCGCCTCCCTCGAGGAGCGGCTCAAACCGCGCGGGAACCGCTGCCAGAAGGGCTGCTCCTCCCTGGGATCCATCCGAGCCAAAGGGACGAGACCCTGGAGAGGGCTTTGACCAAGAAAGGCCTGAGGCAGGGCCTGCCAGATACCACGTGGCAAGCAGCACTCAGCAAAAAGCCAAAACCCTCCCATGCTGCCTAAAAGCTGCCTCAGTTTACCCTTCTGCAAAAAGAACCATGATCACACCCCAAGCAACCCACGCCAGCAGGGACCAGGGCAGTGCTGGCATGACACCATGGACAAGCACCTGCTGTCAGCATGGCATTCTGCACTTAATGAATGGGTGCTGTGTGGCAGGGGCACACACAGGGAGCGGTGCTTTTGAGGCTGCCTCCTTTATTCTGGGGGGTTGTTTTTCACCGGTGTTGTTTGCGAACACAGTTTTGTTGCTAAGAAACTATCTTCATATTGCTGGGAGAGCAAAGACAAAGCAACCATCAAAATAACACCCTATTTTGACAGTAGCCAGATCGTAACCACAAATGATCCATTTTCCCTGCTCTCCTGCACGCTCATTAATGTGATCTAAATACCATAATCCCATATATAACCCACACCCTATATGTTCACATGCATGGTGCCAGGACCCCACGTGCAGGGGGCTCCATTGCATCCATTCAGCCCCAAGTAAAAGCTGAAAGGAATCAAACCCAAGAAGAGGAGGGGGATCCCCAGGGAGGCCCCACGGCTCCCTTCTAGGCAGGAACATGGCACAAGGTCTTTAAGCAAGAGAGACATGAGAAATAACCAGGAGAAGAGAAGACCTCGGCCACAGCAGATGGCACAGCCCTGGTCTGAGGAGAAATCTGCTGGTTTGGGGTTTGTTGGGTAAAGTGGGTTGGGGTTGCTTTAGGCCCCAGGGGAGAAAATGCAGGGGGGAAATAAAATCCATTTACTGCTCAGTTCTCAGTATGTCTGTGCCTTTTGCTACTGTTAGAGTGGGGAGATCCTGTCACATGGGGAAGATTAGAGCACACCCTCACTATCACCTTGATATAGGCATATATTCCCAAGCCAAGTCCTCAGGATCCTGAAAACACCTTTGCCAACAAATCCTCCTCTTAGGATGCAGGAGGGCATCACCTGTGCTGCCAGAGCATCTCTGGCCCCTCTTTGCTGCTCCTCTTGCAGCCAGGGTGGGTCCCATAAATGGTGTGAAAAGCAACATATTCGGCTCCTTCAAAAAAGGCAGGGAAGGGATAAAGGCACATCCAGGGCACCACAGCTGCAGGAAGGTGCTTCTTAGTCTGATCCAGGACCATCCAGGATGATGCACGAGGCTAAAAGGTTTGGTGGAGGCAGTGAGGTGCCCTACCTGCACCAAAAGCAGGAGGAAAGCCCATGGCCTGTTTGCCAAGGATCTGCTTGGACACCAATTTAAGGGCAGAGGGAAAGGCAGGTAAAAGATGAGGCTGAAAACTGCAACCTGTTGTGCCAAGGTAACTTTAAAGGATCTCCTGTGTTTCAGGAAACTCCTGGTGTGAGAAAGGATGTCTGGAGCCAAACACAGCTGTGGGGGTTTTGCAGGACAGCAAACAGGGCGCTGCCATCCTCAACCACCACCCACCCCTGGCAAAAACGGGCTTGAGAGCTGCTCAGGAGCAGGAACCCACTGCCAGAGAGGGATCACCTTGCTCTGATTCACACCCCTGTGATTTACACCCCTGCACTAGTGCAGCACCAATGCAGGCAGGGACCACCAGGGCTTGGGAGAACAGTGCCTGCCTTGAGCTCTTCTAAGGGCAAATAAGGAAGAAAACTGAAGCTGTGGGAAGCAATCCTGCAATGTCTGGGTTGTTTTTACTCCTCCCCTGGGCAGCTGGAGCACAGCTCTGGCTGATCCCTCACTTCTGCATGTACCCAGACTCCAGCCCAGCACCAAAGGGCCTGTCCCCCGTGGAGCAGCAGCTTGCCACGTGTGCCTTTCCTGCCAAAACCCCCAGCTCCACCCCACTGTAGGAATGAAAGGGAAGGGCGAGAAGAGCTCTGTCAAAACCCACCAAAGCCTGAACATCTCCCCTCAGCAGAACAAAGCCCCTGGAAATCTCCGCCTGGGTCCCCTGACCCACATGAAAGCGGCATTTTTCTGGGCTAATTACACAGGCTGCTCTGAGCCTCCTGGCAGAATCCAAGCTGCAAAAGCAGACATCAAAGGGCTCCCAACTCCAATATAGAGAGCAAAGACGGAGCAGTGCACAGGAGAGCTCTCCCTGTTGCCTGCACTGGCTGCCTGGGAGGAACCTTGGAGGTACCTCCGTTCACAAGATCCTCCCAGTGAGGACTAATGGGGAAGAGGGGCAGAGTTTTTATTTGCATGGCAGGCTCCCAGCAGGCCCAGGCAAAGAGCTGGGGCTGGTGCTTGCAGGACCAACTGTGGTCCCAGCAAAGCTTTCTGAAGCCTCCATTCAACAGAAGGACTGGCTGTGGAGTCTGTCTGCTGTCTGGGGTAGGCAATTGTGGGGCACTGGAGAGAGAGACCAAGGTCAAGTTGTGGAAAAGCATGGGACAGGATTCACTGTCACACATCTGACAGTAGTGGCTGCCATCACAGCTGGTCCAAGCACCAGTTCCAGGCATTGCACACCTCATTTTTCCCAAAACAAATGCATCCATTGCATCTGGAGCTTCTGAGATGGCATTTTCCAAACAGGTACTTCCCCCTAAACAGCAATTTTCTAGAGGAAGCCTTTGTCCTGTTCAAGCAGTCACAGGCTGCGCCTGGAGCTCCTGATGGACAAGAAACATAAACTCTGCTGCTTCCTGCTCATTTGGGAAAAAGAAGATGCCTTTGCTGTTCCCTCCAAGAAAGGGAAACCAGCCCCAAACCACCAGCACCTCACGGGCATCTGCCCTGCTCCTGGCCCAGAAATTGGCCAACTCTCCTGGCCTTTGGCTGGACAACCTGGTGTGTCTGGCACGATCTGCAGAGGAGATGACTGGAGAAGATGAAGCCATCCTACAGCCCCTCCAGCCCCATCTTCCCTCTCTTCCTGTGGCCTTCACAAGGCCTTGCAGCACAGCCAGAATATGCTCCACAGAGCAACCAGCCCTTGCTCCTCCTCGCTTGTGAGTGCACAGAGATATCTCCAAAACAGCAAAGCATGGCCAGAGATCCCATGGGTCTTCTTCAGGCTCTGGTCCTTCCATGGGCAGCAATTACCTGAGACTGCAGCCACATTTCTGCAGTGCCCTGGTAAAGGAAAGGGGCAAGGAAATCCTCAGGGGACGTGCCAACCTTTGGGAAGATCAGCACGCACAAAACCATCATACGAGGGACACTGGCCACGCTCCTGCACCCATCCTGGTCCAGCCCTTGGTCTCCTCACCAGGGGTGCAGGGGCAAGGAAGAGGGACCACACCCCAGCACCCTCCTGGAGAGGAGAAGGAGGAGGAGAGGCAGGACGGGCTGGGGAGGTGTCAATTAAAGCGATGAGGGCCGGGGCATGCGGGAGCCTGACAGGCGGGCTGAGCGGAGCTGACAGCGGCAGCGCCGGCTGCCCTGGCCCGGCTCACCGGAGCGTGTGGGCACCGGCACCGCGCCCTGCCCTGCCCCCAGACACGCTCCCACAGTGGGAATTATCCCCGTTTGGGGCTTAAGCAGGCCACAGCCAGCCTGGGGGCGGATGGCAGAGCAGCGGCTGGGGCCGGTGGGATGGCACAGGGAGGAGCTGGGTCCTGCTGGAATAACTAATGAGCACTGCCAGGTCTCGGCCCTAATCAGCATGGCATCGGGACAGTGCTGGGATGCCGGGAAGGTGGAAATGCAGCAGACACTGGCTGGGTGGTCTGCCCGCATCTCTGCTTCCCCTCTCTGCCCCCAGGATGCACAGCAGGGACCCCTTGCTTCACCCCCTGCCTGCCCTCCCTGCAGGCTCAATCTGATTACTGCTGATACACATCTCCTCCTGGGCTCCCAAACACGCTCTTCCCAGCTGAAGGATTCGCATGGACACGGAAAACTTGTCCTGATTGCAGCATTAATGGTCGTGTGGCCCATGTCATCACCGAAATGGCCTTAGGGAGAGAGCTGATGGGTCTCTGAAGTCATCAGGACTACCCCACCTCATCTTGCTCCCCTTATTAAAACCATTCATCCTGGGAGCTAAATGAATATGTTTCATCTTCAAATGCTGAGACACAAGAGCAAGCAGGCAGAGATCTAATAGAACAATACCCATCTAATCATGCCAATTTTTCTCTCCCATCCTGCCTTCATATTACACGCGTGGCCACGAGTGCAGGCCGGGTCTGCAGGCGATGGGTGAAGATGGGGCACAGCCCACCCCTGCCTTTGCTGCCACCATCACACCTCACGTCCCCCCCTTCCCAAGCCTTTTCCACCCTCTGCCGTGATGGAAAAAGCCTCAGGACTTTTAAAACTAATAAGGCAGATAGATACGGAGCCTAACAAGTCTAAAGGAGCCAGGAAAGCAGGGCAGGCCCTGCGCCACCAGCAGACACTTGTTCCCCATGGGAACGCTACACACTGCACTGTCCATGAATCATTCTGGCGCTCCTTCCAGCACCCACCACAGGTTTTCCCAGCTCCTGTTCCCTTAGATACAGGGCTGGTCCCTTCTCTGGTTTGCTGAAACACCTTTTGCCTGTGTAACACTGGGAAATGCATAACAGTTTTGCATCTCTCACGTACTAGGGGACTTCAGGAAGGCCCTGGCTGTGGACAGGGTGGCGCAGGACACAGCAGGTGGGAGCACTGGGAAGGGCTGAGGACAGGAAAGGTATTAATTAATCTGTTGCATCCTTCCAGAGCCTGCTGGAGACGCCGCCGGCCGCCCCTGCCTAAGCAGGGTTAGTGCAGCGAATCCCTGCTCCATCTAATTATTAACGCTAATAGCGGTGGCTGGNTTAATCCTTAATTACAGTAATTAGCCAAGTCGCAGTAAATTAAACCACATCTGGAGCAGATGAGGGCTTCCGAACGGGAGGCTAGTGCAGGCGACAATCGGAGAGATGCTGAATTCATCTGACAGCATCTGATTAAGGCTA
>VXBR01004970.1:160561-182187 GCA_013400215.1 Cisticola juncidis | reverse complement strand
CATGGGGGTGGGCGGGGATGTGGGGAGGGGGCACTGGCCTGAGAGGCTGCTCCATCAGCAATTAATGGCTGGGAGTGAGGAACAGCCCAAGCAGGCAGACGCACACGGAGCAGAGCAGACCTGCCTGTCACAGCACTCCCCAGGGCATCTTCACCTCCCTGCCCTGCTCTGGGCTCTCATGGACACCACTGCCTTCACCTCTACACCACTCAGCAGCCCCGGGCTTTGGTTTCCCAACCATTCCACCAATCCCCAAAAGCCAGGCTGGACCCTCCTCCAAGGGCAGCAGCAGGGAATGCTGTGTTCAGGAGCACCATCCACCCTCTGGAAGGAAACAAGGAGGGCACGATCGTGTCCTCAGACACTCTGGGTGTGCACAGGAGGGGAAGAAAGCAACATCACCCAGGAGGTGTCACCGTGAAACCCCACAGCACGCAGCCCCCAACACTAGCACCTCATGAGCCACCATTTGGGACCACCAGACAGGAAAATGCTGTTCCAAAGGTCCCAAGCATCGCCCAGACCACAAAACCCCACAAAACTGCATGGCAGCTGGTTCAGACAAGACTTCAACAGTGTGGTGAACTCGATTTTCCATGCTTAAAACAGAGCTTTGCTGGGAACACTACAGCTGTATCCAATGCCTTGTGTGAACAGAGCTGCTGCCTGGAGGAAGCCCCTGGGAAGCAGCACACCCCACTCAGCCAGCCCTGCCTTCCTTCCCGGCCAAATCTGAACCGGGATTGTTGGAACGTTTCAAAGAGAAAATTCAGAAATAAAACCAAAGCCCCGGAGCCACATGCAGCAGCAGCAGCAGCAGCTTGGTGTCTGCGGGGTCGCGGGGCCAGCCCCCCATCACCCTCCCGCCTGCTCCTCATTCATATGCATGGATGCAAGCTAAATGTCAGGGAGGCAGCGCAGCCGGAGGGGACCCAGGACAAAGGGAGGTGCTCTGGGATACGGCAGGCACAGGCCGGGTGCAGGGGAGGGAAGGGCTCACCCCACACAGGGATGTGGCTGTGGGCACCCAGCTGCTTCGGGGGGCAGCTGCAGGCTGGAGAGGCTGGTGAGGCTGAAGCACGGTGCCAGCCAAGGGCAGTCTGCAGCCCATGGATGGGTCTGGAACCCCTGTGCAATTCCCCCGTGCTGCTGCTCAAACCACCAGCACTCCCACACACATAGGATGACTGTCTCCATCCTCCATCCCTCAAATATCTTTCAAAAATTAGGTGGGGACTGGAAAAGCATTCCAGGTGATCATGGGCGTTTTGAGCCAATCTCAGTGAGATAAACCTGGATGCGGAAGGGTCTGCAAAACATCTTCCCTCCACAGTGTGAGCTGGATTCCCCTCCAATCCTAAAGGAAACATGCTGCTGTGCTTGGGAGGGCAACCTTCATGGAGCACTTGGGTCACCCCTCGTGTCACCCTTCATGTCACTCTGGGAGACTTCATCATGGAGAAAGACAGCATTGCCTTCTTCACTTCTGGGCCGCTGAAAGCCCAGTGTCTGTGACACTCCAGTCACAGGGACCAGGGACACAGGAGGGGCAGCTGCCTGCTCAAGCTGAAGGCTGAACACTGTGTCCCCAGACCCTGCACTACAAAACACCAGCAGAAAGAGCCCAGGACCACACGAGAACGACAGGTCCAGCATAAACACAGCTCCCCTTCCCCCCAGAAACTCTTCCTCTGTTGTCCAAACTGGACTCTGAAGGCTCTCTCTCCCCCACATCCTTGGAGTGAGCCAGGTCAGCTCCAGCCCCAGGTGCCCTCCAGCCAATGCCAAGCTGCCCCCGGGCAGAGCTGCCAAGGGATGACACGTGGGAGGCCCGGCGGGTGCCCGGCGACACGCCAGGGCCGCGTGTTCACAGCCCATGTGTCGGAGAGCCCTGAGCGAAGGCTGCAGCAGATGCAGAGCGTTCAGCAGATTCCCTCCCCTGGCTGCATTACAGCAGGAGGCAGGAGCAGCCCCGGCCCTCTGCCCCCCGCCTCCCCAGCCCAGCAGGCACTTGGCATCCAGCGCCACGAGCTCCCGGGGCCGGCACGCTCTCGCCACAAACATCCTCCCTCAAAGCAGGACGCCTTCTCCCATGGGGCAAACATTAGTGGGACAACTGGAAACGTTCAACTTGATTATAATGCTTTAAGAAAAGGTCACGGTGAAATTTCAGCGCTTTACCTTGAGCTCTGTTTGTTCTCTGCAGGATGAGATGGGAAGAGTCAGCTTGCCCTGGCTCATGGCATCTGCGGAGCTCTGACTGCATTTCATGGGCCAGCAGCGGGCTGGAGAGCCACAGCAAACCCCCCAGCCCTGGGGACTGAGATAAGTCACAGCAGACGGGCTGGGGGGGCACGCACTGGACCACTACACCACAGCTGGGTCACCATGCCACAGCTGGACCACGTCTTCCCTCCAAAAGTTGTCCAACCCTGAGCGGATTTTGCACCGGGATTGCATTTCTGCTGTCAGAACAGGTCAAATACACCCAAAAAGCAGGGAGAAGCATGGAAAAGCAGCCAGCAATTCCTAGACAGTATCTCCCTCAGAGTTGGGAAGGTTTTCCAACACGCCATTTGGCTTCATCTTTTCAGATCTCAGAAGGAGCTGTGGCCAAAGCCGCAATGAGGCGGCAGCACTGCAGGACTCAAGCATCACTCCAGCACTGCCCAGACCACCAGTGACCCTCAGCCACCACCAGCAGCTCCCCTGCTGCTAGAAAAGCAAGGGCACTTGCAAGTTCTGAAGGGTGACCAGGACCAGGTCTCAGCCCTCATGGAGCAGCATGAAACTCAGGAGGACCCCAGCTTTGCCAGTCCCTGCACAGTTGCACTGGAATTCATTAACACAGCACTTTGCCCTACCAGATGAGAGGCACAAGGACAACCCACCAAAAGGCCCACAGCTGGTGCAGAAAGTGGCCAAAAACTCGCCAAAAACACATGGACACAGAAACATCACAGGCCAGCATCCCTCCTCCTCTGCGCATCGCAGCGGGAGGGGCTCTGGCCCTCGGGAGCAGCAAAGGCTTGGTTATCAGCTGGGCAAGAGGAAAAACCAAGGTCAGGTTTGTTTGTGGCCAACTGCCCCCAGCAACATTTCTGTTGCAATAATTAGATCTGTCGTCCAACAATTTGCTGCCAGGGCAGTTCTCAAAAGGTCTCCAAGCAGCGCCAGCAGATGAGAACTGGTGGACACAGGAGTCCTCTGCAGCCCCTGGGCTGCCAGAGCAAGGTCCAGGCAGGTGAAGGGCAGAGGAAAAGCCACCAGGAGCTACATTCAGCTGGGATGACTCCCTAGCAAAATGCAGCCAGCAAAGGGTTTTGTGGGGAGGTTTTTAAATAGCCAATTTCAGCAAACCAGACTGAAAGTCTGAGGTGCTGGGCTCTCTCTCAGCACCTGGGGCGACTGGGAAGGGCTCAGCACCCTTCCCTGGAGGCAGCTGCATGATCCAGCCTGCTCAGTGCTCCCCAAAGGGAAAACAGCTTGAGATGCTACCACAGTGCAAACGCTCCCTTCCTGACACAGCCAGAGCGCGGGGCTGGTGTGACACTCCTGCAGGAGCTGGGATGGAGCTGGTGGCTCCCCTCCTTCTGCTGGAAGCCAACCCTGGTGAAGGTGATGCCACCTCCTTGTCAGGGGGCCCAGGAGGCAGGGGACCCTGATCCTGCAGCGTCTGCTCTGGTTTTTGTGGAGCACACAGACACACCTGCCTGTGGAGCCGGGATGCTGTATTCCCACCACTCCGGCAGCGCCGCTCGCAACAACTCCCAGCTGCTGCCAAAAGGTATTTTTAGCTGCATTATTTATTTGAACACCTGCCTGAGACTTCAAGGCAGAGAACGGAGCCTGAGCGGCGGAGGGAGGGAGGGAGGAGCGGCACTGGGAGATCTGGACCGTTTTCCCTGGAAGATTCGAGAGCAGTGACACAGGTGCGATGGAGCAAGACTCGGGCTATGCCAAGAGAGAGGATGGCATGGCTGGGATAAAGCACCTGCCCCACAAACAGCGCTGGGTTAATCCAGCTGCTGGGAATAGCCAGTGCAGACTGCGAAGATGCTCCAGCCAGCCTCAACGTGAGGCTTCCTTCAGGGAAATTGGGCTCTTTAGGTATCCAACCACCCATGATTTAAAGATGCTCTGGCCCAATGTGGTGTCTGCAGCAGGAATGCCCAGGTCTTGCTGCTATAAATCATTTTTTATGCATAAGCCTGTTTCAGAGAAAAAACTCAGCAGAACTGCCCTCTTTCAAATTGCCCTTCTTCCCCAAAACCAGCCCATTGCTCTGTCTGGGAGAGGCAGCCCCAGAGAAAAGAGAATGAAGCAATCAGAAAGCAAGGGAAGGAGGGATTCTGCGAGGAAGAATGTGCTCCACTCTTATTCCCAAAGAAGGAGATTCCCCCAGGGGCTTGGGGGCACCACAGGCTAATTGAGGGGCGCACGGAAAGCCATACAACACCCCTGTGTTATTTTTTTCATGCCTTTCTTGCCACCTCATTTACCGAAGTGAACAAAACCCATCACCTCCCTCCCCTTTCTGCTGAAATAATCTCCTCTCCTCTCTGAAATCAGCCAGGAAAAGAAGAAAAAAAAAAGAAAAAAAAGAAAAGAGCATCTAAAAATAAAGGCCAGGCCAGGGTATGTGCCTCTTGGTTGGGCTCCTGTGCTCACAGATCTGCTTATTTTGGCCTATCTCTCCCCAGCGATAAGGCAGCTAACAGCCCGTTATCAGCCAGTCGGTGAAAATGTGCTCCAGCCTGATTAGGGCTCAGTCTTTGCCAAGGTTATAAACAGCCGTTATCGTTCTCCCAAACAGAATAATCCGGACAGTATCAGCTCAGAAACATATGGGCCACACAGCGAAGATAGCCGCTGACGGACACTTCATTTTAATTGTAACGAGTGGTTAGCAGCAGCCTCCAGACAACACACACAACTGCCCAATTGGCAGTGGGTTCCATCTCCTCCTGCAGCCCTCCTCCCTCCCGCTCGCTGCTGCTCTGCTTCTCTCCCTGCTGCCCTGCTCCTCCTGGCCTGTGCAGAGCCTGCAGAGCAGCTCTGGGAGGGTGGCAGGGCCCTGCCCGGTTCCCGTGGGGGGCAGCACCCTCTCCTCTGCAGGTGGAGCGCGGTGGCACCGGCGTGGCTGTGTCACACCTCACAGCCAGGCTGCTGTGGGCAGGCAGCAAGAGGCTGGGGCACGAGGCTGTGATGGTGGGGTGACAACAAGAGGCTGGGGCACGAGGCTGTGATGGTGGGGTGACAACAAGAGGCTGGGGCACGAGGCTGTGATGGTGGGGTGACAACAAGAGGCTGGGGCACGAGGCTGTGATGGTGGGTGACAGCTCTGTGCCCACTCCTCTGCAGGGATGGAGGTCAGAGCACAGCACCCACGGGCCTGGATGCCCCCTGGGCGCCGCATCCCGGCGTTTCCCGCTGCCTGCCCGTGTGCCAGCTCGGCAGCAGGGCATGGGAGGAGGGGCAGCAAACCCTCATTTCATATTCTCCCAGTGTCCCTTCTGTGTCATACTTCTTTTTTTTCTTTCCCCTTTCCTCCCTCCCTCTTCCGAAAAGGGGTGGTTTAGCTCAGAGAGTCTTAAACACATTTGCATTCCCAAGACAAGCTTAGGCATAAATTCATCTCAGTGCAGGGGTCTTTTTTTTTTTTTTCCCTCCCCATCCTCCTTCTTTTCCTCCCTTCTTTTCTCTCCAAACCTGAAATGAATTCAGTGAGAACCCTTGCAATTCCAGCACCGTCGCGCTGTGCAATGCGGGATTACAAGGGATCCGAGGGTTTTCCTTTTCTTCCGGCTCCCGGCGTGCGGTGCTGCTGCTCACTTTTGTTATTAACAATACTCAGAGATAACACTCTCAGATCCATTAGCCACAGTTACCTTCTTTTCTTCTCCAGACAGACCCAGCTTCCAGAAATCACACCTGAGCTGCATTCCTCCTGCAGGAAAAAGCAGGAGAAAAGGGGAAACCCACCTCCCCCCAAAAAAACCCAAACAAATTTGACAGCAAAATGTTAAAATTATGGAGACAAGCTAAAAACCTTAGGAAGACCCGGGACAGAGCTTCAAGTCACGGATGCTTTCTCAGATAATCTGTATTCCTATCTCAGGATGCTTTCTCAGATAATCTGTATTCCTATCTCAGTGCCAGCAGAGCTGTGATCAGAATATCCAAGGTCTCATAAAAGATTCAGGGCTTATTGACTCCCTTGCCTTCACTGCCAGTCTGTGGTGCTCCTGCTCAGCCTCCAGAGCACCCGCTGCCCCTTGCAAGTTGCCATCACAGATGCCAAAGTTGAAGACATCTATTTCTGTGCAGAGCAGTGGGGGAAAGCTCTCCTCCTGAGCTGGGGGAGGTATTCCCAGCCCCAAGCTCTGGAGAGAGGCACCTAAAGAGGGTCTTTGCCCCAGCAGGCATCCCCAGCCCACCACAACCTCCTCTTGGATGCCCCCATGGTGGCCCCGGCAGCACTGGCCACCACAGCGGGCAGGTGATGCCCCACAGGTAGAAGAGCAGATTTAGGACTTATTTTAACTGGAGTCACACATTTAGGTGAAATCATCCCCAAGCTGAGAAAAGCAAGCTTCCAGCAGGGACCCCTCAAGAGCAGGCTCCCCCTCAGACTGCACACGGGCGAGCTCCCCAGGGCTGTCTCCAGCAGCACTGCAGCCCAGATTTGCTGCATAAGCAGCCCTGAGCCAATGTGCCGACCAGAGAATCCAGTCCCTGCAAATTTATGATCTGTGTCACCCAGCCACAGCCCAGAGGAGAGGGGATGGGGGCAGGCATTCCTTCAGGAGCACACTATCCCAATTGTCACTCGTGTACTCACTGATTTTAGGCACAGAAGACCAGGTGAATTCTTGAACATGCTACAAATTGTGGAGTTTTACATACTAGCGGCCCTCATCCCTGAGTTACACAGAGATGCCTGTGAACACCACATCAAGCAAGCATGATAAAACCATCAAACCCACCCAGGCACCTCATTAATTCTATTTATGCATCATCTAAAGCCTTACGTGCACACCAGGACTCCATACTGGAAAGCACTATAGGATACGGGAAATGAACCCATATAAAAATAAAATATTGCACAGAAATGCACAGATTTAGATACAGATATATGCTCAAGCACACACAGCACTTGTGTGCTTCCACGTGGAGTGTGCACACACCCTCCTGGAGCACGGACACCCCCGGAGGCGTATCCAGACACACACACCCACTTCTATCTGCATGTAGGTACCAACTATTTATACATACACAACCATACACATGCTCCACGCACCCTGCTCGGTGACAGCTCCGATTTTCAGTAATATCATAATATTATTTTTTAGATCAGTTAAGGTATAAAATGTGCGCTCTCTCAGTCTTTAATATTAATAAGTCTTGTAACTAGCAGTTTCTTGTAGCTCCGAATTCTTGAGCACAACTAGAAAGGGCACTTATCCTGAAAAATCTAATAAATTTACAGTTTTATATACTTCCTTCAATTGTAAAAGTCTTGTTCAATAAACTTTAAAATGCCACTATAGAGCAATAACACAGACAGTATAAACCCAGCCCTGGGAAAGCTGTGCAACCAGAAATTGTTCCCCTTTCTGCTACAGCAATAAAGTTTTATATGTTTGAACTGACTGTAAAAAGGTTTGAATGTTGGCAACTGGGGAATAATCTGTCTTCTTTATAGTTATTATCATATTTCCCACAAGACCCTTTGGTCTGTGTCAATCCTTCTCGTATATGACACCTTTGTACTGTCAGCGAAAGCAGGAATACTTAACTTTTTGCGTGCGCACGCGGCTGTGACTGGAGGTCCCTCGCTCTGCTTTCCCTCCGATTACAGCACCCGCGAATAAATTACCTGTGACGTGCTGCAATGGAAGCCTTTTGCCAAATCAAGCTGATTTGGAGAGCAAAGCTCAAAAAAAAAACCCAGCAGAAGGGATTTGTGGAGCGGTTGTCAAGACGCTGGGTAAGAGCAGCTGCAATCCAACAAGGGATGGCCATGTCCCCGTGGGTCCCGCTGAGGCTGCACCCCCAGGGCAGGCAGCCCCCACTGCTCCTTCACAAGAAAGAGACTTTGGGTTGAGATCAGCTCCTGCTGCCTCTGCCACCAGCTGAAGGCAAGGGCAGGACCAGCACCAGTATCCCCAGGTTCAAGTCAGAGTATACAAACACCTCCTGGACAGGAATGTTCTGGGGATTCCCACTGAACCCCTAAGAAATCTGATCCAGACCCCAAAGAAGTAGCAAACAAATACAAGGGAATCCCTCAAACTCACCTGTATCACCAACAATTGATACTTTCATCAGTTTTACTCTTTAACCAATTTTAACTCTTTAACTGATTTTAACTTTTTAACTAGGTAGGAGCCCACAAATGAAGACGAGGATAAATTTTGCCAGAAAAACAACAGCAAGGCTGGACCTTGGCATCATCCATGTAGGGCCTATTGCTGCAGGAGTGGCTGTGGGTGCAAGGATGCAGGAGAAGCCAGTGCTCAGCCTCCAGCAGCCCAACACCATGTGATCCCCAACCGTGGGCCATCCTTCAGGTGGCAAAGATGAGGCTCAATCAGAGATTGAGATGTCAGAAGAAGTGATGGTAAAGCACGTTTGGAAAATGAAAAATGAGGAGTCACCAGGACCAGATAATACCTGCCTTAGAGTCCTGCAGGGACTCAGAAATAAAATGATTGCATATTTTCATTAGCAGCTCAATCTCTCATTACACTAGAGGACACAAAGTGTCATACCCTATTTTTAAAAAATGGAGTGAGATGAGCCACAGATTCACCGACTGGTGAGTCTCACTTCAGTAGAGGCTAAGATGATAAATAGATAGGATAAAGCCTTGAGATGGACATGATACCACCGAGATTAACTAGCAGTGCCCATAAGGAAGAAGAAATGTACCTGGCTAATCTATTACAGTTGCTGTGCACCCAGCAACAGGAGGCACAAACCATCACCGGCACTGTTTGGAGTCCCCCAAAATTTCATCAGTTGGCAAATTTAAGTCTCCTCTCAGAAAAAGCAAGGACTAAAGGTTGTTTAGGAGGTGTCAGAGAGTAGAAATAAATGGCTTTTTCAACAAGACCAGGGATGCAGGAGGTTTGCCCGCTGCTGCTTAATAAGTTTATTTCCAGGAGCAGAGCATGAGCAGCGCTGGGTTTGACGAGAACATGAGCAACGGGGGTTAGCAAGGACTCCCGAAGGCTGAGGGCCTCCTCCAAGGACGGGAACGAAGCTCCATGAGCTGGAGATAAGATGGTGTCAGCAAGGGTAAAATGCACAAGAAGTAATTCGATTACTCACACACACTGACTACGACAAACTTTGCGCAGTCAGGCCGGACCTCCAGCCAAGCGTGAAGGGAAGGGGCAGCCAGAGCTGCCAGGGCTGCCCCCGCCCCCAGGCTCCTCAGCCCCTGCAAGCCCATCAGCCTCGTAAGAAAGACAGAGACTTTATTCCAGGAGGGGCTGCAGCACTGGGGCAAGAGGGAAGGGCTTCAAACTGGCAGAGGGGAGGTTTAGATTAAGTACTGGGAAGAAACTTTTTGCTGTGAGGGTGGGAAGGGCCTGGCACAGGTTGCCCAGAGAAGCTGTGGATGCTCCATCCCTGGAAGTCCTCAAGGCCAGGTTAGATGGGGCTTTGAGCAGATTGATCTCCTGGAAAGTGTCACTGCCCATGGCAGGGGGCTTAGAACAAGATGATCTTCAAGGTTTCTCCAACTCAAACCACTCTGTGTCTGTGTCCTGAGGCAGGAGGAAATGCTATCCATGGGATCTCCTCGTGGGGAGAGCTACAGAGAGACTCTGTGAGGAGATATGGAAACAAGCACCAAGCACTCATTAGCCTTCCAAACACAATTTGTCAGTTAACTGGATGACTGGAAAAATCATCAGTGTGAACCAGAAAAAGAGGCCAGAGATACATTCAGCCTGCCCTCCCTCCCATGATGTAACCACAGAGCCTGAGGGCACCAACCACCACAGGTTCTCCCTTCTCCCCACCCAATCCATCCTTCCAAACACAAGAAATGACATTTCAAACACAAGCAAACACCACGGGGTTTTGGTTCTGGATCCCCACTTAGCACTCTGCACAACCAGCCACGAATGCAGGTGAAGCCCCTCAGCTTCCCTCCACCTCTCCACTGATGAAACAGTGAAGGGCTGCCTGTTCTCCTACCCTGTGCTCTTCACCTTGCTGACTGTACTTCAAATCCATCCTCAGGAGGACTCGAAGCCCAGATACACCCCAGGTGAGCCACTGGGCTGCTGCTGACCAATGGCTGCAAGCTCTGCCCCTCCTGAGCATCACAGGCTCCTTTGCCAAGGGTGATCAATACATCTATTGGTGCTCACCCGACATTCTCCATCCTGGGCTTGCAACAAGCCCCATGCGCTGCTGTGAGGGAGCAGGGTCTGCATGGATTTAGGCAGTGCTCCCCTTGCTCCACAGGGACAAGGCAGCTCTTCCCACCACACCTGGCTGGAGCTCAGGCCACAGGTGAGCAGGGCAGGCAGCCCTGTGGCAGAGGTGGCGTGGCAGGGGTTAAGTCCAGCCGGCAAGGCGCATCTCTGTTGCAAGAGTCCATTACCTCCCGCCACATTACCTCATTCATTTCTTATATGCGGATGGTTTATTCTCCCATGAGCACCCTCGCTGGCAGACATGGCTAGTGTAAAGTCCCCTCCCTCCCCTGTATTTCTCTATCCATCACATTTAACACTCTGACAGTAACAGTCTATAATGTTTCTATTCTACAAAACCGCTCTGTCAACTCCAGGCTTCCAGAGCAGCAACTGAGGAAAATAAATAACATCAACGCCAGGCCCGACAGTATCACAGCTTGCTTTCTGCTGGGGGTTTAGTTTATTTTATTTATTTATTTTTTTATTTTTTTGAGGAAGGGAAAAAATAGGAGAGCGAGAGAAAAAAGGGGAAAAAAGTGCAGGCGTGTTACATGTGGAGAGAGACAGACCCGAGTTTCCTTCCCACCTAAAAGACACTCAGAGATCAGCACAGTGCAAAGGAACAGGGAGCCCACTGCCCCCACCCTGGGCCCGGATTCCCTGGGGACACAATGGCTTAAAAAGGGGGGACAGGGGACCATACCCCAGCTTCCCTACAGTGCCAGCTGAGGGTGAGTGAGTGAGTGCAGGCAGCTGCCCACACCAAGGGCAGGAACAGCCTGGGCAGCAGTCACAGAAGCTCTTTGGGGAAGTGCAGGCTGGGCAGTGAGCTGGAGAGGGGCTGCAGATATCAGAGATGGAGGATTCAACCTACCACCCTAACCCCACAGCGGCAGCAGGCAGAACCCCATCTGCTCCACACCAGCCCTGGTCAGGAATCCCTAATCCACTTAGATGATCCACTCTAGCTCGAGGCTTAGCAGCCTCACGGTGTTATTCATCTCCTTTCACTCCTGTGGAATTCCCTGGGGTTGAAATCAGGGCTTTGCCTGCTCCCTTCTGCAGCTGCACAGGTGAGCCCAGCACCCAGCAGCAGGGAGGGCAAGGGGGAACCCACCCAAGTAAGTATTGCCAGCTTATAATAACAAACCCAAAAATAAGAAATGCCACCTTAAAAACTGCCTAGCACTTTAGAAAGCAAAAGTCCAGCAGAAAAAAATGCCCTTTTCCTAGTATTTTTGCTTTTCCTTGATAGGATTGCATTAGTGCTCATTTTAAGTCTTTATTTGCAAGCCCACCTCCCCTCTGCATGAGCTGTGCAGGCCTGACAAACAGAGACCTGCTCAGGTGGTGCTCTTCACTGGGAAAAAAGAATTTAAAAATAATTACATGCACAAGAACTTTTCCAATCAATTGGTGAGAGACACAGCCCTTGACAGGCTGCAGATCTGGGAGCAGTGCTCACCAGGCAGCTTTACAGAAACCAGCAGGGATGCACCCGTCAGCAGTCGAAGGATGAGGCTGGAGGGGATGCTCAGAGCAGAGGGAGGGTTGGAGGGCTCAGAAAACATGGGGAGCAGGAAACTGTCCCTGCTGCCCCCCAGTTATCTGCTTCTCTTACTCCTTTGTGTAAAGCAGCTTTAAAATCAAGCTGATACCCTGCAGCTTGACACTAAGCAAGGCCCTCATCAACCCTGAATGGGGATACAGACAGGGTGACATCACACCACATCGCTTCCAAATAAACAAAAAAAAAAAGATAAAGAAAAAAAAAGAAAAAAAAGAAAAAAAAGAAAAAAAAAAGGAAGGGAAAAGAAAAGAGCAAGCAGAAGACGGTTCCCTCTTTTGTTTACATACCTGCCAAGGGCTGACGCTGGCTGCTGTCAGTCATTTGTATGAGCTGACGGTTTTCTAGCCCAAAGCAACCCAAGCGATAGCAAGGCAAG
Source organism: Cisticola juncidis (assembly GCA_013400215.1). Taxonomy (NCBI): domain Eukaryota; kingdom Metazoa; phylum Chordata; class Aves; order Passeriformes; family Cisticolidae; genus Cisticola; species Cisticola juncidis. The sequence goes on along the minus strand of VXBR01004970.1, from coordinate 169,799 downwards.
AAATAAAGGGACAGATCCTGCTCCCAGAGCCCCACAGCACCCCCAGCTCACCCTGCCACCTCTGCCTGGGGAGGAAAACACACCCAGCACCCAGAAAGGCTGCGGGTTTGGAAACTGAACCCACTGCTCTGACTGCTGGTAAGGGAGAGCATCACCTCAGGACCCCAGAGCAACACCAGCACCAAGCTCTGCTGAGCATCCAAAATTGGAAGGGCTCAAACAGAAACAATGTTTGCACATGAGCATCCTCCCCACCATTCCCCCGGAGCTGGGGGAGCTCATGCAACACCCACCACAGTTCTGATTCACAGGCCAGACCCTGCCTGTCCTCTGCACCACAAGCTGGGCTACACTGCACAGCCCCCAGAGCTGCTCAGAGAAACCCCGAGCCTGGGAGGATGCTAATGGGATTTGGGCTCCAGTCTGAAATGAGCTAAAGGATTAGGGCTCCAGGAACAACCACCTTACCACAGACTCCTGCTTCTCCGCTGGGAAGGGCCTTTATTCCGCTGCAAAAAGAAACTTCCCACTTGGCAAAAGCAAGAATGAAGCTTCCCGCAGTGGTCTGACAGCATAATGTGCATGCAGCCCCTGTGTACACACACCCCCACACAGGCTCACAGGGAACAGGCACGGCAACACAAAGAATGAAGGCGCAATGAAAGGTGCAAACCAAACTCCTGAGCTGTGATGTGGAAAAATGCACAAATGTTTGGGGTCTTTTTGTTGAGCTGTATTATTTCCCATTCATAAACATCCCTCTCAATAGCTATGTATGTACCCAGATAAAATTTGTATTTAGCTCAGTCCTGTCACCGGGAAGTATGTTATTTGCTCGTTGATTGCTGCCGTTATTTGCTTTATTAAAAAAAAAAAGAGAAAAAAAAAGGCCTTTCCTTTGCCCATGAGTGGAGAAACTGGGCGCTGGGACCAACCAGAGAGCAACCCCTGGAGAGAAATGTTTGCAAACAGCTCACAGACTGAGATTTGTTTCTGAAACACACACATGCTTATACAATTAACCCATTTCCTATTTACTTTTGCATCAGGATTTGCTGACAAACAATTTGCAGAGCTATAAAGCAAAATCAGTGGGTTTGGAGCAAGGGGGAGGGCTCACAACTTGCTTTATTTAGTCCCCGAGCTCTGGGGAGACCCGATGCCCTGTGGATAGACACAGCAAGTTTGGCTGTTGTGTAGAATACACAAATCTTCCAGGTTCTGGTTACCAAAATTCAAGGCTGGAGACTTGCCTGCAGGACCAGCAGCATCTTCTGCTGTGCCAGCAGCAGAGCCCTCCAATGGACAGAAGTGATGGAAGCAGTGTGCAGGGAAACCCAGCCCTCCTAGCTTCAAGGAATGTATGATTTAGGCTGGTTTTTGCAGGGCAGAAGGAAATTGAGGAAGCAGAAGATGCTCTAGTTCCAATGAAGGCCCACCAGGGCTCTCCAGGGAGCAGCCAGCGTGGCACCAGAGGGCAGCAGTGCCAAAGCCACCCAGCCCTGCCCTGCTGAAAGCCCCAAACACCCAGCTTCTGCCAAGACACCCTCACCAGTCACTCTCACTGAGAGAGAGAAGGCAGGAAAACACCACCACTGACCATCTGATCTCCTTCCTTTACAGAAAGCTTGGTGCCATTCAGCAGCCACAAGCAGCTGTGTACCAAACCAAACTTTAGGTGCTTTTTGCTGCTGCTTTGAGGACAGCGTCAAACATTGAGAGCTTCCTGGTGCCAATGGGGGCTTGCAAGGGGTGGCACTGCTTCCCACCAGTGGATGGTCCTGTGCTTGGGAATTTCTGGGTTCTGAAACACCCAGGCACTGCTGCCAAGGAGAGGTAAAGCGAGTTGGGATGGGGAGCCACGTGGCAAGCCCGGTGTGCAAACGATGTGCCGCTGCACTGCTGCGAGCATCGCTGTGAGCATCAGTGCCAGCATCCCTCTGCTGCAGCAACACAACAGCACCCAGGGGCCCCAGTCTCATCCTGCACGGCCTCCTCCTGCCCAGAGCCCCCTCAGGATGTGCTGATGGCCAATGGCATCACAATGGCACCCAGGGGCCTCAGCCTCATCCTGCACGGCCTCCTCCTGCCCAGAGCCTCCTCGGGATGTGCTGATGGCCAATGGCATCACAACAACACCCAGGGGCCTCAGCCTCATCCTGCACGGCCTCCTCCTGCCCAGAGCCCCCTCAGGATGTGCTGATGGCCAATGGCACCTGCAGCAGGGCACTGCTGGGAGGCCAGGCCAGGCAGCAGCAGCAGCCAGGCTGCCGAGCGGGCTGGGATGCATGTAATCAGAAGGGTTATCTAATGCTAGTTTCATTCTAATTGAGTCACTACCATATGTCACCCTGCAATAACAACGCAAGCAGCATGCAACTGAATACATATTTAATTCACATAATGGGTACAACAGTAGAAGTAATCAAGGCAGTTTGCCATAAGCCATAAAGAAGTGTAGCGTGTTCCTATCGAGGAGCAGCCTGTGCTCGGGGAGAAGGGATGGCAGGAGCACCACACCACGGAGAGAGCTGCAAAGCAGGGGGATCCCCAAAAACAGGCCCTGGCAGGGGCTGGGGGTGAGGCAGCCGTCGGACAGGAATGGGAATCAATGGCGGAATATTGTCGACGGATCGTTAGCCCCTTCGATATAATTAACAGTAATGGATTTATTGGCGGAAATTTAATGATTTGAATGTTAAATACCGGCCTGGAATTGCGTCGTGCAGGCCACCCTTTGTCTCCAGTTTCCGAGAGAACCAAAAAAAATGCAAGGAGCCAGGCAGAAGCAGGAGAAGGCGCAGGGCTGGAGGCAGGGCCGGGCTGGCCGTGCCCATCTCTGCTCCCGGCTCAGCCTCCTCTCCAGCAGCACCTGACGGCCCCGCTCGCTGCCTTCATTTCCTCCCGCAATCAGAAGATTAATACCATTGAGGAGCACTCATCAATATCTTTGGACAGATCAACCGGAGTTTTCATTAAAGCCATATTAATGCTTTTGGATACACAGCTGCGGATGGGTTAGGCTTCAAAACTCAGGCCCAGAGAGGAAGGAAAGGAGAGGAGCAGTGCCTGCTCCCAGATGGGAATTAAGGGAGAGCAGTCCAGTTCTCGTTAGCAGCCTCTCCCACCAACATGTTTTGATGTATATTTCATGAGGATAAACAAACATTCATTTCACTTTGGGAAGGTGCTTGCTGTAATGTATTGGCAACCTCACCAGCAATGAGGGAACATTAATTTCAATTCTGGTGTTTAAACACCTTGTTGATTCCCAATCATTCATCCCTGGCTCAGCACATCCCTGGCATGGGGAAAAAACGGACAAGCAGAGCCCCAACCTCACCTCTCTGCAGAGCCTGCTGGAGTTCATTTGCTATTTAAATGACTTAAGAAGGACCAGACATTAGGAAAGAGGTAGCCCTAGCTGGCTGCTTGCCTTGGGGTGCAGCCTTCAGCCATCCCACAGGCTCAGTGAAGGAAAGCTCCCAGCCTAGGCAGGGAAACACCGTTCCTCAGGACCAGGCTCTGAAGAGTAGCAGCTACACTGAAGCATGGGATGTGGCAGAGGTGGAAGGATGGTATCTGTGCTGGAAGACTCCTGAATCTCCCAGGACTCCTCAGCCTTCCACCTCTGAAGACAGGATTCTCAGTGCGGTACCAAAAGCAAAGATCCTGCCCAGCCCACAGGGCTTGCCTTGAAGGACAGGACCCCAGATGTGCTGCTGAGGCTCCATCACACATACCTCCTTCCAAAACAACCACTGTTCTGGGGGAACACCCAGCCAGCTCCCAGCTTCAGGCATTTGGGCAGATTTGTGGCTGCAGCCCTCGGTGGGGTTCAGGAGATACACAGGATACACTGTGAGAAAATGCTCCCAGCATTCCCCAAGGAAATGCAGGCATGGATGCAGAGGGCTGTATCTCCTCTCCATGCCCAGCCTGCAGCTCCTTGCAGCCATGGCTGCACAGCCATGAATAAATGGAGCTGGCAGAAAGTGAGCAGTGGAGGGAGCAAGGTGGGCATGGAGAGTGGGAACATGTGGGAGTGGGAAAATGAGAAGCAAGTACAGCCTGGAAAAGGACACAGGGTTCTGCTGCACAGCACAGGAGAGCAGGACAGGCTGAGGAAGGAATGGTAGGAAGACACCACCACGTTATTCCTCTCACACGTCTGTGAGAGGCGATGCTGCTTGCAGAAAGGCTTTTTAAAAATAAGCTGTGGGTTCAGATGCACAGAAACAGGAAAACAGGAAAACCCTGCCTTTATGAAACAGCAAGATGTTGTTTATGTGAGTATCAAGGAACTTGCTTATCCCACCCCACCCTGAACACATCCAACACCATCCAACAGATGGGAGCTCAGCACAGCTCTCCCTCTTCCAAAAAAGAGAGATCCCATCAAAAGACAAACAAATAGTATTCACCTGAAGAACCAAGACAGGGGAGGGCAGGGAGGGAAATACTGCTCAACAGACAGCCAGAGCTGCCCCCTTGTTTTTCCTCCCACTTTTATCCTCCTGCTTCGTTTTCTGATCACCAAATATGCCAGATATCCTACACAGAAGGTAGGCTTTACAGAAGTTTCAGTACCTGACACACATCAACAGCTCTCTGGGAGCACTGTAGAGCAATTGCAGTTGTTTAATATGAAGCGTGCACAAAGAGACACACACACACACATATAAATGCAGGCAGTGACACAAGAACATTCCTCCTTTTGCTTTATTTTGTGTGATCTGCTTTGTGGGGACGTTGTGGAGGCAGCAGCACTGTCTCCCTTCTCATCCATGCATCTCTCTGTTTTTAGGGGTAAAAAGCTGCTTTAAGAAGAAAACACATTACTGCCTAGGAAGGAGCCTCTGACAGGAGCATTGCCATGATCAGGGGCCCAAGGCAGCCAAGCACTGACAGACAGAAAACATCTTGTTCCCAAATACCTTCTAGGAGCTGATCCCAGTGAAAGGGCTTCCACCAACACCAGGTGGGTCAGGAGGCAGGATGGTCCCTTGGTGACAGAATGACCACTCCAGCCCCATCAGAAGTCTCTTCCATACCCTTCAGCAGAGGCCAATGAAGGTTTATGTCCCTCCCAAAAATTCCCCCCATTTCTCTGTCCTGACTTCTCCACAGACAGACATTTTCAGTAGCATTGCAAGGATACAGATGACCTGATGGCAGCTCCCATGGGGACACAGCTGGACTTCATGCTGTTCGTTGGATAAAATATGTCTTTCTTCATGGTAGGGTTCAAAGCTGCTGAATTGCCAATTTCAGCTCCTCACAAGGAGGATATTCCATCAGGCACCCCCAAAGAGCTCCAAAGTAGCCAGTGAGGCAACGTGGAGGGAAGGAGCAGGCCAGACCTCTGGGATCCCAACTGTCCCACCACAGCTCCCACACTGACATCTAGCATAGCCACCCCAGCTCCTGACACTTCCCCATCCTGCTGGGGCCATTGGAAAAGAAAGATCCATGGTCTGAAGTCATATGGAAAAATCCCAGAGCCTTTTTCCTTCTGCTTCCCTCCCACCCCATTCAATAATCCTGTTAAACTGAACCCTGGCTGGATTAATCTCTTTCCCCAGACAAATGGTCGATTATTCAGGCGTCACATTGGGATTTTTAGGGTTTGTGTGCATTTCTACTGATCTTCTCTTGGCTTCTTTTGTAAATGGCTTTTACTGCTCCCCCGACAGCACACATGATTCAATTCAGCCTCTCTATTAACATTTCTGATACAAATACCTGCTCCCCAGGGCTCCCCACCACAAATACCAGCAGTTTGGGCAATCCTTCCCTACTTCACCACCTGTTTGGTGGCTTGAAAAACCTACAGCTACTCATATTTATCCCTCAAAGTCCTCTCCTCTCCAAAGAGACAAGCTCTGCAAATATTCAACCCATGGCCAGAGCATCCAGAAACCAACCTAAGTGAGCCTGGCAAATCCAACACATGCCCTGGGCAGCCTGAGATAAGGAAGGTCCTACTGAAGTCACCTGAACCTGGCTACCAAACATCCAGCTGTAAACACATAACTGAGCCAGGAAACCCCCAAGCAGGAACATCAGGTGGCTGCTGAACCTCCCGCCCAGGAGAATGAATGGGACTTGCTAGGAAAAGCAAGGAGAAAATACAAGGTGAGAGTGAAGATGGTGCTCAGTTCTTGCCTGGGTAACAGGTCATCATCAATAAGGAGATGACCTCCTGTGACACCAGGGAACTGGCCCTGGTGGCCACACTCCCAGCAAGGTCAGTCTCCCTTTTATCAGTCATCAAAGGAAGGATTTGGGATGAGGACACACCACCCCTCACCCTCCATGAAGAAATGTAACATGTGGCCCTCTACCCTGCATGGCAGGGAGTTTCTTTACTCCCTGGAACATGTCTACAACACAGCTTCTTATACACCAGGCGAACAGCTCATATCCCCATCATTCCACGTTAGCATTCCTACACATGCAATTACAAGTGTTCATATGCACACCAAAACGTGTTTTTGTAAGCAGCACAACCAGGCAGCACCCAAACACTTCTTTGCTCTTTGCAAACAATCTGCTGTTGAGGTTGCTCACTCCCTGCCCCAACTAATGCCATCCCATAAAAGCCAACAAGCCCTTCTGCACTGCCCAGATGTTTTCCCCGCACGTCCCCAGCAATATTTCTATACTTCAGTGACTACAGTAAGTCTAAACTAATTCACACTCTGGCTTGCCCTGCCAAGGCGAGCTGGTGAGGAGGAGCCAGCTGGACCAGGGAGCTGCAGGAGAGCTCAGCAAGGCCCAGCCTGCCCTGCCTGTCTGTGGGTATGCAAGGGAGCACTGCGTGCCCAGGATGCCAGAGTGACCCTGCAGCTGCCAGCCAAGAGAAGGGAACAAACCAGGGCAGATACCAGCTCTGCAGCTGCAAGGAAGAGCTCAGAGGCATTGGCAGTGCTGCCAGTTGCAGTGCAGTGCTTGCATTTCTGGACTTTTTTTTATTCCCTCAAAGCTCTGTGAGAATCACAACATTCAGCATCAGAAGAGAGAGCACAACACAGAGCAGTGCTGATCTTCAGGGAAGAGCAGGACTCAGCAGTGAGGTTTCCACCATGGCTTAAGATATCCTTAGAAAACACAAAGCAGAATTTCCAAACTGCTCTGGGGAGTCTGGTTTGTGGCACTCAGGACGTACCAGATGCTTCTTGACACTGACAGTTCAGAGGAAGCTCTGCCACTTTCTGCCCAGATCTTGCACTGGGGATGGCAGTGGAGGATGGCAAGGAGCAGAAGGTCCTCAGGAGAGGCCTGGAGAACTGCAGGAGAAGGATGCTCTGCAACTCAAAGAAATCCTTCCCATTCCCTTTGCAGCGAAGGACACCCCAGGGTGCCAAACAGACCAAAAAGCCACAACATCCATACCCCCCAAGCCTTACTTCCCTAATCATGATGGAGATAATCCAGGCAAAATTCCTATTAACCAGCTAATGCATGTAGCAGTGTTTCCCAGCCAGGGCTCCTCATGGCTAAGTTACAGTCTTCAGTCCCCAATTTCCCTTCATCATTTGTCATCTTTCTTCAAATCAACTCAGTATTTCCTGAATTCTCAAGTACTAAAAGGCTGAGAAAAAAAAATAAAGAAACTATGAGGGAAGTGCTTGTGAACCACTAGAAAACTGGTTAATGTTTCCTACCCATCTCTCTTCTCTCAGACTTCCCCCTTTCCACCCTGGGCCTCCAAACACCTCCAGTCACCTCTGGATGTGCTCAGACATGCTGGCCTAAGGGAGAAAATCCAGCAAGCAAGAAGGCAGAACCCACCTGCACCACCACCTCCATCACAGAGACCTCCAGAAGGCAATCACACAGTCTTCCAAATCAAAACAGAAAGGAATAGATAATTTTTTTACCCCTCTCCAATACTTCCTCCTGACCCAGGTTACCCTCTGTCCCTTGGTTTCCTAACACACCACCATGTCCCCAGATAAACTGTGAAAGGGGTGACCCAAAAGTAAAGCAGAATGGCTGCAGAGCAGGGAAACAATGAGAAAAAACAAAACAACATTAAATAAAAATACAAAGAGAAAGGGGGTTTCAAGACAGGACTAGGGAAAAAGCAAGGGCAGCACAGGGAAAGGGGAAGGGGGGAAATTCCTCTAGAAATCATTAATACTCCAGGAACCTTCAGGACTAAACCTGAATACAGACACTTAAGCTCTCAGCTCTGCCATTAACGCTAGGGCCTAAATTATTGATCTTTTGCCTTTATCAGCATAACAGTCACGTCCCAGTATCAAGATCTAACTACACTGCGGTCCCTGTGCTGCAGCCACTGAAATAATTAGGAGAAATTCTCATTAAAGGAGAGTGAAAGGTTCAGAGATGGAGACAGAGAAAAGGGTCTGGGAGGGTGTTTAATGTCTTCCACGGGGTCGAGAGAGCGCTCTGATCAAATCCCCACACGAGGCTGGGGGATGACAGCTTATCAAAAGGAGAAGTCCAGAGCCCTGCCACACCAGTGCCCACCACGTGCTGGCCACAGGGCCAGCAGAGGGAGGTGGGGGCAAAAGGCCCCCATTTATGTTTTACGAAAAATAAATTTTAAAAAATAGAATTAATAATGGAAGGGCTGCTGCAGGCTTGGTCAGCGTCTGAAAAATGCAGCCTGGGGTAAGAGAAGGGGTGCAGGGAGGAGAGGCAAGGAGGAAGGAGCTCAGTGTCACCCCAAGGCACAGGGCCAGGGCTGTCCCTGTTTCACTCTGGACTGCACTGCTCAGGATCCGAAAAGGAACCGGAAAGTGAAAAGGGAGAGAAGCAACACTGAAGTGACACCGCGTGTGCAGCCCAGAGCATGGAGGGAAGAAACCCAGCCTGGTGGTGGCACTGGCCCCAGCCCAAAGGCATTGTGGAAAATATTGAAAAAAAAATAAAAATACAGATCTTAAAAGGGGGGAAAACCCCCCCCCCCCCCCAGTTTGAAATACCAGAAAACGTTTCACAAAGCCAAGTGTAGAAAAACAATCCAGTCTGGTGGGCAGCAGAAAGAATTCGCTGGAGATTTCGGTGTGATTGGGGAGGGGGTGATGGAAAGATAAGGGGAGTGATGGAAGAGCGGGGAGAAGGACAGGGATGAATGTAGAAAGCCTGTCCCCTCCCCCTGCACACACAAAGTTTCCCTATATTTAACGTCAACGCGCTGTAATTTAAAAGAAAAATTCCATTTCACTCGGCTAATCAGAATGGTTAGAGAGACCATTACCAC
>VXBR01004970.1:132825-160556 GCA_013400215.1 Cisticola juncidis | reverse complement strand
CGCGGGGCCAGGAGGGGCTGCGGGGCCGGCACCGCTGACCCCGTGCCCGGGGGGGCGCCGGGGCCGCCCCGCTCCCTGCCCACCATTTTGTGAGGCTGGAGGTGTTTAGCATGGGCGGCACATCCCGTAAGGAGCACCACATCATTAAATGTCTTGGGCTGGTGCGGCGGGGAAGAGAAATGCAGGATGTCACTGCCTGATAGGGAGAAGACTCGGAGGTTATTTATTAGCGGACACTTACCACAAACTGCATTTTCTCCATTTGCATTCGATGTGCTGCAGCCGGCTTAGCGCCGGGGAAAGGCGGGCGGGATGGAGGGAGCAGCACCCTGGCCATCCCCAGCTCTCCCCTGCTGCTCCCCACCCACCTCAAGCCCTCAAGAGCAGCCCTGCTCCTCGCCAGTCCCACCAGAGCCACCTGTCTGTGTGCCTGGCTTGGCAGCCAACTTTCCTGAAGAAGCCACGAGGTCCCCCATTGATGCTCTCCATCAATGTTCAAACAACCAGGCTGCAGGGTCCGGCCAAGGTGCCCAGAGCTCTCCAGTGACCCTGTGGCCATGCAGGACAAAATCCTTTCTGCAAAACCATCCACAGCAGACCACCGGACACTTGGGACAGCCAGCCCACTGCAGCTGGGTAACAAATCCCTCCTGGAAGCACCACGAGGGCATCCCAATGCATCTCTGCCTCAGAGGCGGGCACATGCAGGGGGCCACTCTCCTCTCCACCCTGTGGCCACAGCCTCTCTCCCACCTCCGAAAAGTGGCCGAGCGTAATTACGCAGAAAGCTCCTCTGGAGCTATATCAATAAGACAGACGTCTGTTGTATCATTCTCTCTCAGTAAGGCATTTCTTCTCCCCAATTGCTCATATAGAATCATAGCCTAATAGCATGCTATTAACATAATTGCCAACACAACCAGTGTTCCGTGTCTCACAGCCATTTGCTTATTTTGCCATAAAGAGTATCAGGAGCAGCCCGAACAGGCGCAGCCCGGCCGAGGGTGCCGGGCAGACGTGTGCGAAGATCTAAACGGATTCTGCCAGGCGAAATGAAATTCCCATTATTTTTAATTAATCCTTAATTAAAATATATTACTCCGCAGATTCCGCAAATCTCTCTTAATATGCAAATGCGGCCCATTCAAGGATATTTACATATCATTAATTAAAACGGCACATTCTTTCAGTCTAACAAGCTGAGAGCCGTGTCTGTTGCCACACTGGCAAGAAAGCTGGGCCTGGCACTGCCAAATCCATCCATGAGAAAGATGTTCAGTGGCATGGCAGGGGTGTGAAAGTACGGACAGGGCTGGGGAAAGGAGACACATCCCAAGGAGGAGACAGGTTTGGGGGACCCCGGTCTGCAGCAGAAGAGCACCCCTGGGCCTGGCTGGAGTGGGTGGATGGGAGTGCACATCAGCACCACCACAGCCAGGGAGGAGGTTGGTGCTTCAGCAGAGTCCAGGCTCTGATCACACCATCAGTACTCACCCACACACACCATGTTTGAGGCCAGCCAGTTCTCCATGGCCTTCACTGCCAGGGGCTATGCTGTCCTACCAAGATTTGTCACCAGAGAGTACTTCTGCTCTTCCCTGTCTGCCTCAGCTTCTGTGCATGGAAATCTCCCTGCTCCCAAACTAAGGGATACATCACCTGCAACAGGCAAGTTCCCAGCTCCAAATTCCCACTGGGCTGAGGAAGATAAACCATCCCATCAGATACGTCAGACCCTGCAGGCCAAGGCTGGATGCTCCAGCCTTTCAATAGGGTGAAAACAGAGGCAACGATGAGCGGGCTTGAGGGAAGAAGGGCCTTCTGTCCCCCAGCAATCTCCTCCATGGCTCTGCAAGAGGAGCCTGTGCCCCCTTCCCCAAGGTGTGAGGGACAAGGTGTGAGGCTCTTTGGGCAGCATCACCAACAGGGACACAGCTCGTGCCCCACCCACCCGTCCAGCAGCACTGCGGACTCTGAAATGCACCTGAATCCAACCAGAGTGTGAGACAGCCAAGAGGTTCAGCACTGCTCCAGCACGGGTGTCATAGCTGCAGAGAATGCCGTGTTTTAATATTCTGGAGAGGCTCACCAGGTCACTGAGTCAGGCACAAATCCAGCCCTCCAGAGTTCTGCACACACAATATCAACTCCTTGTTTTTGCCAACAGACCTGTGTCTAAGTTTGCCATGGGCTGGTGTCAACACAAATGTCAAGCACCCAAAAGCCAGGCAGCAGCTCCATCCCAGAACAGGAAGGCCACCAACAACCAAACAGTGCCTGTATCTTCATGGCTCCACTGGCACCTGAAAGGAAATGCTGGCCAAGTCTTCACAGTGGTATGCCAGGACAGAGCCACGTCTCCCTTCACAACCTGGACACACTGCTCCCAGAAACCTGGAGGTTTGCAGCCTTCAGGACTGATTTCTGTGAGAATGACAGACCCACTCTCATCGTCTCACTACTGTCACTACCTTCTGCTAGGAAGAGCAGATAGCAGAAATTCAGCCAGCAGCTCCTCACGCGGGTCTGACAGATAATTCTCAACAACAATTAATAAGCCTCTGTCCTTCTCCAGTGCTTTTCATCAGAGGACTTCAAAGTGCTTGACTGAACTTGTCTCCACTGCACTCCAGAGCAGAAGGAAACCCATACTAACCCCTCTGCCCAGCTGGGGAAACTGAGGCACGGTGCAGGGGGACCTGACCCCAGCCACACAAGAAGGTTTACACACAGAGCAAAACACAGGCTGCACAAGCTGGGTGAGGGAATTTGTGCTGAGCATCGCTGAACACACTGCTGCTCACTGCTGGGATTTGGGACACCAGCAAAGGAATACTTCACTCTGCCTCTGTCCCTTTTTTTCCTTCCCCTGGCAGCTGTCACCAGGCTTTGGCATGCTGGGTCCACAGCCTGGCCTGGCACAGCCACCCCATGATACCCACCCCACACAGGTACTTGCCATGCCACACCTCCAGGCTTTCCCAGAAAATGATGCTGCTCAGACCTTGTGAGCCTTTCTCTCCCAGGTCCTCAGAGGAGGAGACACTTGCACCATTACCAGCCAGCTGAGAGGACACGATGTGAACTACTCAAATCAAGATGACTTGGCTGCATTTCAGTGTCTCCCGTGGCCAGGAAAAGCAGCAATACCTCCATGTACCAAGCTGATACTCATGCTGAGTCCAGTTTAGGCCACACTTACCCCTTCTGGCTGCACAGTAAAGAGGGGTACATTCATACAATCTGTAGCTGAGGCTTTAACCAGAGGGGTGTATCAGATGGAATGCTTGCTTTTATTTTCTCTTGCCTTTTCTTAGGATTGTGCAGGGAAAACATTTCTGCTTTATCTTATTATCTGCCCCTTCTTCAAGTTTTCGTATCATTTAACTCCTCTTCAGATCTTCAGTGCCATACCAGTCCAGGGAACCTGCCCAAGGTCCATGGTACCTAAAAATGGCAGCTGGCAAGCCAGGTGCTGCCAGAGGGGCTTGTCCGGCCTCCTCAGCACCTTTGGTCCAAATCCTTCTCAAGAAGCAGGCACAGGGAGAGTCTGAGCTGGGCTTGAAAGATCCATTCAGCTCCTGCACCAGCCTGCTGAAGAAGTGCCCAGTGTACCAGGAGCCACAGACCAATCCATCCCAGAACACCTTTCCCCACCAGCAAGCAGCTTTGGAGAACCTTCTGCTGACCCCCAAGCACCACGTGGTGGCCTCAGTAGCTGCCCAGGCCACTGGGTTTCACCTGCTGTCCAGAAGAGTCTCAAAGCTCCTTCCAGAACAGTCCCAAAGCTCCCCAAACTGCTGCCCCCAGTCCAGAGCACCCGGACACTGTGAGGACAAAACACCAAGAGGAGCCAAACAGTTGACAAATTATGCCAATTAATACTCCCCTGGCATCTCCTGCGAGGGAGAGGTGTTTGAACCTCGGTGGTCTTGGCCCAGGGCCAGCTGAGGTGATTAAATCACCTCCCTGTGCTCTCCCCTTGCAGTTCCAATTGCAGGTGAAATTGCTCCTCACCTCCCAGCTGGACCCCGGACACAGCTCGGGGTCACAGCCACTGCCCAAGCCACAGCTCCAGGCCTGGGTCCTGAGCCCCTCAGTGCCAACAGGCCCGTGTCCAGCAGCCTGTGAGGACAAACAGACACACACTTCTGCCCTCTTCCCACTCTGAGCTGCCTTCCTTTCATTCCTTGCACCCAGAATTTGCTGCTGCAGGCAGTGGAGCAGGTCTGGGGTTCCTCCTCTGTTCTCCAGGCTGGGGAACAAAGGTTCCCCAGGCAAGCAGTGACAGTGCTCCATCCCACTCTGAGGGACAAACCTGCTGTCCCCTCTCACCATGTGCTCCCCTTCCAGCAAACAAATGCCACAGACTATCACAGCTTCACACCCAGCGAGGGCACCAGGACAAGAGGTCACTGGAGAGACCCCAGGGCCACTGTCACCCAAGCTGGTGCTGTCCAAGCCAAATCCTCCCAACAGCACCCACCAGTGGCCATGAGAAGCCAAACCTGGGTTGCAAAAGGGCCCCAGCTTGCCAATGTCCTAGAAAGGCCCTGTCTCCCTTGGCTCTTGCTCTGCTCCTCTGGCCCCAGCAGACCCCAGACTCAGCACAGACCCCAATTTGGGGGGACATCAGGAACAGTCACAGTGGAGAGGGCTGTCCCTCCCTGCCCCTGCTGACACACGCTTTGCCATGGCACCAATCCCATATTAATATGCTCCCCACAGCTGAACCAGCCAGCATAATGAGAAAGCCCATCCACGAGGAGATAATTATATTACAAAACTATTTTAAATCAATGAGAGCCAAGATGGATGGGGCAGGGAGGTGCTGGGGTCAGGCTGCCATCACTCTAGGTGTCCTCCACGGGCCAGACATCTCCAAAAGGCTGGACTCTCTGGTCAGGGAGGGCAGGGAATCCCCAAGCTTTCTGTGCCAGGGGCTGGGTAAACCAGGGATGAGTAATACTAAAGCAAAGTGAAACATGGCCCAGCAGAGCATGGCGTCAGAGCTGATGGGAGACTGCCAGTGTGGCTTTTAGTACCCCTACTCTCAAGACAGAACAGGAGCTCACTTCAAATTCACCAGCTCTCAGAGACAGGGGACAGCAGCTTTCATTTAAAACCACTTGGAAAACTCATCCCAGCTTGAGGGCACAGCCCAGGAGGTGGAGCAGCAGCTGGGAAAGAGCCACTGGTTGTTGAAACAGCACTCTGACACTGCTGTCCCCTGAGTAGACCAGACAGAGCAGGGGCTGAGGAAACATAGAATGGTTTTGGTTGGAAGGGACCTAAAGATCTGCCACAGGCAGGGACAGGTTCCACTAGACCAGGCTGCTCAAAGCCAAGATGTACTCTGCAGAGGAGGCCATCCGTCCTCACACCCCCACAGAAGAGGACTCGGGACCAAGGACAAAGTCACCACCTCCGGTGTGACGACACATCCAGCCTCTGAGAGAAACCCCAGCCGCAAGGGAAGCGGCTTAAAAGGAAAAATAGCTGGGAAAAGGGGAAACCCTGGAATCAAAGGAACCCCTACCACACATCCCTCCCCCTCCCCTCCTCCTTTTGCGCCTCGTTCCCTCTCTCCTTTCCCCGGCCAGGTTTAATTTGACACCTTGAGCTTTGGTAACGAGGTGGGGAGAGAGGAGCCACAGCGGAATTCATTAGGCTGAGCACTGCAGGGCCCGCTCTCGGCGCGCTAATGACATCGGAGGATAGGGAAACGAGACAGCCGCCACGCAGGATGAAATAAACATGAGCACTGTCAGCACTGACAGCCAAAGGGACAAAATAAGGCAGGTACAGACCTTTCCCCAGCCGCGCAATGAGAAGCGACAGCTTCCAAAGCCCCCTGCCCGCGGGTCCCCTCTGCCCTCAGCCGCGAAGGGGAGGGCGGCTGAGCAGGGGATGGGAAAGAGAAGCAGCAATTAAAGCACCTTCCCATGGCCAAAGCACCCTTCCCATGGCTAAAGCACCCTTCCCATGGTTAGACCACCCTTCCCATGGCTAGACCACCCTTCCCATGGCCAAAGCCCCCTTCCCATGGTTAGACCACCCTTCCCATGGCTAAAGCACCCTTCCCATGGTTTGACCACCCTTCCCATGGCCAAAGCACCCTTCCCATGGTTAGACCACCCTTCCCATGGCTAGACCACCCTTCCCATGGCTAAAGCACCCTTCCCATGGCCAAAGCACCCTTCCCATGGCTAAAGCACCCTTCCCATGGCTAAAGCACCCTTCCCATGGTTAGACCACCCTTCCCATGGCCAAAGCACCCTTCCCATTGCCAAAGCACCCTTCCCATGGCCAAAGCACCCTTCCCATGGTTAGACCACCCTTCCCATGGCCAAAGCACCCTTCCCATGGCCAAAGCACCCTTCCCAGGCAGCTGCACCTCCTCCCAGCTGGCCAGCACGATCCCAAACTCCGTGCCTGGTCCCTGGGTGGGGGTTCTGGGGATGCTATCCTGTGCCTGGGTTACACTTCTCCCTCCTCCAAAAAGCACGGGGAAGGGGGGAGCAGGATGAAATGGGTATTGCACAAATCCCCCAGGATTTGCGATCCCCCCTCATCACAGCAGCAAGCAAGGGGAGAGGAGAGCTCCAGTGTGTTGGTGTCCTGGCTACAGGAATCCATGGCCCTGGCACAGCTTCTGCCAACACTCACTGCCCCCTTTGATCCTGGCAATATGCAGGCAGCCAGCAACACTTTACTGTGCTCACTTGCAAACCCTTATCCCAAGTCTGTGAGTACTCAGGTACATCATTCCTGCCAAGACTGTAATGTTTGAGGGGCAATATGCAAGTTGCAAAGGGCAGGAAAGCTTCAGGATCCAGAAGAAGGATCTCACTGTAGCTCAGGGCCCAGCACAGCTCCTCTTGGTGCCTCTGCTCTGCCCATCACTTCTCCAATCCATCAGCCAGCACAGCCGGGTCAGACCTTCCTGCAATAGCCCTGATGCTCTGCAAGGTGAAACATTTCTCAGCCCAAGAGCAACACAAGGGTTTCCTTTCCTCCAAAACACAGACCTGCCCCATCCCTCTGTGCTTCCCACGAACACGGACACACAGCACAAGAGCTTGATGTTGGGCAGATCACTTGGGTTGACAGATGCTCTCTTCCCATCAGGAATCTGAATTTTCTGCTTGGGTTTGGGGGCAAGTTTTTCTGGCTGGGCAAAGTTTCCAGAAGGCTCTTTTACAGCATTTTCACTCCACTGCTTTTAGTGCTCCCAGTTGTTGGCTCTGCTCCCAGGACACAGCAGCATGCAGGAGGGAAGGGCACACGAGGGAAAAAAGGCAAAATTCTGGAAAACAAGAGCGCTGAGAACCACTCCTGTATTGTTTGTTGGCCTGAACCCAATCCGAACAAGTCACGTGCACACCTGACTCAGTTTCCCCATCTATTAAAAAATCCAAATCCTCATCTGTCCCTCTTCTCCCTCTATTCCACACCAAAAATGGCACTCACCAACAGATGCACTGCTAGATTTGCTGCATCTTTGCCACCCTGATTTTCACTCCAGCAAAGAACCCCCCACGTTGATGGGAATACAAGACCCATCATATGGTTTAAATGACCCAGGGCTGTTTCCCAAAGTCCACTTAAAGGCCAGGAACACTTCCAGGCTCAGCCACTCAGCCACTGCTCCATCCTCTGCTTTTATTCCCCCCACCCCCCTCCCCCAAGCATTCCTTGAAAGCGAATGGCAATTGAGTTTGTAAGTCCCTATTCATCAAGGAAATTAATTCCTTATGCATAATTCATTTCTTTTGTCAACTTTTTTTTCCCCCAAATGCTCCCGAAAGCATCAGGAGTGGAAGCAGCAATAGGAGAATGGGAACACAAGAGGCTGAGGAGGGGAAGAAACAGCCTTGCTTAGAGCTGACCAACACATCACTCCAATTCCCAAAGTGTCTCACGAGATGTCTCAGGAGGAGGGAGGCCACCACAAAGTCTGAGCTACCAACAAGCAGTGAGCTTGCTGGTGGATAAAGACCTTGTGTGCTGAAAGTCTTTGCTGTGTCTGTGTTGTGTGTACCTGGAGATAGTCAGGGATGGTCTCAGTGCAGCTGGGCAGCATCCTGAGTAACAACTGGGAGCCCAAAGAACATTCCAAGGCTGGCATGCAGCAGGGAAACCAGGATGCCCAGAAGACCAAAGATGGAGGGAAGTTTGGCAGGGTGAAATCTGTGTTCTGGTCGCTGTCTCAGTGGGGGTGGCAGCTTTGCCCAGGCTGTCTGCCCTCTCACGGCAGGTTGTGCCTGCCTTGTGATGTTCTGGATGGACATGTCCCTTCTCCAGGTACTGTGCCAGCTCTCCAGCCTTCACCACGCGTCTGGTCTGCAAGGAGGCATCCGCCTGTCTGGGTTATTTATGGAGGAGAGCTCTGGAGCAGTGTCAGAGCCCTGCTGACTGCAGAAGCACTGCACATAGCTTTACCTTCCTGCAAGCTCAAGTCTGGAAGGAGGCCTGGAGGTAGCACTCAGACCCTGCCAGCTCCTGAAAGCAGAACCTAGAAAGATAAACCCAGTTGCAAAAGGAGAAGTTGGCTGGAGATGAGCCATGCCTGCACTCAGAGAGGACTCTGAGCCCTCAGTTCCTCCCAGAGTCAGGATGGGCCCATGCCACCAGCAGCTCCAGATGATTTCTCTGCAGCATGGCAGGAATGGAGCAACTCCTCCTGCCAGCTCCACCTTCCCAAGGCGAGGAGATCCCGGCTCATTCCAGCACTGGCACAGCCCAGCTCAGACACGGGGACACCACTGCTGAAACTCAAGCTGGAAGTGCTGGAGCCACGTCCATGGCCATATTCCCAGAGGGACTGGGCACAGCAGCAGCTTGGCTTACAGGGCTCAGTTTACCACTGACCTCTCGACATTTACACTCACACATGGCCAGCAAACCACCCCCAGATACCTGACCAAAAAAGACTGCGGCACTTGGCCCGTGCTGCTAATCCCCAAACTTGAGGAGAAGTTCTCACACGGCGCTCACACCCACGTACCACCACTTCCCACCAGCAAGCTGGGAAACCCCAGATAAATAAAGCTTTAATTGCTGCTGCTCCGACACAGCGCGCGCGGGCGAAGCGCGTGGTAGCCGTACAAACAGCAAAGCCCTGGGATTTCCTGACTCCCCCACAGACCAGACCCACCAGTTCATGTTCAGCTGAAGCCAGCAGGACCACTGCCTGCCTTACCTGCACCCTTGGCATCGCTCATCAATGAGTGTTTCCCTCTGCTAGGGAGGGGAAGGCATTTTTACAGTGAGTTTGTTTACTGCTCCTGCGCTCCCGACTCACCGTGGCATTGAAGAAAAGGAGAAAATTAAGCCACGTGCTGAGGTGCCACTGCCATCTCTGACTCTCCACAGAGGGGATGCAGGCCTGGCTGCATCCCACCCCAGCCCATGGAGCAAAAGGCAGCGGATCTGCTGTTCCCAGCACTGCATTTGGACAGTAAGTAACGCCACCTTGTCACGGGGGTACAGAGAGCGTTTGCAACGCCCCATTTAACTGCACTGTTCTCCTATCCACAGGCTTCATCAGCATATTTCAGCGGCGCCTTGATGGATGAAGATAGATGGGAGAACATCATCCTTGGTGAAATCACTGTTTTATCAAGGTTAAACCATCCTCACGCTGCACCACCTCCCTTTGTTGCTTCATTTCCAATCACAGAATTAGCGGCAGACACAACGCACATTTGCATGGACCTTGTTTCTCACTCCCCAGCTCACCTCTTCCTTCTGCAGGATGGAGAGGGAGGGGCAGCACAGGGAGACCTCTCCCACCTTCGTGCCTACACCTCTCCATTCTGTGGGCTCTGAGGACCCAAGGAAAGACAAAATCTCTACAGATTTCACGAAGTTGCCTCTGCACGACGGAACTACATCGTCCATCAGCGCTCTCCAACAGCTCTCAGCAGAGCCCAAGGACCACCAGCCCCTCTCTCTTCACCTTGGCACACCACATCTGCTGTGAAGTTTCTGTGGAATGAGTGCTAAAGCCGAGGCAAGCAGAGGATGAGGAAGGAAAGCAGGAGGCAGGTAGGCTTTTGGTAGAGCCAGATGGTCTCATGGTGAAAGTGTCAGGGGAATGGGATGCAGAGGGGCAGCAGCACAATAAGGGATCTTTTTCCATTCTAAGCCTAGTAGGATGTGGGTTGGAAAGCCTGGGCAATTTGAGGAAAAGGGCACAGGAGCCAGGGAGGGAGGAGAAAGGCTTTTATCTCTAGGTCAGAAGTTCAACCCCAGCCCAGGTCAGCGGCGACAGAAAGCTGTTGCCTTCTGACACCTCTCCAGCAGCCAGCTGGGCAGGGTGATGGATGTCCCTGCAGCTCCCAGCCCCAGCACTCCGCACATCCACCTGGCAGGCTGGGCACATCTCCTTCCAGCTCCTCCCAAGAGCTTACCCCTTCACCTCAGGGGACACGGCCTGCAGCAGCTGTGCTGGGCCACTAGGCAGAGTCAGCTCCCCTCCGTACCCCAGGCACACTTTGGAGCACTGTCAGACCCTCTCCACTGATCCCTCTGCCAAGGAAGGCCAATCCCCCTACTCTGCTTTACCAAAATGCAGAAATGCATGGCTGTGAGCGATGTCCCCCACGGATCACCCCATTTTTCCAAGATCACACACGGTATGCTTGCTGCAGTGAAGAACTTGTGCAGGGCCAAGACCCCTATTCCTATTACACAAAATCATCCAACGTGGAGCCCCTAAGATAAGCGCCTGTCCTGCTGGAAACCCTAGATCAGGCTCCCGAGTCACTTCGACTCACTTTGGAGACCTTTTGGGGCTGAGTCATCCCTGCCTGGAGGCGAGGCCCCAGCACAGGACAGCACCTGTTACCCCTGCAGCCCCGCGCCAGGCACTGACCGCACGAACATGATCCCAGTGCCTCGGAACATGTAAGGACAGACAGCCAAGGTGGGCAGCACACAGCTTTAAACAGTCCACAGGACCCCTCCCCGTAGCCCCGGGCTTCTAAATACCTTTTAAAAAATCTGTACCCCCTTTACAGCACTGTTTGACTCTGCAGGGCGCTATTAAGTTACAAGAGTATCTCTGGGCCCAGGGCCAGCTGCCGTGTTGTGTGGTCCCCATTAAACACAGATGGGTCAGAGTGCCTCCTGCAGGGAGACCTGCTCCAGCAGTGGCTTTGCATCCCCGTCAGGAGAAAGTCAGCCTTGGCAACAAGGCTCTCCATCTAGACCGTCATTCATGGCTTACGTGTTGCACAGGCTCCCTTGGCACTTTTCAACTAAGTCTCAACAGTGTTCTGCACAAGAAAAAGGGGTGAGTTGGCTTGCAAGATCACTGGCTTTACATTTGGGGAAACTGAGGCACGGGCAGCCCTGGGGGCCAGCTCAGGCTGATGAAATGCTGCACTGAGCAGTCTGACTGCTGCACAGCCACCCCCCTTCCCCAGCTCCTCTCACACCTCCTCTGGACCAGCTCCAGACACAGCCAGCCCGGGGGGATGCCAGCCCTCCCCTCCTCCAGCAGGAGCTCTCCTTTGCTCTTTCAGCGGCAGGGAAAAGCATCCCTGACATGCAGCTGAGCTGCCAAGTGACCCTGGCAGGCAGTGACCTGGGAGAAGGTCACTCCTGAGTGAGCTGGTGCCCCTGGGGGGGCCGTGGCCATGTGCACACACAGACACCCACAAACTTTCCAGGCGAGGTGTCTGGTTTCACACCCAGCTCCTGCGGGGCTGCTTCCTGCGCCATCCAGCAGGAGCGGGGCAAGCCTTGCCCTGATCCCCCATCCCCTCTGCCATCCCAGTCCTGGGGCAGGCAGCTCTCCAGTTTGCACAAGCCCCATGGAGAAGGAGCTCGGGACGAGACGCTCACAGGGAAGTTCCTTCCAAGTTCAGAGTGCAGAGCTTGGCTCGCACTCCAAAGCACTACGGTTTATGGCCCTTATAAAAACATTTATATAGGAGCTGCCTGTTCTATGCATATAAGGCCAATGGCTTCAGACTTGGGCAGCCCCCAATGCCATATTCAGGAGAAGGGAATAGCCCGGCTTCCCAGTGAGCCTAGCACATCCAAAGCTGGACACGAACCAGCCAGCATCACAGAAAGCCTCTCCAAGAGCTATATATGGATTCTGAGTCCAGTCTGGCTTACCCTGGGAGAAGAGAGAGAGAGCATTGTGCTGACCAGTGCTCTTGAGACATAACTGCAGGGGCATGCTACCAGAAAACCAGAGAATGGGTTTACAGCAGTGAAAAGCAAAAGCAAAAAGTGGAGATTTCCTCCACTTCACCCCATTCCACAGCAGCAAAGTAAATGAGAGCATGGATTAAAGAGATGCAGCTTACACTAGATCCTCAAACAAAACAAAAGCAAGAATTTCTGCAGTATAAATGTGTCACTAAACACCACAGCTCTCAGTAACTGCAGCATCAGGCATTCGCAACAGCCCAGATCTGGCTTAACACAAGACATCCAGGAAGGAAAAGAACCAGCACCCAAATCTTTCAGTTTTGCAACAGTAACAATTAACGCACAGCAGACAGGACCAATTTCCTTTCACTCATTTCATACTGGTCGCCTCCGAATCTCCTTGGGTATCCCACTGAGGGCAGTAGAACATCATCCCTCAGTTGATACTTCATATGCTGCCACCAAGGAAATGCCCTCTTCCTCAGTTTCCCCAGGACTCAAATAAATCGCTCACTCCCGTGGCCATCCTGGCCTGGCACAGAGCCATCTCCTTAACAAACTTGGCCCCTCTTCCCAGTAAAAACCAGTTTGTTCCAGACCCATGCAGCTTTCATTAAGAGCTCACTGATCACACTCACCCCAAACTTCTTCCCCAACCCTGACCTGTCCTCTGCCACTGTAGTGGCAGCACCTCAGCCACGGGGCACCTGGGCATTTGTCCAAAGCAAAAACATTCTGAAAAAAGCTATGCTGTCTCACAGGCACAGCCTCTTCCAAGACTCAGATGCGTGGATTTCAGGTCCTAGAGACAATAAAGAGAAATAAATTTGGTTGCTTTAGCCTCGGCACTGGAGGGGGAATGATTTTCCCCAGCACTAATGGAGGTGCTTTTCCTTACATATATATCAGCTGAGATGATGTCAAGGCAGCACATTAAATTAGCCAGCCTCTATTAATTACAGCTCTCCTATAGCTCTTCCCATCTTCCAAGTGCTTTACAAACAGCATTAATTCCCATACATGTTATCTCCATTCCAAAACCTCCCTGAGGAGCTGGCAAAGCCCCACAGCCTGGAGCAGCCTTGGAGCAAGCAGTCCCCCATGCAGGCTCGTGGTCCCACCATCCAGGCTCCCACCGAGCCTTTGCTCCAGACCATTGTTTGGAGCTGGAGTGGGAGCCTGGATAATTTATAAGTCACCAAAAGAGCCAGGACTTGACAGAGAAGTCTGTCCCTGGCCAGTCTCCCACGGGCTGGGGCTTACTGCTGTCCTCCCATCCCTGAGGGCTGCTGGCACTCCAAGTTCAGCATCTCTGCCTCGCCTCTCTCCCTGGCTGGAGAATTTCTCCCACCATTAAAATTAACGAGGTGGGTTTGCGGAGACGAGCCGGCTGCAGAGCCCCCTCCTGTTCCTGGAGTTTGGGGTTGTTTTTAAATTAAGTTGCAGTCCTGTAAGTGCAAAGTTATACCAAGCATCATTTACTTTACTGCTCAGCAATGAGGAGCAGGGAGGGAAGCAGGGCGCTCCCCTCCAGGCGCGCCGTAAAGCGCCCGGCGCGCGCAGATGCTGCCTGCAGCTCTCCTCTGCTCCGGTCCGGCAGCACTCCCCGTGCCAAGAGCTACAGCCTGGAAAATGGCACTTGTGCTAAAGTGCCCGCATTAATCAAATCTTCATTCACACCAGCAGAGAGAGAGAGGGGAAAAGGCAGAGAGAGATCCCACCAGCTCCCTGTGCCCGGCTTTGAGCCCAGCCAGGCTGGGAAGGAGCGTGCTTTGCCAGCCAGCAGCCTCTGCTTGATGCCATGAGGGCAGAGATGAGCAGCACAAACCTCTGTGTCACAGCCTGCACAGACCTAAGTGTTCCCAGGGAAAAAGGAGAAATCACAGCTTTTCAAACTATATCTAGCAACAGGGCATAAAGGACCTACAGCAGGACAGGGACACGGAATTCCCGGCAAGATCATCGAGCTCTGCTTTGACATGGGAGACCAGTGGTAACTTCCTAAACGGATCCCATCCCTCAGACTGCTGATCCATCACCCACAGCATGCCATGGAGACAAGCTCAGCCACAGCAATCAAGATATTATGTGCTGGACACCCAGATAGTAAATCCAAAAGAGCAACCTCTGGACTTTAGGTTACCCTTAACACCATCCAAATAAAGGGCAACCTTTATTTGGATGGCAGGAACAGAATGGATGGAAACCACATCAGCACCAACTGACTGGGAGACCCAACACCACACTGGCCCCTCACCCCAAATTAGCAGTGAAAGGGCTAGGGTAGACATCTGGAGAGTGATTCTTTATCTACCATTGGAACAGGAGCATCCTTGATGACTATTTTAAACTGTTATTAGACACACATTGGAAAGCTTCCCGGATGCATTTACACTTGCACACAATATGAAGAAGAGGTTACTAAGGAGAGCAAGAACCACCTTGATTTCAGTCTGCCCAGGAGTCTCACACATGCCCATCTAGGTGACTGTAGGACAAAGTCTTGTCCAAGCTTGCAGGTATGTGGCTCTGGAAAAGTCAGATGCAGACCATCCTACCCCCAAATGAGTGCTCCATGGGACAAATCAGAGAAAAAAAAAAAGGCATTGAACACAAAAGTGCAGAAATGGGAAGGTGGAGGAGGGATTCCTCTCCTCCCATTTTAATAACCCAATGCTGTAAGGACAGGAAGAGCTCTTCAAAATCACATTGAGCTGGGCACAGCAGCATCACGACCTTCACCGGTTTTCCGCTCATCGGAGAGGAAATGAATACAACGTGCTCCAGTTTCTTCCACTCTTCTGCCTTTTTCTCTTCCCCACAGACCCTCCAGACAACCAGAGAAGACAAATGTAATGCTCAACAGCAAAGCTAGCTGGAGCATTACCCCACCAACATCTTGAGAAATCAGCCAGACCTCAGGTCAGACGTGTCCTTTCCCTGCTCCAGAGTGATGGCAGGAACCAGTACCTTGGTGACCAGAAATGAGCCACGAATCTTCACAAAACCCTGCCACCCTACGTGTGCCAGACACAGTGGCTTCAGCACCCCTGCACAGGAAATGGGAAGATGCCCTATGGGTATGCTGCGACCTCATTCTCCCAGCATCAACAGCTGGGTTCAAGCCTCTTCCCCTCCACCCACCCCATTAGGGGCCCTGTGGCACAGGGCATCAGCAAGAGCTCCTCCAGGCTCCAGTTACAAGGCAGTCTGGCAGCCAGCTTGCAGAAAAAGAAGGATCCAGTGCTCAACTGCCTGTCCCCTCCAAAGCCATCCCCTCCCAGCAACATGACAATCCAGCCAACACAGCCACAGGTCTCCCTGAGCAGGGTGCACGCCACCTTCGCTCGGCACTCACAAATGAGAAGAGGAAGAAGAGTCCACCTGAAGCCACTTCGCAATTGGCCTTAAAAAGTTCACGTGGAAACCTTCCCAAAGAGTCTGGTACAGGAGACACTGGTCTCCACTGAATCAAGATCTGTTATGTTGTAATATAATAGATGTAAATTAAAACAGAAAATCTATCATGCCTCTAATGTAGCCTGATAGCTGAGCGTGTGGATCCGTACAAGCAGAAGCACAGAGAGGAAGGGTGATATATGGCGAAGCTGGATGGAGGGTGAAAAGCGTGGCGAGACGAGCCGGAGAATGGCGCAGCCCGCTCTACGCTCCTCAGACCCAAGGGCAAGAGAGGAATAAATGTTGATTAGTGTTGATTTTGTCCGACGAACGCTTGTCGAGTGACAGTTGGACTAAGCTGCTCTGAAAGAGAAGCATTAATCTTGGTCTGGTTTAAGTAGAGTATATTAATTTGTGTCATTTTTACTAAGTCGTACTGAGAAAGGCTTCTTACTGCTTTGCATCTGACTGCTTTGGTGGTTTAGCCTACTTTATTTTTTTTTTCCTCCTTTTTTCCCCTCCTTCTCCCTTTTAAACAGATATGGCGGCAGCAGCAACATATTCAAATAGCTCAGCAGGAGAGCGGGGGACCAAACGCTTCGCTCCTGGATTAAGAAAATAAACTCCCAGGGTGTTGGCATAGCAACAGCATTTCAGATGAACTGCTATATATTCCGTGATTAATAAATTAACATTTTTTTCATATGGTTGTTTCTCCTTTTCTTTCCCTCCTTCCGATGGCAGGAAGGGGGTGGGGGTAGGCAAGGAGAGGACAGGGGAGGCCAGATGACCTCCCCATGAGCTGCCTGAGAAGGGTGGAGGGGTCTCCTTTCCTCTGCATGTCCCTGGTCACAGAACAGAGCTTTTTACACCCTACAAAGGCATGGGAATACAAGGGGGACATGATGCTGCACGTGTTGGGACCACAGAGAAATGGGTCTTAGGGGGATAGAAATGCAGAACAGCCAAGGGGCAGGGCAGCCCCAGTGCTGGACAAGGGTGGTTTCAACTCCCCTTTAACGCCTGAACAGCCCATTCCAGCTCTCAGCAGGACTGAGGGCTTGACAAACAGGTTTATGCCCCTTGCTGGTGGATCAGCCTTTTTGCAGCCACCTTCTCCTCTCCGTTGCCTGCCTTCCTTTTTTTCTTTTACTTACTTTTATGGAAAAGAGACTAGAGGGGGAAGCTCGTGAAAATACCATGAATTAAGAGCAAAAGACTGCAAAGTTCCCCAGAGCAAAATGCATGCACAGAGTTAATTTTCCATGGCTGGAGCAGGTAACAACAACTCCTGCATGTTTCTCAAGGCTTTCTGAACACAACTGGGCAATCCCACTCTCGCAGGAACAAGAAACCAGAGCCTCCCTGAGGAGCACTGGTGAGTGAGTGACCCAAATTCAAACACTTTCTTCCCCCTGCCAGCACTGGCAAAGTGACCAGGGCTGAGCTGTAGCTGCTCTCGGGCCCTTGCTGTGCTGCACTGATGAGAGTCTGAGGCAGAAACCCAACACTTGAGGGGTTCATTGCAGCCCCCCAGAATGAAAGTGTCTGGGGATATGCCAAGCCAGGAGAGCCCTGCCAGCATGGCAGGCTCCCATTCGGGGTAAAGGCGAGGGTGATCCATGCCATCTTTTCAAACCCTCATCCTGAGCACTGCATGCCATGGGATCAACAGGATGAGAAGGTTTAGGCCTGGTCTATGCCCTGCTCCAACAGTTTGGGGTTTTTTAATAAACCTTACTGCATCTACCTTTTTTTTGCATCTGCAAACATGCCCTGAAGATCTCCATGCTGCTCACAGCCTCTGGCACTGTAGCAATCCACTACCCAAAGCTGCTTTGCCTCAGGTGCCAACCGAGGTTGATATGCTTCCTCTTCTTACCAAACTCCAAATTAGTCAAAGTTTTGATAAAGCATGAAATCATTTTGACAAGGCTTGAGTTACATCCACCACAGGCTGCATGTGCACATAGGCACACTATGGGCACACACTCCACACATCTTTGTTAGAGAATAAAGATCCTGAAGAAACATCAACACTTTTAAAAGTATTTGAGCTGTTCAAGACCCCAAGCCTCCTTTTCAAAGATAGCTAGGAATGCATCTTCTCAGCTTCTCCTAAGAGCAAGACTTGGGAAATCCAGGAATTACCAAAGGGCTTTAAACACAAGCCAAACCCAGCAGTTCTGCACTTGATGCCCAGAATGCAGCTGTGGGCACATGGCACAAAAACAAGATGAGTCCCAGCTGGTATAAATGGGTAGAGCTCCTCCATCATCAGCAGGAATAGCCTGGTTTAAGGCTTTAATCCCTCACTATTTTCCCCTCTCCTTTCCAGTATTGCCCCTGTGACCACTGCAAAGCTCCCACACAAGCTGTGCCATCATGCCAGGTTCATATTCTCTATGCCACAGCAGGGTACCATAAGGTGTTCACCCATGTCCTGAGGTCACCTCTAATCCAAGAGACCTCCCTCTGCTGCCAGCAATCCTAAAGACATGGAAGCCTTTAGAACTGGAGCCTTTGGGGAGAGGGAGGCAAGCAGGGCCCAGCAGCACTTTCCTCCATTCAGTGCTGCTGCTGCTGGGGACGGCGGGCGAGCGCCGCTCCGTGCTCTCCCCTTAACGTTGTCTTACACTCCGAAGCACAAAGGACTACTCAGGAAAGCCTCGCTGGAGCAATGCTGTTTCTCAATGACTTTTCTTATGGATCCTGGAGGATACAACGTGTCAAAGCATTTCCACAGCTGCATACAGAGAGCTGGGGTAACCTAAGCCTTTTATTTAACCAAGTGCAGCCTCTAACCCAGCACTGGCAGTTTTTAGGGTGAAGACAAAAGCAAGCAAGGGCCCATGGTGACACGGGATGCTCAGCACCAAATTTCAGAGATATCTTTGGCACATTCTTCATCTAGTCCTGTTTGAAAAGACATGCTGAGTTGCAATGTGTGCAGTAAACAGACCAACAATCAGTCTGCAAGTAAGGACTGAGTCTCACATCTCAAATATTCAGAGCCTTGGATTTGTCTACACACCTCAAGATGGGAACGTCCCTTATCCCTCCCAAACACCTTCTGTGAGAACTCACATGGAGTCACAGCATCTATGCTCCCCAGTCTTCCACTGATGCCTTCCATCTCACCCAAGACATTTTTTAGAGTAAATCAATCCATCAGAACACTGGGTCTGAGTGTCAGCCCTTTCACTCATGAGTAAAGGGTGAGACCCCATCAGGCAAAGTCTGCACACACATCCCAGCTCATTCTCCCAGGGCTGAACTGGGAGTACCAGCATGGGAAGGAGGTGCAGCTCCTGTTCTCCAAGGTGTATGGCCCAGGAGAGAGGCAAGAGGGCACTGCTTGGCCACAAAGAACCAGTGCCACAACCTGAGTGGCTTTTCCAACAGCCTAAAAAGGCAGAGGAGAGATCCTGCTGGCCCTACCTCGTTATCCGAACGCTGCCGGACGCAGAGGCTGCATCCCTCCAATGAGGAGCCTTGCCCACTTTAAACAATGAGTCCTTAAATTGTTCTGCTGGACTACATGGTTCTCAGCATCAAGCATGAAACCCCCTCTTAAAAATGTACAAACAGCCCAGAATGGGATGGGGAAATGCTCAAAGAAATTTAATTTAAAAAAAAAAAAAAACCACCAAAAAAACCGCCAACAGTCCATGCTCCTGGGATATGTCCTTGGTGATCTGCACCATGTTATTCTGCTTCCCTCCATTTCCCCAGTTTACCAGGAACTGGGATCTTGACACAGAAGAGGAGCTATGTCGAACACTGCCAAACACAGCATGCTGCAAAATATCTCCAGCCCCTCACAGTTTTTGCCCCCCACAGTATAATCCCCTGCAATTCTACTCAGACCCTGGTTTTGGCCCCATTTTTCAATTTGTTCCTTGTCCATCCAGGATTTCACTGCCCAGTTCCGAGTCCAGGGGTAGGTCTATGTTACTCATTCAGTAATTCCTCACCATCTGACACTCCATCAAGTTCATCCAGGGAAAAGTAAAGCAGCAATATTTGCTCCTTAAACTTGGCAAGAGGGGGGGCTTCTTTTTTTAGAAAAAAATTCTTTAAGCATCCCCAAAATCAAGGGGGAATTTTGGGTTCAAATTCAGATGGAGAATCCCAAAGAGAGTACCAACTACTGCATCATGCTTGTGCAGCTCCATGAATGTGCACTCAAGAGATTCTCCATAATGTGCAGCCAAGACCATGAGAGAGATTCCTGCAGAAGGTCTTCTGTTGCTGTTACTCTTCTGTTTTCACAAAAAAATCCTATGAAACTCTGGTGTTGTGCAAACAATCAGTACAAAAAGGTAAAACATCATTCATCCAAAGAGTTTCTACTCAACATCCTGTTGCTCATTAATTGATTCTCTTGGTTTCTCTTCACCCAGGTATTTCCTACCATGTGCAAGCACCTAACATCTCCTTGGAGAGTGGCTGCTGGTGGGTCTCCTGCTCTGCCACAGAAATTAATGATGCCCCACCACGAAGGCAGAACTGCTCTCCATAACTTCCTAGCTCTGATTCCATACATCTGGAGTTCTTGAAACTCCCTTCATTTCACCAGTATCGTTGCATTAATAAGATGTCTGGAGACACATGCCATACCCAGTAAGGAAAAGGAACTAAGATCTCTCCTGCTCTATCAAGTGTGGCCTCTGCAGCCCAGAAAGCCCACTGCTACCCTTTTTGCCAAACCACACTGCAAGTAACACATCTAATTTGCTCTCCGCTGTGCTCCTTAGGTCTTTTGCAACATTACTGGTTTCCGAGGGCTTTCCTCCCACTGAATCTTTCCGGTTTGGATCGTGAGGGTAGTATTTTGCAATTCATTCCTCACACATTCACCAAGTGTTGCCGTTTGCCACTGAAAAGCCACTTGCTGGGCTCTCCCCCAAAGGCAGCTGTGCTGCGATGGTCGGGAGCCGATCGCACACATTCCCACACCGCCAGGCAGCGACAGGCACAGACTCCTGTTTATGTCTTGCCCACACGACCCAGGTGCCACAGGAGAGGTTTCTGCAGAGCAGAATTTGGGGATGGAGGGGAGGAAGGCACGGCAGCGAGCAGCAGCTCCCGATCAATAGGCCATCTGCAATAGGAGATCAATCGCTTCCATTC
Source organism: Cisticola juncidis (assembly GCA_013400215.1). NCBI lineage: Eukaryota > Metazoa > Chordata > Aves > Passeriformes > Cisticolidae > Cisticola > Cisticola juncidis. Next base: position 139,847 of record VXBR01004970.1, on the reverse strand, counting down.
TGCAAGGTGTTAAGTGTGACGGGGATTGAATTAAAGCCAAGAACGTAAGAGCGGCTATAAGTTATGCCTTTCTCCTTCCCTCCTTTTTTTCTGCCTTTCAAGAAACAAACCCATAAAATGGTACTTTTTCCCTTCTTCTTCCCTGCCCCCTCCCTTTCCCCTCTAAGATTTTCAATTAGGTGAGTGGAAGGACGAATGGAGCAAATACATTTTGCTCAAGTTCTAAGTGCTTTTGAAACCCCCTGTCAAAGCATTTAGTAACGCAAGATTTAAGATGCCCAATTAATTTTTCCCCAACAAGGAGCCAAAAGTAGATGCAGGAGGAGGTTAAAAGCTAAGTGTTTAATTAATATTAAATTTATATGATTCTTTATCACCGAAAGCATTGTAAAATTGAAAAAGCAGTTAATTTTATGGTCACTGTGTATTCCTCTGCTTTGATCTTTGATCCGTGGGATGAAATCGCGGAGTGTAAAGATTCTCCTGCTTTATTATACCTGTCTCGTGGCAGGAATGTTGGGCGAGGTGAGCTCATCTGAGCCCGAGCACAGCCTAGGCAGGGTGGTACCGGGGCACAAACCCCCCAGGCTGCCCGGGGGTGCAGAGTTTGTGGTGTCCCCAGTGGGAACTTTGTGCCGTTTGGCCGAGGACAGCGCGGAACTCTCCTGTACGGCAGCGCCGCATCGCCGCAGCTCCTGGCCTCCCCCGTGCCTATCTGCCAGCCAGACAAAGAGCTATTATGCAGAACGGATTGCACTGGAAAGAAAAAAAGGGGGGGAATAATTTCTGCAGGGTTTTTTTGTGCCTTTTTCTTTTTTCTTAATATTTTTAAATCCCACTGGGAGCCTCATTATAATTTAGTTATTAGCAGGGGGAAAAGAAACCAAATAAGTAAAAGAAATTTAACATCTTTTTTAAAAAAAACGTATTTTTTAAAAGGGAGGAGAAAAATCAACAGGATGAAAGTTCTCCAAGCTTCAAAGCCGTTGTGAATTCTCGATTCAAATGTTTCAGGCAGCCCCATTGGCAGTAAACTGCTCTGGGGTCAGATTCCCATCACAGATCCATTTGTTCCTGGATGGAACAGACAGCGTCCCCCAGACCACAGAGACACCTGGAAAGGCCTCCACACAGAGCAGGACTATGTGACCTACTCCTCTCACCCAGCACTCCACTTGGAAAACCCTTTGAAAGGCCACGCACACCCTTCCCTGTCCCTTCAGGTCAGCACCTCCTTCCAGAGAGAGGCGCAGAGCATATATTCATATAACAAGAAAGTGAGAGTTTTAATGGGAATTTAATCTTATTAAAGTCTTGATTTTAGGGCAGGTACATAACTCATACATGTGAAGAGGCAGAAAGTAATGAAATGGTGCAGGTCTCAGGATACAGCTGGGAGAACTGGGAAGTCATTAAGGACAGACAAAAATTAGCCTTGGTATCATGAAATAAGGTCTAATAATTGGCACTGTTTCACAAGCAATGGGAATTAATAGCGTTAACCCTTTGCCCCCACTGCTGTCAGACAAGGACAGTCACCTCCTCCCCACACGAGAGGCTCCAGCGCAGCAGCAACTGGAGTTGCCGCAGGTCATGCGGCAGTGATGGAGCAGAGGCTGGGAGAGAAACCAGGTTTCACCTCTCCCATGGGGTGCAGGAAGGCAGCTCCTTTTCTGCTACGCAGAAGAGATGTCCAACACACAAAGAAGCAGTCTGCAACCTCAGCAGTCCGAAATGGGTTGGGTAACAACCACCTGGCTGTCTCTGCTCCCATCCACGACACGGGAAGCGTGAGACACAGATTTGTGTTTTCCACACCCCCACTGGACAGGCCCCATATTCCAGTTCTCAGAGATGCCACCAAATCACACCCTCCAGCTGGCACTTCTTCAAAACTATATCCAGACTGGCTTTTTTAAAGGTTCAAACTACCTTTGGTCCAGCCAAAACTGAACATCAGATTTCCAAACACTCAGCACTGGCCTTGACCCACGCAACCAGCTTTCAAAGCTTGCACAAAGCACATCAGCCAAAACCACCTGAGAAGTATCTGCATTGCCCATGGAGAGGTTTCTACAGCCAGACTACACTCTCCACTGTTCAGGGAAGAGAAACAAAGGAGCCCACCTCCTGCTAAGGTTCATATCAAAGGTGGTGCTTTCAGGACCTGCTTACCCAAGTCCTGCACAACTTGTGGGTCTCTCCCATGGTCCATCAGTCACGTACTCTCAAGCACAGCTGTGTCTTGAGAAGAGCTGCCACTAAATGAGATGTTCAGGGGGCACACACAGCACACGAGATCTGCTCTGACAACTCCTCGGCCTCCTCCTAAGCAGTGAAGAACCACAGCTCTGGCCGTCCTCAGCGCAGCCTCCCCGCGCAGACAGACCGACCGTATTTTACGCGTATGCGTGCAGATATCGACAGATGGAGAGAGAAAATTACTGTGCCCATAAATTGAAGCTTTGGTCACGTCAGTTCAAGAAGCAGAATAGAAAATTTAGAGCCAAGAAACCAGCTTGTGTCAGTCAGGCTGACGAGCGCAGGCGCCAAGAAACACACCCCTTAGAATGGGGAAGTGAGACGCAAGCACCCGCACGCATGCAGAGACCCCGCTCCTCTTCATCTATTCTCAGCAACTGTTTGTCTGAGGCCACATGCAACTGGATTTGTCAAGCCCCCTTTTAACAACTTCTTGTCACAGTCCATTACCAAATTGCATATAGTTATATATTCCACTAATTAGGCTTCTAAAATATCATTAACATGTCTCTTGATCATTAGCATAACGTATGAGGCGTCCTCGTTAGGCACGACTCGAGTTTGTTAATGCGGTAATGAAAGGCACGGGGCTGGTACTGCAGGAGCCGTGCAGAGATAGGAGGCTGGGAACATCAAACGCATCAGTGCCAGGCTTAAAAAAAAAATAACACAAGATCAGCGAGAAGCAGGGGCAGAAGCCAACTGCCGGGAAACCAGGGTGATGTGGAAGGTGAAACAAGCATCTCCAGGCAGGCAGATGCTTCACACCCACTGCGTGTCTTTCACAGACTGAGGTAACGTTCCCATGATCTGGATACGGTACAGGTAAAGGGGTGAGTCAGGATCACAGAGCTGAACCATTACCATCAGGATCTCGGTAAAATGGGAGCAATGAGCAGGGTCCACAGGAGCCCCATGGCACAGACCTGTGGCCCCAGCTGAACCCTTCCTGTCTGGCTGACTCCAAGACAGCCCTCACACCTATTCAGGCCTGCTCCCTGCAAGGATATCCTGCACCCAAAATCCAGAGCAAGACATCCGTGTTCCCCCCTCCTGAAACCAACATGAAGCTCTCCCTCTCTCCAGCCCCAAGATAAAAATGGTCTGAGGCAATGCCAGGTACCAGACTCACCCCAGCAGCTCAGACTGCACAACACCAGTAACCTGAGGATGGAAAACCATCACCCACCAGCATTACACAGCAGGAGATGAAGGGTGCTAGACACAACAGTCTGGGACGGTACAGTGACACAGGACATTGGTTAAGAACGTGAAAGAAAAGCCTGAGAGGTCTCCAGTACCCCAACAGGACTCCCAGACAGCAATATTTGCATAGGTGCTCCAATGCATCCAGGGGTAAAGATGTGAATTTACACGCAAAGCTTTGACCAGGACAGATGCTTCCATGCCCAAGCCAGCTCATGTATCAGTGGTTACCACCGTTGCTATAAATAAGCAGAGGCTTTTTTTTTTTCCTTTGAGAGAATAACTCAATAAGTCACCACATGAAAGATATTGTAAATAGCTCCAGCAGAGTGCAAGTCAGGGCTGCTTCCAATTAGCTTTCACTTACGCTCCCCCTGCCTGCGCCAAGTTTGCAGAGTTTGTTCCCAACACGCTGCTCGCTCGCTGTCTGGGGAGAGGTGGGGAGCAAACCCCGCTGCAATCCCAGCCACTGCTCCTCCATGGCAGAAATGATCTTCTCATTAAAGCTGCGAAGACGCTGAAGCAAGTGAAAACAGCCCACATATGCATTTATCTTTGTCCAGATGTTAATGCAAAGGTAGGGGGGGAGGAAACAACCAAGAGCTTTTTCTTCAGCTGCTGAGAGCAAACACCACCACCACCGCAGCAACAGCTTGGAAATGGGAAGCAGCACACAACTTTCATTAGAACAAAGACATAAAACAAACTCGGCAAAGGCAGCCTGGGGGCTTTTACGCACTCATCTGCAGAGACCCCCACAGGTCCCTAAGGAACGGGTAGAACGCATCCTCGTGGGCAACACCACTGCCAAAACAACAGGGGGAAGATGGATGATTTTGCGAGTCTTCATCAGAAAATTCCTGTTCCATGAGATAAAGGCGGTGTCGAGACTCTTTCCAAGTTTTTACTCATTCATACGCACAACCTTTGCATCCCGCACATGCGCGCGCCCTCGCGCAGCAGCTGGTCTCGATATCAGAGGAGCATCACAGCCAGGAAACCATCACCAAGAAGATAAAATACAGGGCAGCAGAGTGCAGGATGGTAGCCTATAGGAATCCTAGGGAAGGGGCTTAACTCCCTACCACTCCTGTCTGGGAATGGTTTTGGGAAAGTCACAGGGTGTCCATGCCTCATCTCCTGCCATCGGGAGAGTGTCAGAGGTGCCTGACCTGTGCTGGGAGATGGAAAGGCACCAGGTCATCAAGACTTGCTCATCTCATCATTTCAGCCAGATCTCCCTTCCTCAGTCACCACACACACATCCAGAGATTTTGCAAGGAGATCAGCAACACCCCAGAGAAGGACCAGGAGGTCTCCATAAACAAGCAGATGTGTTTGTTCAGTCCCAAGCAGACTCCCTGCCCTGCCACCCCAACCAGAATCCTGTACTCAAATATGGACACTGGAAAGCATCCACTCTTGGGGAGAGGGGGCTACGGCAGTCAGCACAGCACAAACTGCTTTTGTTGGCTTCCTGCCTTTCAAGCCAAAAGCTACAATCACAAAAAAGAAAAACCACTAACATTTGATAAAGCTTTTCAATTTGAAAGAGGTCAGGAAAAAGTTTCAGGAAAGGGAAGAGAAACAACCTTCTCTAAAACCCTTTAATGTGGTGAGAATCGGCTCCCACAGGTTACAAGTTTATATTTTTTCTCTCTAGTTTTCCAATCATCTTTACCCTCCTCTCCCACGCTTCCAAATGGCGGCAGCACTCCACTAAAACAGCCAGGGAGGAACCTCTCCCCTCCCTCTGCAGGAGGGCTCTGGGTTGACCTCTCCACATCTGGACATGGCTGCAACCTCCGGCTTTCAAGGGCGAACGCCGGCAGTGCAGTGACCTTCCTGGAACCGTGGTCCTCTGACCTCCCTTCTCCGACCCACCCAGCCCCTGTCCCTCCGCTGAACTCCACCCCAGCCACGCTGGGACATGGCTCTGTCTCACAGGGGGTGCTCCTGCAGACAGGCCTGGCCTTGACAGCTCCCACAAGCCCCAATCCAGGGGGGTTTGCTCAGGAGACTGAAGGAAGGGTCAAGGAGAAGAGGATCCAGAGAACAAACTGGCCAGATATAAAAATAACTAAAGTAAATAGCGTCATCAACAAATCCATTCAAATCCTATATCCCTGCGGAGTGCCTTTACCAGTACATCCTTCAGGCAGGGCTTACAGACCCATGACCATCTCTGATGGAGCTCTGGAAGAGCCTTGGTGACTTTTCTTCTTGTGCTGCACCAAGTCCACGAGATCTCACCAGGCTGTTGAGCAGAACAGTGCCTGACACAGCCTCAGCCTTCCCCAAACAGCTCAGCACGAGGTGCTCCATGCTCTGCACTTCCAAACCACACATGGGCCACACCAGATGGTCACTGATACCTCATCATGTTCCCCCAAACAGGAGTCTAAGAGCCCCCTTCCCTGAAACTGTGCACCACTTTTCCCCACAATTCACACAGCCACATTTCTTCATAGGAACTGCCTCTCCCAAAATACCAACAATTTTAACACATGCTGGAAGACTGCAGTGATGGTCCTGAGGAACAGGAGACTTCATCCCAGCAGGACCCACAAACAACCACTGCAACCCCTTGGGATAGTTTTTCCAAACATCTTCCCACCCAGACCACAGCTGCTCCAGAGCTCCCCACATCTTGGGACCATCTCAGCCAGAAAGAACAAACAAAAAGTTTAACTGATGCCCAAAATGCAAACCATGACCAGGGCAGGCACCACACTAACAAGCAAAAATACTCACACCAGTGGCATCATTTGGTCCCAGCTGGAGGAACAGGCAGAGCTCTTGTGCACAGGACACAAACAGCCTTTCCCACACATGTCCCCACAATCAACCCTACTTTTTCAGCCCCCCAGCATCAAAGCTACTGATTTTCTTCCCTCCTTGCTGGGTGAGTGTGGAGTCCCCATTTTCACCCCCAGCAGCACTGGGGGGGATCACGTTGGTAACGCCTCACACATGGAATAGGACATGAGCCTCCCTGCTGCCCGCAATCAACTCTGCTTGTTTGTTTTTATTTAAGCAAAACTTTAGCTAGGCTGGGCTGGAAGAGGGCTGGGAGGGGGACAAACCCTTAGAAAGCTGGGCTGCATGTTGGTCTCCAAAGGGACTGAAACTGGGGATGGGAGGAGGGGCCAGCTCCCCTTTCCAAAGGAGCTTTCAATAGGAAACAGATGTTGAGGGCCCAGTGACCAAAAGCAGGGTCTGCAGTGGGCTTCCCTGGCTCCACGCTCCCAACAGAATCCGTTTTAATTAAAATATTTTTGCTCAAGCACGAGGCGAGGGGTGGGGGAGTGGGGAGAAGTCTGGGGGTGATGTCCTTGTTACCTCTGCAGCAGCGTTTGTGGCAGGGCTAGAGGGAGTGTTGGGGTGCAGGGCTGGGTCAGACACCCCATCCTGTACCCCCAAGCCTGGGCTCCCTCCCTCCAGCAGGGCTTGACATAAATTCTGCTGACCTTGAGTGAAAAATTGCCTCGTTTTGGTACCAAAAAAATAACATTACATCATGTAGCTGTGTCAGGTTCTATCAATGCCCCCTT
>VXBR01004970.1:121472-131612 GCA_013400215.1 Cisticola juncidis | reverse complement strand
AAAAAAAAAAAAAAAAAAAAAAAAAAAAAAAAAAGAAAAAAAGGGGTGCAGGAAGCCTGAAAGCCCAGCCATTGGATCACTAAAGCCTGACTTTAGGCCAGGATGAGTCAATAGCTTCCTCCAGGTGAGGATCCATCCCAGCTTTCTTCCCAAGGGTACCTAACTCCCTCACAGGAGGGGATGTGGAGCACAGGACATGCAGAAACCCACATCCAGCTCCATCACAGAAAAATACAGGGAGCCCAGGATCTGAACAGTGAGAAGGGAACCTGACAGGGGTTCTGCCAAGCCAGGACACCCAAGGGAGCCCCCACACCCCAAGGCAGGGAGTGTCTGCACACCCCACAGGAAAAGGCATGAATGATGAAGAGCAGGAAGGAAATCAGGGCCTGCAGGATCTGATCCCCAGCACAGTGCTAGGCTCCCTGAGACTGTGAGCTCGGCAGGGCCAGGCACAGGCTGTGGGGCTCTCCCACAGCACCCAGGGAGTGCAGTGCCAGGCAGATGGGGGGCAGGCTGTGCCACTCTCCCCACAGCCAGGGAACAAGCCCTAATCCACCCCATTTACTTGAGAGAAGAACTGCAGGAGCCTGAGGGAAGTGGGAGTGAAGGAGGTGCAAATGGAGCCCCCCTGGACCATGCTGCAGCTGCAGGGCTGCCTTTGACGTTCCTGCTGGGACCATGCTTTCCCCTCCATGACAGGGACACAGGGCAGTGCACCCCAGCCAAGCCTGCCTTGCCTAAACCCTGCAAACTGAGCAAACCCACGGCAGAGGAAAAGGAGTTGCCACAGCCCGTGGGTAGCACAGCACCAGGCCATGCACAGGTCGAGGGGAGAGCGAGGAGAACACCCAGCCTGGCCCAGGCCCTGGGCTCTCCGATGTATTTTCTCATTAACGTGTAATACGGTTTTATTGTCTCAAACAATGTCTGCTTTCGATCAGTTCCTTTATCCCAGACACGGCCGCGCGCACAGACTGAAGAGGCCAGATGGTTCATGTTGCAGGAGTCTTCCCGCTCTTCCCCACCCGCTCCCTAATTCCTTACAAATTCCTGGAATGCCTGTGCCCCCGAAAACCAGCCCTGGGCAGAGGCAGGCATTGGCCCCGGGAGCAGGGGCTGGGGGCTCTCCCAGTCACCCCTCCTCACCACTGGCAGCTCCCCAGCAACAAGCAGCAGCTCCCGGCTGGCGTCTCCTCCATGGGAGGAGCATTTTCCAACCAAACCCTGAAATCCATGGGTCTCCTCTGCTGAGGGAGGGATGTGCAGACCCCAAAACCCCCAGCCCAGCCCCAAAGAGCCAGCCAGCAGCAGGGTTGCAGCCGGCAGGGAGGACTCCTGCCCGTAATCCCCACCACGTGCCCAAGGCCACTGGGCTGCTGCCACACCACTCTGAGCTCCAGATTTCACCCACGCCTCCTGCCGCTAATCCCCGTGCCAGCAGCTGGACACAGAGGTTTGCTGAGTCCTTCCCAAAATCCAGGGTCTGTCTGAGCCCCGGCCAAGCCAAAGGGAAGGCTCCTGCTGACTGCAAGGAGCTTCTCCCCAGCCCTGCACTGGCTATCCCCACTGGCAGCTTGGCCGGTGGCTCCAGCCCACCCCAAAATGCTCCGTGGAGGTCTGGCAAGGCTCACGCTCCTCCTGCCATCCCTCCAGCACCCTTCCAACCACATTCCTCAGGAGGAGGAGGAGGGAAGCCCACCAGGCCCGGGAAGGAGCCCTGCTGAGCACAGCCCAGCAGGGGAAAAATAAGGGATGCTGAAAGCCATCATTCAGCCTGGAAGAAGGCCAGGAGACTGGTGTTCACACTTTGAGCACCACAAGAGCACAGATCATCTCATCTGGGAAAAAAACGAGTCTGCGGCACCTTTTGCAAGGCTCTCAGGCACCACATGGCATGGCCATGCATCCACTGCAGGATCCCACAGTCTCTCTGGCCCTGCAGACCTTGTTCTGTCTCCAAGGAGCCACATGAGCTGCATTTTGCCCCTGTTCCCATTCTGCAGCAGCCACTGTCCAGGAAAAGTTCCACTGAGGGATGACCAGAGGGGACCCCTAGCCTGCAGCTCCGTGGGGCTGGCAGCCACTCTCCAGGGTTTGGCTGCCAAAATGTTGAGCAGGCTCCTCGGAGATCTGCCGAGCAGACCAGGATCTCCTCCCAGTTCAACTGAATTTTCATGAGGATGACACAAGTCAGCCCTACTGCCAAGTTTCCACAGCTCTTTCAGAGAAGGGGTGCCAGAGCCCAAGAGACACCTCCAAAAACCTCACCACAGCAAGGAGGACGCCTTCTTTTTTTATCAGCACTTTTTTCCTTAAGCCACTCGGCTCCTTTTAGCAAGCCCTGTGCCAAGCCTGCCTCCACCCAGAGAAATGCCAGGGCACACAGTTAAAGTCCTGCCAAGTTCTGAGTGTTGAGGAAAAAAACTAAGAGGGTGGGTGGTTTACAGCAGGTAGATTTATACCTGTATGATCATGCCATCTCCTCAACACCTTGTACATGAGCTCTGTGATGGAAGAAGCTGTTACTGCCACATCATGGTTAGAGCTCAAGAAGCAAAGCAGCTGAAGCTAAAGAGGTCTGAGATATTTGGGTTCAACCCAAGAAGCCCATGTGCAGAAATCTGCTTATAGGCCAGAACTGAGGAGTTCAGGGTGTTCTCAGACTGCTGTCCCAACATAGCCAGGAAGGAGACAAGTAGAGGATGTGCCCTTGGGACAGTGGAACAAGAAGACTGGAAACAAGTGATGGAAGGAGGAATCCAAGCACTGTGGTGATTTTTTGCACTCCACAGCAGAGAAAATATCACCTGCCACCTTTTGGCATTCCCAGCGCTCAGCTTTGACTCCATCCAGCAAGAAAAAACACAGCAGGAAAGAGCAAGCGAGCTGAAACCTGATCCCCTGAAAGGCCGGACTCGGTGTCTGGCTTTTCTTACCGGCTCGGCCGACCTGTACGTGCCAGCCTGGGAAGGCGTAATGGTTCCACCAACAGAACTTCATTAACTTTTTATACACTCGGCCGCTAATTTATAATCATTAGCGGACAAACAGCCAACAATTACACAAGCAGCACGTTAAGGAGAGAGGGAGAGAGCTTGAAGGAGCACTGATGGAAACGTGCTCATGGTCGGGAGGAGCTGGAGCCAGGATGGCGCGGCCACGTCCTGGGGCTGGCATGTGGCAGGGCCAACCTCTTCCCAAGATTTACCAGCACGTCATTTCCTCAGCTGTAACTAAGGCACCGGGCAGCAGAAAGGCAAAAGGCACAGGTGAACACAGGGTGGGGGAGGAATCTCACAAGGCCTCTCATTTTCAAATAAAAGGAGACAAAGAGGAGTGTGCATGCTCTACATTTCCAATTCCTGGCACAGGCAAGGTGCCTGTTTGCAGAAGAATGTCAAACTGTACACAGAAACAGCTCTAAATTAATCCTGATTTAATGAAATCTTCAAACATAGATCATGTAACCCCAGTGCCCTACCACTGGGGCACCAGCTCCCCTCCTGCTGAAGCAGCTCTGTGTGGGAGGCAGGACATGGTGTTGCAATGTCCCTGCTGGCACCTGCAGGGAGCAACGCCCGCAAGTATCCAAATCCTGAGGATGCATCTACCTTGAGGATGGAGCTGTGGAAGAGAAAAAAGGTTTCAAACCCCTGAGGGATCAATGGTCTCTGTTTACCTGAAGAAAACTCAAAACCAACTCCACCAGTGGCCCCTTCCTGCCCAGTATCCTGCCAGAAAACCCTCACTGCACGAGGCAGGGCTGCAGGCAGAGGACAACAGGCAACAGCCTCCGCAACAGCCCAAGCTGCTTTAATCGATCAAAGAGCCGTAAGATCTGCAGATACAGATGTCCCTGCCGCACAGGCAGGCCAGCCAGGGAGCACAGTGACCTGACCAGCATCACTCAACAGCACAGCATGCCCAGAAACCAAACCTACACCTCCTCTGGCTCCTGCACAAGGGCTGAGCCGCTCTCCTGCCCTGCACCAGGCAGCCCAGCCTGTCCTTTCTCGAGACGCAAGCTTCCTGCTAAACAGGTCTAAGAAACGCTGCGTGCACCTTGCAGAGCCCCTCCTCTGCATGCTCAGCGCTGCTCGTGGAGAGGAAAGCTGCTTCCCAAAACTCCCCACAGCAGCAGGGAAAGAGCAGCACCCCTTCAGAAAGGCCAAGGAGTGGGTGGCTGGGTGAGAGCCGCCCAGCTCCCTGGAAGCCGGGGGAGGCTGCAGGAGCGAGGCAGGCTGTGTGCAGGAGCTGGCCATGCCCTGCAAGCCGTGGCTTGCCAGGCACGCCGAGGGCAGGCAGGCAGAGCCCCGCTCCCAGCACACAATCCCGGGCGTGCTCGCAGCTGGAGGAGCCTCGGCAGCCCCCCCTGCCCCCGGCACAGGCACAGGCGTGTGGAAAGGCTCCCAAGCTGCTCTGGCTCGCAGCGGGACCTTTCCCTTTCCACCCTTGTGCTTGCAAACAGAAAAGTGCAGGTCTAACGCGTGCTGAGGCTTATCACATCGAGAGACCCGAGTGTTCAGGCCAGCAGAAGGAATGCCTGCGAGATTAATGGGGACTGAAACCGAATTTCTCGTGTGACGAGCTTCCTTCCCTCTACAGCAGCTTAATAATCATTCAGCACCCACGTAGGAAAAAAAAATTAAAATCTCTCCACCTAGAAGTGCAATTTAGGGGATCAAGCAGTAGAGATAATTTAGATGCAAATTTGGACCACTCATCCTGCCAGGAATCCACCACCTGGGTAGAACTGCAAGATCACAGTGCTTTTTAAGAAAGCTCCTACCTGACCCACTAAAAATCAGAGCATATTGTTTAGATTATTTTCCTCTGGCTGTTCAGTATCCACAGTGTCACGGATAAAACCCTCCATCTAAGAAAACCAGTGGAGGGGGCGGGAAAGCTACAATGAGAAGCTGTCACACAGTCCATGTGGGGTGACAGCCACAGATGGAATGGTGGGATATAGAGAGGGAAGTGGAAGTTGTTTCTGAATTCCTGCCTTTGAGTAACTCTCCAATGGAATTGCCCAAATACCTGTTCTTTCACGACATTTTTTTAACCGTGTCACTTTGGAGCTGGATTTGTTATTAAAGGTATTTGTAATTTAAAACTGAAATCAAATTTCAAAAAAATACTTCTAATAAAAAAGGCAAAGGCTTTATTTCAAATATGTAAATATTAGACATGTCCATCTTTTTTAATGCTTCTCAAAAGCCAAGCAGGAGATTCTCCTTTACTGAAACATGTTGGAAATTGAGCTGCACAAATTTGTACAACATTTCTGTCAATCCAAATGCACATTCTTATTTCTTTTCCTCCTTGAGACCTTTGAATTTGGAGGGGGGCAGGGAAAGATCTCATCCTGCCCAAAGACAGAGGGATGCCAATTCCTCTCATGCCCCAAAGCAGTAACTGGTCCATACCCTATCCCACAGGGATGCAGCACTGTATCTGCAACAGGCAAGAGGAAGGAGGGATTATCCCCCACCAGACCCAGGTCAGCAGCCAGTGCAGGGGTCCAGCAGCAGCTACAGGGGCAGGATGCAGGCACCAAACCCTGCACAGGGATTAATCACAGCCCTCGGGAGCTCCCTGCCTCCTGCTGCCTTACCTGCACCACCCAGGTCCCAGGGAAGCAGACAGAGGGCAGGAATTCCTTACCATGGGGTAGCATTGGGCTGGAGGGAAGTGCCAACACCTAGGAACCCTTGCCACAGAGGGAATTAAAAGCAGCCACACCCCAAAGGCAACAGGGAACAACAGAGAACTGTTGCTACAGCCACCTAGTAAGTCCAGGTAGGCTCACAAGCAATGGACTCAGATGGTTTTTGGGAGATGTGGAGAGATATCTGGGGTCATCCAGCCTGGAGATGCCTGCACAGGGAGGGACGTGAGCACAGCAGCAGCCAAAGTGTTTGGAGCAGGACCCCACTACCCCAAGTGGGTTTTAAAGTAAGGGCATGGAGAGCTGGGCAGTGTGAGTCTGACAGCATCCCTTGCATAACTACAGGATCAGCAGCATCTATCTGCTCTTGGGGAGCTCTCCTGGAGACCTCTGCACAGGTCCAGGGCTGTTCCTCTCCCTGCACAGTCAGGAACTCTGCTTTGAGCTTCTGGCATTCCATTATCCAAAGACTCCAGCAAAGGAGGCAAGACCAGCAGCAGCATGACTTGACGCCTCCCCGCCGAGGGGCCAGCCCCATCCACCTCTGGCTTGGAGCTGCTGGAAGGGGAGAAGGAGGGGGCTGGCAGAGAGCACCCCCTGCCCCAGCAGCNCCCCTAAACTCGCTCTCGGCCCCATCCTACTGAACAATCTCGCCACGGGCTGCTTTTGTAAGCCTCCAGCCCCAAAAGAAAAATGATGGGTTTGAACTCTTAACCCCGCCCCAGAAAAAGGCTGGAATTAAAAGGGGTTTATGACTAAGTATGCAGATGGGAATACTGTAATAACAACAGGCAAAATGTTTGCCTAGCAGTTCTGGGCTGGTTTCGGAGGGAGGGAGGGAGAGAGAGTGGGACGGGGCGGCTTCTGGCCGGAGGATGACGGCACGGAGAAAGAATTTGGCGGCTGGGAGGGAAGGGAGGTTGCTGATAAATGCTGGGGCAGAGGCGAGGAGGGGGGCCAGGACCCGAGCGCCGCATGGCTGGCACTTCAGGGAGGCTGGCTGCGGGTCCTGGCCGGCTGACAAAGGCTGTGCCGCCGAGGAGGAGGGCGGGGAAGGGGGACAGGGCACAGAGCTCCGCTCGGGGCTGGCTCTGAAACCCATCACACGCCTTGGGGGACACTGCCGCACTCACTGGGATGCAGAAAGGAGAATCTATGAAGGCACACAGCAGGGCTCCCCTGCAATACCCCAAATCCCCTTCTGCACACAGACTTCTGCCAAAGGGAGAGCCCACAACCTTCAGCAAGTGGCTCATTTTTACCAGCAGTGGGACTCCAGCTCTGCTGAAAAGGTGATGAAACCTCAGTGCTCAAGTCGCCTAGGAGGGCATTTGTGGGACATCACCTTCCCCTTTTATCAACAGGCTGCACCAAGGCCCCACGAGTGGGAAGCTCAAGCTAGGGGACATCTAAACCTCAGCCACCATCCCAGAGGAGTGCGCCCACCACGGGCATGCAAGAGGGGAGAGCACTGCTTGTCCAGCCTCTAGTCCTGCACAAGGCTGCTCCCACTCCTCTGGCACCCTGGGACATCCAGGAGTCTCTTCTCTGTGAGGGATCAGTCAAGTAAAGCCCTTCAGTGGCCCCTGTCACACAAAAGGGAGTTTCTGGATGTGGCTCACCAGACCCCAGAAATGCCTCCCTGCCCTGTACCAGGTGAGGCTGTCCCTTGGCACACACACACAGAGGTTTGCTCCATAGTTCAGTGGGGATGTGACTCCCTGATTGTATCATACCAGCACCCTCCTGTTCTCTCCAGCTCTCCACAAAGCGCCTGCAAACTCCACACAAGATGCAAACCACTTGCACAACATCACACACAGCTGGGCAGCCACAGGCCAGAAAGTCACCAAACACCCAAATCTTGCAACTCAGCAGGACCCATGGGACAGAAACTCACGTGTGGCACATGCAAACAAGCCACAAAGCCACAGACCTCCCCAGGCCCCCAGAGGAGCCACAATATGGAACTATTCTGAGCGATGCTCCTGCCACAGGCATGAGAACCTTCCCCCTGTGCTCACTGGGCACGGCCCAGCCTGATGCAACAGCAGCGCTTTGCCAACCCAAGCACCTCACAGGGGTACAGCTTCAGATGGGAACATGCCCCAGCCGCCTCCCTGAGAAGGTAAAGCTGCGTGCAAAAACCCCACAGCACGACTGGCAAGGCAGGAACTCCAGGAGACTCCCCAGCTTGCAAGGCAGGGGATTTGCAAGCCTCTCACACCCCCTTTGCTCAACAGGGACCGCAGCATTTGCAGCGCCAAAATGTGGGGATTTTGACTCGATTGTGGTCACCATTTACCAGAGATAAGGAGTGCTGGAAGGAGCCTGTAGATACTGAAAACTCCCTCATTGCTACAATCCTCCTCTAGGTCTGACTTGTCTCATTGATGAGCAGAAAGGCAGCAAGCCTACAAAAACCAACTACGAGGCACGTGGACACCCCCTCACACACACACTCCTAAACGAGCAAGGAGGTCTTTCCTTTGACCTCTCAAGCAGAGCAAATGCCTCTGTAAAGGCACTTAGGGACCGTCTGCGGGGTCAGGAAGATGGTCACTGCTGATGGCAGTCAGTGAGCACTGCAAAGGGTGACAGGGCCAGGCAGGTCCCTGCCCGGGGCAGCCTGCGGCAGACACGAGCTGCACAAATGCACAGCTCCCTTCACGCCAGGAAGCACTCGGATCAGGTAATGGAGGGTGTAGGAGACTCGTGAGAGGATTCCTGTGAGTCAGCCCAGCTGGCCAGCGCCCAGATCAGCAAGCTCTGCAACATCAGCAAACAAAAGAGGGCAAAACCTGGACCACCCTGCCCCTTCCTGCTGCCTCCGAGATGACCTGCACAAGCGTGGGCTTGAGGAGAGCAGCCAGAGGCATGTGGAATGCTGCAGCCAGGCTTGGGATAAAGACTCAACCTGCTATGCCTTGGGGCAAGGAGGTGGTCGCCTCACTTCCCTGGGGAACACGGGAGCACAGTCCTGGGGCTTGCTGAGCAATGTTCTTTCTCCTCTGCCAACACAGGAAGACAACGCTAACCTTGCTTATTTAAGCCATGAGTAGTCTCTCTCCACATGCAAACAACGCAGGAGAACCTCTTCTCACCCACAGCACTTCCCAGGATTTAAGGACCAAACATAAATGGTCCTTCCAAAGTCCTCTTCTGACAGTGGTGTTTCCCTCCCAATGATGTAGTCATGCCTCATAGCATGGAGTTGGTTTATGCAAGGGACATTCACATCTCCCTGACAAGAGAGTGGCCCCTGCACCAGCACATCTGCTGGATCACAGCACCCCGTGAGGAACACCCCTGAACAGAGGGTCACCCAGCATTTTGTGGAGACCTCCTCTCTCTGGAGGCTCGACAGTCTTACCCTCCAAAACTCTGCCAGACTTGGGCTACAGTCAAGCCAGTTTCCAGAAAAGCCTCCACAAAATCTCTGCCATGAGGTGCTTACATCCTTTCCTTGTCTGGGGACTTGTCATTATTTTTCATTTAAAAAAAAAAAAAAAGCGAACTCTGGGGAGGACATCTGGAAGAGGGATAAGCACCTATCAGGAGTCATCCCAGTCTTGACAGCTGAAGGAGCTAGACAAGTGCTAACAAACCAACAGCCTGAACTGCTCCTTTCCCCCCCTGACAGGGCAAAGGGAGTCTCCTGGGCACCCGGAACACCAGCTCTGGTCCCTTCCCAGATTTAGTGGCAGTGAGAAGCCCACCCTGGGCAGCTGCCCAGCTACACCAGCCTGGACACACTACCCCAGCACAGGGAGGTCCCCAGCACCAAACCCAGCTCCCTGCCTGCTCACTGGGGTACCACCCCCCACCCAGAGGAGAGCTCCAAAGCCAGGGGAAATCAAGCCAGCCTCTAGGAACAGTCAGGCTGCAGCACCATGCACCCCCTCCTCCCTAGGGCAGAGCTGTTCCAGCAGAGAGGCCATGCAGGCAGGCCAGCAGCCTCCATCCCTCTGATCCATAATGGCCTGCAGCCCCTTCCTTCCCCTGCTCCCAACGGGAGGCACACCCAGTGCTAAACACTGAGCCTAACTCCATCCGGTCCTCCTTCCCCACGTCTATTGTCGCTAAAAAATTATCCGGTTTCTGACAGAAAAAAAAAATTATATATATGTATAAAAAACACTGTACCTCCCCTCTGCCCTTCAAAGTAAAAGTAGCTCTGGTCTCTCCCCAGGGAGGGGGAGCTGAGTTTAAACATGAGTCCCCCATTTAGCCAGCACTGCTCCACTCCTCCTCCTCCAAGGACTTTCACACAGCCCTGTCCCGTCAGCCTGTCTGTGGCATTTGATTCCTGTCTGTCACTAAGTGATGAGGACAAAGGGTGAGGAGTCAGGAAAAGGTCTGAGCTACTTTGTTCATCGTCTGGATACGAACTTTGGATGAACTCCGTGGGGAAAGAGAAAAGCCGCATGGATGGGACGCACGGTGCACAGCGCTCTCTCTCCTCA
>VXBR01004970.1:106521-121437 GCA_013400215.1 Cisticola juncidis | reverse complement strand
AAAAAAAAAAAAAGAAAAGGGAGGCTCGAACAAGGGGAAGGGGTGGGAGGGAAAGGGAGAGGAGAGCATTCCCCATCCCCATGGCGGCAGGCAGTCCTGAGAGCTCCCTGCTCCGAGGAGACAGAAGGATATTCAAACCGCCTTCCCAGGAGGCATGTTCAATAAAGCAGGATGCCAACGCAGCCTTTTCTCAAACAAATCTGTTAGCGGCGGGCCAGGGGCCAGCCACAAGGGCTTGCTTTTTAAAGCAACCAAATGGGAATTTCCTAATAAAATAAAATTTTTAAAAAAGCCCCACTGTGGCACGGGTAAAGGGAAGCTTGCTGGCAGCAACATGAAGTATTTTGCACACAGACCTCTCTGGAAGCATGGGAAGATGAGATACAGTGCAGGGCAGGGAGTTTTGGGATGCAGCCAGGGCCGGGGCACCAAAGCACCCGCAAGCTCCCCTGGCACCCACCCGGAGGAGCTGGGAGAGAACACTGCCTACAGCACAGTCACATACCGGGGTGAAGGCTTACAACCACAATTTCTGCTGCTCTGAGCAAGGGAGGAGGCTCAGGCTGTGCTGGGGCAGAACTGATTTCTCATGCCGACCTCTGGGACCTGCAAAAGCCACCACGGGGCACGCTCAGATCCTTTGCTCCACTCTGCTTTTCAGGGCTAAGCCAAACCAGTTTGCAGCTGGAGAGCCCTGTGGCAGCCTGGCAGACATTAGGTGAATCAGCCCCTCCTGGGCAGCAGAGCCACCACACACGTCCTGAAAGGCTCTTGCCCAGCAGCCAGGGTGCCTGCCCTGGGATGGGACACAGCCTTCGCCGAGGATTATTGATCAGCACAAGATGTGCCAAGCCAGGCAGGAAAACAACTGCAACTCCACAGGCAACTCTGCAGCGCTCCTGAGAGACCTGCAGAGCACTGGGGGTGAAGGGTGTCCCACTGAACTCAGGAGGGGACCCTCAGGCTGGCTGGGAACACCAGCCCTGCCACCTTGGAAGTCTCTGCCTGAGGCACGAGCAGTTGGGAATGTCAGGGACATACTGGAGGCTGTTCAGCACCAGCCTTTCCTGGAAATCCCAGCAGCCTGGGTGAACTTACTCTCCAGGATGGGGAATCCTACATAAGACAGACTATGTGGGTTACAAAACCTAGGACAGCACTTAAAAACAATACACTGGAACTTGGTCACCCAGGATGCTTTGTTTCTCAACTAAACACCAGCAAACAGAAAAACAGCTCTGCACAAAAAAGCTCTACCTAAAAAACAAACAGAGCAGCCCAGCAGTAGGCACTGGTGAGATCGCCCCAACCAGGCACACAGCAGCAGGCAGGGGCCACATTCCATTTCAGGGTGGGAGAAATCTCATTTTCTGTGGTGCCCAGCACAGGAGAGCTGCAGACCACTAATCCCAGCTCCAGTCTGGCCTCTGTGTTTGGGAAGGTAATAACTCACCACCAGAACCAGAAAGTGGAACAGATCAAAGGCTTGGCTTCACTGACTCACAGCTACGCACAGCCCCAGCCCTCCCGAGATCCACCTGCTCTGCACCAAGACAATGACCAGGGAAAAATGAAAGAAGAAGGTGAAGGAAGCACATTTCTGCAGGGAACCAAGCTGGCTTTGCAGGCTGGGAAAGCAGGGTCCTCAAGTGCAGCCACCACCACATCCCAGAGGAACACATGTGAGGAGGTCATTCAAGCATCTCAGGGGCATTGCCCAAGACCTCTGATGGAGAAACTTTGATCTCCTTTAAGCACGGCCAGTCCCTGGGGACTGCTCTAAAGCACACAGCAGAGAGTGCCAGGGCAGATCGACTCCACGCAGAAAAGCACAGCCCATTTGGAAGAGTTTGTTCCCCTGCTCGCTTCAGAAACTCCAAAAAGTTCATTTGGGGGTGGGAGGGACCTGCTCCCAGCAGCTCAGCCAAGGTAGCCCGTCTCAAGGCAACAAGCTCCCACCTGTGTGAACCAGACAGAAGGAAGGGGAAAATATGGACAGGATGTTGACTGGATTGGCCAGCAATCCTATTTGCAGAGAGTGGGAGCTTGGGAAGGAGATGTTGGTGCTGCTGAATCCAGGGCTGTTTTGAGAAGAGCAAGGAAGAGGAAAGAGGGAAAAAGTGGGGGTTGGGGAAGAGAAGGTAAAAGAAAACAAATCTGCTTTATTATTGCTTGAAACTCAAGGAGACTGATTAAAGCAAACATCCCCCCTGCCCCTTCCAAAGGGTTGTCTCGTCTGCTTCCTAAATCTGATTGCCATTTGTCTCTATATGGTTCTCATTTGTTCTTTGTTTAGGTCTCCTCCAGGTTCCTTGCTGACTCTTAGGAGCCCTCCATGGAGCCATCAGGACTGGCTTCCCTCAGGAACCTGAAGGGCAATCACGGACCAGGGTCAGACCCGGTGCCTGTGCACAGGGAGGAGATGCAGCAAGAGCAAGGCAGCAGGATACGACTACACACAACAGGCAAGGGGCCAAGGAAATCCTTGGAAAGCACTACCCAGTGGTGCTGCTGAGCACCTGGGTGCCTCTGGGGTAGCATTCCCAAAGAGTGAAGCAAAAGCAATTAAAAACAAGCAAAAGGAACTGGGAAGAGGGGATGCAGCACAAGCACAGACCCACCCAGCGCTTCCCTCTCTATTACCCGACGGCCTTCTGATTAAACAGCAGCTTAAAAATTACCCTGATGGAGCTGCTTTCAAACAAACCACAGGGACCTCTCCCTAATTGCACGGCTCCTTTCCCAGTCCCAGCACAGGATGGTGCAGCAGGTCCCACTGGCTGCCTTTGCCCACAGCACGGGTGTGCTCTGCCAGCTGTGCCCGTGGCTCCCAACAGAGCCTTGGAGCACCGTGGGCTTCACTTTCTGTCCTGGCCCCTGCCTCCCAGACCCCTGGATATGCTGCCTTTGCAGAAGGACTCCTGAAAGGCCTAACCAAAGACGGCAGAAAAAGGGAAATGAAAATCTGTCCTTCTACCCATGTGGACTCTGCCATTGCCTCAGGACACATCAAGACCAGGGATATCCCCTACCACCACCCTCTGCTGCGTCTTCTCACACCTCCTTCCATACTGCTTGTGAGTTTTTCATGGTAAACAATTCCAGTCTGCCCTTGGGATAGTCTCCCTAAACCTCCAGCCATACCATCATGCTGCTGCACATCCCTCAAGAGCTCACACGTGAAGACCCCATGACTTTCTAGACCTGGATGCAGAAGAGTTATTTCTAAGGAAAACTCCCACTCTGGGCTGTGCACTTGTCAGACACGCACTGCAGTCCTATCCAAAAGGAAACACAGCACCCTCCATCACATAAAAAACCAAACAGGTACCCACTGCCCACTAGATTCATCCACAAAAGGAAACTGAGCAGGATCTGAGCTCTCCAGAGCCAGGGCCAAGCCTGCACCCACCCAACATCAGAGCAGGTCCAGATGGCTGCACAGGTATGGTGGCATTACACAACACCATCTTTCCCTCCTGCTTGCTGCCTCTGGAGAGGACACAGTGCCAGCAGCTGCTCTCCTGGCTCCCTCCTGCCCATGAGGAAAGCAGAGACCCCTGACCTTCTCTGACACATCCCCCCAGCCCCTCCACAGCTTAAGCAGCCCAGGTGTGCAAATGTTACCCAATGCCCTCGCCAGGCAGAAAGTAAATTCCAGCAAACGGGGGAAATGCCAGCCGCAGTCAGACACTGGGATGTGCAAATAGCAGCCAGGGACCTTCGGGAGAGGAACAGCCCAGGCCCAGGCGCTGCTACCTATAATCCTTCTCAGGATGCCCCCTCCAGCAGCTCCTGTGGCAGAGGAAGGATGCTAATTTGACTATTTGAGGGAGTGAAAAAAACCAAACGTTTGCTCTCGCGCTAAATGACCTTTTCAGCCACTTGGGGACAGAATTGCACCGGGGCTCTGGAGCGAGCTACAGCGGGCGCCGCTTGCTCCCTGTTCTCATGCTGGATGCTTTGTGCCTCCAGATGCATTTAAGGGGTCCATGCCTCCCAGCCACCTCTGTCTACCCAGCAACAGAGCCAAGAAACAGCCTCTTTGGAAAAATCTGCCTGAAGTAGGGAGGAAGAAGTGGTCTGCTAAGAGCTCGCTGAGCAAAGCGCTTCAGTCGGTTTCATTTCACATCGCCGAAAGCGTAAATCAGGGGATTGCTCCTCGGGTTCTTCTCCATTAGCAAAGTATATTGCAGGTCCCTTCCCACCGCCGATACCGATCGCCACTCCACATCTGCTGACCAGCTCTAAGAGCCAGGATTTTCCGGGGGGATAATACATTCACTGAAAACACCATTCCTGCCACCTGCTCCCCCCAAACACGCAACCGCTCCGGGAGCAGCTCCTCGCTCTCGGCAGGCACATCCACAGCACCAGGCTGCAGCCAGAAACCTCACGAATCCCTGTCAGAAATAAAGAGGGGATCCCTTCAAAGCAAGGCTCATAAACCCCTCAATACACACTTCCAAGCAGTGCAGCGTGTCCCACTGCCTGTAAGTTTCCTAAATGTGACCAAGGTTCTTCTGGAAAGCACCAGCTTCATACGAAACCTACCGGGGGGGGCCGTGTCCTGTCCAATTTAGGACTGACAGCCACAACTCTTTCCAGCTAATTCCTTTTACCCTGTGAACTGCAATCTCTAGCCTTTTGTCTAGGGATTTGCAATAATCAGAGTATTGCAAATTCATCACGTTATCGCAGTATTTGAAATAATATCTTCGCAATTTATTGCAATATTGCAATCAATCATATTACTGAAAATTCTTGCAATATTATTGAAATGAATCATGTATTACGATAATAATTTTGCATATAAGCAAGCTCCTCCCAAACAAAAAATACTAATCTAAAACACTTGCAGCCTTTTAAAATTAGAGAGTTTTGGTTAAAAGCCAAATTTACAGCTGAAAGCCAGAGAACAATCCATGCATATGCTTCAGGTATTGTATCATTCCTAATGTTTCACCAGATAATCACTGCACAGGGGGGGAAAAAAAAAGTAACCATGTAAACAAGCAAAGGTACACCCACCAGCAGCTTGGGTTTTGAAACATTAATGTTGAAATTAGAAAGGCACATTTAGTAGAGTTATGGGCAGATTCACTTTCAGTTTGGCTCCAGCCTTGTAAATATCAAATGTCAAAAGGAAACAACTGCACTGAGTTAAGAGAGAAAAATCCCCATGCTGTGGAGACGTATCCGGACCGGGACCGCTGGAGTTGGGAACGAAGCAGCAACCAGCAAGGAACACTTCACAACTGGAAGGGTATTTTTGCTGGGTAACCTGCCACTGCTAATTCTGCTAATCGACATCACTCTGGAATTTGGAAATATTATCCAACTAGGAGAGAAACTTGATTTTCCTCTTCTGGTAACGAGGATGGGCAGGCCAGCCAGGTTGTGTGAAACCAAAAATGGGACGTGGAAATGATGAACCGAGTTTCCAGGCCTGTACTTGGGCAAAAAACAAGAATTCAGGCACCAGCATTTAAGATGCTGATCCCACTTGCAAAGGCAGCTCTGCTCGTTTTTCAGCAAGGCTGAAGTAAAATGGCAAAGTTATCATTTTAGATTAGAGCAGCTCCTCACAGCACTGGCTCTTCCGCAGATTTTCCATTTATCAGTAGATTTAAGGGGAAAAAAGGGCGGGAGGGCTGGAAAGAGCCCATCAGCTTAGGGCAAGCAAAAAAGCTATTTTGGGTAAGGCTTCTCCTATAAATAAAAGGCTGGGAAGGGAGAGGACGGTGACAATGAACAGCTCCCTCAAGGTGTCACAGGGGATTTCTATTATCCGTGGTGGCAGTCTCCCCAAAACACAGAGCATCACCAGCAGCACTCTGCTCCTCGGTAGGCACGGCTTCCCTGGCACCCAAACCCTCCACTGGGCTGCCCATTCTCTGGCTGCCTTGCCTTCCTCACCAGGAAAAGGAGCCAGGAGAAGTGGCTTTCTNTTTTTTTTTTTTACTTGACACAGCTGCAAATCAATAATTCCAGGCCAAGTGATTCCCAGCACTGGGAGAAAGCATCACCTGAGTCCCTCCTGAGCCCGGCCTGACAACACACACTAATGTATTCAGCCCACAGTCTCCTCAGGCCACAGCTTTCTGTAATTTATCCCTATAGCCACCCTAGATTATTTAAGTCGCTGGGGGATGCAGCACCTCCAAGGTAGTTTTGAGCAGAAGCTGCCGACCACCCAGCCCACACAACCATCAGTTTCGGTTTCCAGAGGAGTTCCCAGCAGATGCTCCCCAAAGGAAATGTGGATTTCATGGAAAACCCTCAGCACCGAGGCCTCTGGAGCACACTGGAGAGGTGTCCATCTGCAGAGCACCACGCAGCACCTCCGAGCACCCAGCACACCCCAAAATCCGGGGTGCTGGCACAGCCTGGGCTCCGGCAGAGGTGCAGGTTGGACTGCCCCATGTGAGCCCAGGCTGGCAGCCCAGGAGCCAGGCAGGGCTCACAGACACCTTCTCCCACCACTCTGACCAGCACGGGACCGGCGGATGTTTGGGGAAGGCCAAGGATGCAGATCGAGCCTGGTTTATTAGATTATGGACAGCCCCATGCAAATAGGGCCATATTGATCTGGTCTGCAAACACCTGGCTGGGAATACAAGCAGCCCCTGAGTATACAGAAGCTGCTGGAGATTATTAACCAGATCCATTGCTGTAAATCACATTACCTCCTTCCAAACCCTGACCCAGCATGGAGTCCCCCTGTGCTAGGCGCTGTACAGGGCACATCCTTGCAGCACAAGGCAGCATCACTTCTCCCTGCACAGCAGCCAAATGCCCAAAGACTCAGCCCAAAAGCATGGGCATCCTGCTCTGGGGGCCGTGGAGCCAGTTTCGTGCAGCCCACCTTCCCCACACCAGCTCCCAAAGCAAAGCATATTACCAGGAGAAACTCACTGCATAGGGAAACTGCCACGGGAATGCAAAGCAGGAAGAAGAAAAAAATTACAAATAATTTGAAAGGTGAAAAATAGATAATATCACATCTTCAGGGGAAAACTCAACCCCTGCTCCTAATGGGCGCACCATATTTTGCATCAACTGCAAATCACCCTTGTAGTGCACAGGGCAGACCAGACAGGCTCTCGTGTCTCCCAAAGCACCCCAACTCCAAGCACAGGAAGGAAAAAAAAGGTAGTAGTAAAAAGCTTCCCAGCAGATTTCCAAGAGATCAAAAACCCTTTGCAGAGCTTCACTAGCAGAGAAGGCAGCAGCTCCAGGATTAAAGGAGGAGCTGGGAAATAAGGTGCTGAACCAAAGGCAGGGAGCAATCCTGTCTTCCTCCCTTCTCGCTGCCAAAATCCACAGCTCTGATTCAGCAGAAGCACCAGCAGCAGCACAGCCTACTATATCTCACTGCAAACAAACCCATTTATGTTTAAACCACCACCCTACTCCCCTCAAGGATTGCTGCATGCAGTAATTTCCTTGTGACGGAAAAAAAAAAAAAAAAAACCATGATGAAATTGTCTCAGAGTTTCTCTGTGTTTTGTTTACAACCACTGCCCTCAAACCCAGGGCCGGCACAAGCCCTGCTAACAGGAATAAATCTCACATTTGAGAGCATTTAGAAAAGCTCTGCTTGCAGACACTCAGCGCTCCAAGGAGGAAATCCCTCTGCAGGTCTCAAATAAGAGAACTTGAACCACTTTTCCCAGGAGAAATTTAGGCCTGAAAGATCTTCTGAGTTTCTCATTTGGAGCTACAAGGCCCGATAACAAGATCTCTTTCCCCGGACTCACCCACAAACTGACTGCTGCCAGGACCACGCAGCGGCGAGGGGAGATGGACTGGAGAGAGACCCGAGGCAGCAGGAAAACACCCAACACTCACGGAAGAGAATGCTCTGGTTAGCTGCTGTTTATGTCCACATCTGGTTAATACAGGTATTTTTCCAGCATGCATTAATAGCAAACACAGATTTGCTCCCCTCCAGTGCTGTCAGCAGGAATTACCCAAGGAGAGGGCTGCTGGCAGGACACCTTCCAGGAACCTTCCTTCCCTGGACCCAAAGCTACTCAAAACCCGGGGAGGCCAGCGCAAGCAAAGGCTTGGAAACTCGGGAGCATGGGGATTAAGAACTGAAGACTGGCTCATCCATCTCCCAGGAGCAAACAGAGGGGGCTGGGAGCAACAGGACACAGCAGATCCCCAGAGACCCCCTTCCTGCTCTGCTGTAATCATAACTAAGTTTCCTCTACATCAGGCACCCACAAAAATCAAGCCTCGAAATAAAAAGCAAACAGGTTTTATCCTGTACACCCCAAATCGTGGGGAGTCCTCAGGAGCAGGAATGCCATGCCAGAGCCAGGCCTGGTTTCTCTGCTTTGGTGGCAGGGCCGAGGGGGAGGAGGTGGGAAGAAGAGCACACTGGCAGCCCTGTTCTTCCCACCTCCTCCCCTGGAGGATTGCAGGAGGCCAATTTTGATTAAACTAATTAAGCCTGCTCCATTCAAAGAGTTCCAACCACATGCTACCAGGGGAGAAGAAGAAAATATGAAATTACAAGGAAGAAAGAGAAGTCTCCCCACAAGCACGCTCCTCCAAAGCCATCCATTCACAGCAATCCCTGATGGACACCACCATAGCAGAAAATAAAAGCCCAGGAAAAGGACTTGTTTTAGAGACAGGTCCAGCCCTGAAGACCCTGCTCCTTCCAGCTACCAGGACCTACTGGGACGTGCCCCACCTCCCATCAGGATGACTGGTTTCCACTCCCTCCCAGCCAGTCCCAGAGCCAGCCACTCCTCTTGTGTTAATTCAGTCCTCCACCAAGACAAGGTCTACTAAACCATCCCCATCTTCCACTCCCTTGCACATTCCCTCCCCTCCTTTCCCTTGAAGACATCAGGTTTCTGGAAGCAATTTAACTGTGAGTTACAGTGAGGCTTCCTCGGACTGGAGGCCCTGCTCTCCCAAAATGTTTCACTACCCCCAGGGCAGCCACACCAGGGACCCCACAGACTCTGCCTGGCTAGGAGAGAGAAGCATCACTTTCGCCTTCAAAGCCTTTCAACTGGAAGGAAAAAAAATAGTAATAACAAATATCAAAGCAAAGGCTTCCTCCCCTTTGAAGGGCAGGAGGGAGAGCAGCCGGGCGAGGGCTGGACGTGCCCAGAGCTGAGCAGGGACCCGGATCCTGCAGGGCTGGAGCACTGAGCACTTTCCTGATGAGCTCTTTCCAAGCAGCAGAATGATGCCTTAGGTGCAAGAATTGCATTGAAATTCAAATCGGGGTGCTGAACTCTCCCCTGCGCCTTGGGAAACCTCCTCGTGGAAATGCAGGATAAGGAGAAGGGCAGGATTTGATACCCTGGGGAAAGGCTGGGGGAAAGGAAAACAAGCTGCCCCATCCTGCTGGGAGGAACGCTGGGCTTGCCAGTGTACCCTTCTTAAAGCTCTGCCCCACACCCCAAAAAACCCAGCACTGCACACATGTCTGCCCCTCTTCTCCCCCATGCTGCTCCTGATGGGGTTTTACTTGGGGTGTCAGGGAAGAGAAGGGAGGGAGGAAGAAAAAGAAACCCCATATCATAATTGCTATATTAAAGAGAAATAGCAGGCAAGAATAATAAGAGAGGTGTCAGAAGTGAAATACAGTAACAGACATTAAAAAAAAAAAAAGACTACAGTTCTGCAATGGGGGTGTTAATTGAACACAGAGCTGGAGAGAACAAAGGGGTGTTAAGGAAGAGAAGGGGAAAAATCCTACCTCCTCCAAAGATCTGATTTGAGTTAAGTTTGGTGAAGATAATGCAGAGGGAAAGGTAGCTAAGAGGCACCTTATATAGCTATTACGTTCTAAAATCTAAAAAAAAAAAAAAAAAAAAAAAAAGAAAAAAAACCCCTAAAATCTTNAAAAAAAAAAAAAAGACAACAAATCCATTATTCAACAACAATTGCACGGCTAATCAGTGCTGTCTATAAATATTCCACTTTGTAAATACCCCCATTGGTGCTATGTACATTTTTCTTTTAATCCTGAATTCCTTCAACACAGGAGGGAAGGAAGAGTAAGAAAATAAAAATTGTGGGATTTCAAATGCAAAGTCAGGGTCTTTTTAAGAAGTAGAATTTGCCCGATGCCCTCACCTCCCCCAAATGAGCGGAGAAAGTGAAACGATGGAAAAAGCTCTTAAGGAGGAGGAATCAGATTAAATGGTCATATATCCTGTGCTCAGCCTCTCCCCGCCGGTCCCCGCCGAACGAGATGGGAGTTGGGAAAGGCTCACAGCTGAAATAGATGCTGCTGCATTTTGACAGCAGATATTTTCCAGTTTGCCATCCAAGGACCCCACGTCTGCGTACGCCTTGCCTGATTCTTCTGCTTAGCTATTCTGCTCATGCAGAGAACAGCTTAAAAAAAAAAACATACCAAGAGAGAAGGGAA
The DNA here is from genome assembly GCA_013400215.1 of Cisticola juncidis. Classification (NCBI taxonomy): domain Eukaryota; kingdom Metazoa; phylum Chordata; class Aves; order Passeriformes; family Cisticolidae; genus Cisticola; species Cisticola juncidis. Next base: position 111,026 of record VXBR01004970.1, on the reverse strand, counting down.
AAAAAACAAGGAAAAAAAAAACCAAACCAGCCATAAAGACAGAGCCCCTACCCCTGCCTTCAAACTTTTTATAAATCAGGAATGCAATTTCCGATTTCAATCCCTATTGATGGAGGAATCAATTGTATTTAGGACAACAATGCCTCCCATTTCCATAATTATTATTCCAAAAAGCCAGCCAGCCAGCCATTTGAAGGCAGTCCTGCCCCTTCCCTCGCAACAAAGCGACCAACAGCAAGTGAAAACACACCAAATGAACGCCGACAACTTCCACGTATATTTAAGCGGCAATTTTTTTCTCTCCCTTACATATTCCTGACCTCTTAACTTTTATTACTTTTAAACAGACATCACCCCAAAAGCAGCAATCCCCAGGTTTGCAGACAAAAGGCAACCCCCTGAGCTTTTTCTTTAATCATTATCATTTTTAAAAGTGGTAATAAATACTTTAAAATACCTAAAGAGCCCAAATGCAAAAGGCAACTCTTTGGCCAGTAGAGACGACCTATTTTTTTGAAGAACTTTATGGACACTTTGGGTTTGCTCAAGACAAGGTTAACGCTGTGAAATAGTAGCCATAATGTTGCGAGAGATGGTGGTAAAGTCTCGGTAAGGCTCTGGAGTCACTTAAATCAGGCAGCGGGGTAACCGAACGCACATTTCTGCACATCATAACGCCGGGGGGAAGATGTACGCACGCACTTCCCAACACCCACCAGTGACCACAAACAATCACCAGGATTTCAAACGCCACACATGCAAAAATCTGGGAAGCTAAATGGAAAGTGGGAAGCGAGAAGTTGGCTCAACTTTCACGCCGCTGCCCGCAAGGAAGGGGTAAGCAAACAGAAACAGGCGGTACCCTCGGCCCCAGAAAAAACAAGGCAAACTTCCTCCTACCATTGGGCCCACAAAGAAACAATTTTAAAAAATATAATAAAAATAAACCGAAACCATCTGGCTGTTTGCTTTCTTATGAAGTGTGACTTTTGGGGATGCAGATGGGGGGAGAGGGGAGGAGGTCTTTGAATTTGCAAAGTGAAAGAATTCACCGCAAACATATCCAAGGGTAGATAAACAACGCTCCAAAAGCCATCTCAAGTCAACCCCTTCGGAGACTTCAACAGCACAGCCCCGTAAGCCAAGTAATCCAGGCACAACCCCAACAAACAGCATTTACAAAAATGTAAAAGAGCCCCAGCTCACACCTGAATATCCCAATTTCCAGCAACATGCTTCGTCCTACACCACCTCTTCCCATTTTCCTTAGCAGACAGGAATTATCGCACCCACCACTGTGGCTCTGCCACTCTTTTCTTCTTTCCACTGAGGAAATAGTTCCTTGTTCCTCCCCAGCTCGCCAGGACCTCAAAGCATCCCTGAGCTCACCTGGCTTTTCCCACCAAGTTTCCCACCTTGTTCCCTAACTTTGCCACTGCGCTGATAGCGAAGCTGAGCCGGGATTAAACAACTACTCTGCCAAAAAGCATCCCTGCACAGGCAACGTGTGGAGCATCAAATACAGCATCAAACACACTTGGAGAAGAGACAAGCAAAGGTTCTTTGGCTCACACAAAATTAAAGGAGAAAGAGAGAAGAGGGAAAGGAACTCAGGGGCTCCTTTTCTCGTGGAGGCGCGCGGGGGAACGCTATAAAACCCTGAATCTTTATCTCTGCGTAGACTCTGTCACGTTACAGCATCAGAGCAGTCTGGAGGTTCCCATACCAAAGGCACTGCTGGTTATTATGGGAAGTCTGTAGGGAAGGGCTCCTCGGGAAGGTCAGAGGCGGCCCCGCAGCCGCCAGGACTCCGGAGAGCCGAATGCCATCGGTAGGTGCTTTGTCTGGGCTACACGCTGCACAAACAACGCTTAACAAAGGGCCCCCTTAGTCATTTTATATATATTGCAGGAGTCAAGTAATTGTATTTTCAATCAGCTGCTCATGCTGGGAGGTTTTCATACATATATATATATATATTTAAGAATGAAAAAAAATAAAAATAAGACCCAGTTCAGGTTTCTGAAAGCTGTTCCCCTTTTATGTGTAACTATCAATGTATATCAACTGGGTGTGCAATCATATTTATTGTCACTTTCATTCATGTCATGCCCTTGCTTATATGGCTTAGATATGAATTATTGACTGTTTCAGTCCTTGTTGTAAAGAGGGGGGAAGGGGGGGAAAAGTCAAGTACTTTGCAGCGTGCTAAAACAAGGCAGCTACACCGGCATGGGAAAGCCCACAGATCAACTCTGGTCAGCTCAGAAAGCCAACAGGAGAGATGAACCACCCTCCAAATTTCCATCATTCCCCCCACTTCTTTTGTTTTACATTTAAAGACAAAAAAAAAAAAAAAGAGATTCCAACAAATACATAAATAAGTGGTGCATGTTGCTAAATGTCCTTCCCTGAGCATCTGTTGTTTAAGATCACCCTTGATTGATGACTGCTATTTTTTAATTGTTGCTTTTAAAATTTAAATGCCCCCCTGGGATGTGTTATAAGTGTGTTAGTACATGGTAGGAGGTCTGGAAAGTGGGAAACAGCAGAACCAACGCTCTCATGCCATTAGCTTCTAAAGAAGCCTGAGAACACCCCATGCCATAAAACAACAGTACCCCAAAGTAACTAACAATCTAATATATTGCCTTCTCTAAAGGCAACTGACAACTCGCTCTTACATGAGCTAGCCTGGATGATTGGCAGACAAGAGCATTTTAACCCTTTCTTTTAAAAAAAGTAAGAAACCTTTATGTTTACCTGAATACTAATGGTAATAAAACTGCACAGTTTCATTTTGTTGGGATTATTTCCCACACCCCGACTCCACATTCAGATTTTGTTTTTTAAGCAGTGCCATGTCTTAAAGAAGAAACTAGAGCAAGACAGAAATTGCAAGGGGGTTGATTTTTTTTTCTCCCCAGAAAAAGCAATAAATAAAGAAAGGCTATACAATAGAAATTAAACCACGATATTTTCTCTTCTAGACACAAACCACATCATGCAAGTCCACTGCCAGAAGCATTAAATACCAACCAGTTATTTCTCCCCACTTAAGTACTGCTGTATGGGGAGGGAGGGGCCACAAACTTGGGGGAATAAAATCCCCGAAGAGCAAAAAGAAAAACAATACAGAACCAACAGCATTGATTTCCTACCTGTTTTTTCTTTGATTTCACACAAGACATTAAAAAGCGCCGGCTTCATCCTGTGGCAGTTCAAAGCATGTTTCCTGGAGAGAAAAGAAGAGAGGAGGGTGAGCTCAGGGTGTCACCATGAGGAACAACTTCCCAAATCCATGCTGGCTGCCGCAGGGAGGGCAGGTTTGAGGCCCCAGTGCTGTGAACAGCCCCCTACCCAACGCAGGGGAGATGAATGTCACCAGTTTAGGAATGGCTCAGAAATGGCCTTTGCCACCGAGCAGCTCCACGGCCAGCGCGAGGTGGGCGATGCTCCACGGCAAAGCCGGCAGCTTTTGGGAGCCAAGCTCGGATCAACCGCCTTGATCAACACAGACACAGCACTGGGCTCTCCTGTCCAATACCTCCAGTATTACACCAGGCCATGTGCTTTATTGGGCTCATCCTGTGAGGCAGAGGGAAATAAACTCCTCCTTGCCCCAGTGCTGGAAACATCCTCTGCTTAGAGCTGTCAATTCAGGGAATTTCAGCGCCCAACTTGGAGCACAGAAAGAGGCATGGAGAGACAACCCCATTCCTCTGCCTCCACGCTACTTACAGCCAGCTTATTTGCAGGTGTTAAAATTTAATTCTTTACAATTGGGACAGTAAACACATTAAAAATCACAGCCGGCTGCTTCTGGGAAGGGCAGGGAACGCTATTCAGCGTCGCTCCTTTCGGCTGCTGTTATTCCAGAGCTGACCGTTCTCCTGTGGGTTTTGAGGAGAGACTTTGGGGAGGGGGCGTTTTAATTGGCTGGTTTCAAAACCCACCACGCGCCCGCTGGGGCAAAGAAACAGCGTGATTTAATTTTTTCTCTTGAGCCACAGGGTGATTTAGCCGAGGGTTCAGTTGCACACAGGGCTGTTGCTATCGGGCGCCGGTTACGGGGATTTCTGTTTACCAACCGAAATTACACGCGAAAAGACGATGTGAACATCTGGCAAACATTCACACTACTTACCCCACCACCCACAACATGTTAAAAAGATTTATATATCTGATGAAGTCTCTCAAAGGTATATACCCTTGCAGAACCACAGTGTTCCCTTATCAGCACACCCAGATGGGCGCAGACATTTGGGTATACGCAAATCACGTACATATGCTGTAAGGGCCCTCTTACAAATAATGCTGGCACTTTGCATCTTCCCAAAACTTAATTAAAAAAAAATGAAGAGAAAACAAACAAACAAAAAAAAAAGAGGCAACAACACAACCGTGCAATAGTAGGATGGAAGGAGGAAATGCAAAGCCAAATGTTATTGATAAACATGGCATGTTTGCCAGCTCAGAATTAAAAATAATAATTTACAAAAAAA
>VXBR01004970.1:47768-104416 GCA_013400215.1 Cisticola juncidis | reverse complement strand
GCCCGGGGCCCTGGGCCCCCCGCCGGCCCTCACCCCCTGCCCGGGCCCCTCAGGGCCGTGCCTCAGCCTTTCCGCCTCCCCTCGGGAGCACCGCGGGCCTCCGCTGCTGCTCAGGCTCCCCTCTGCCCCCCAGCCGCTCTGCCTCCCCTCAGCGTTCTGCATCCTCTCCCTGCCTGCGCTCAGCCAGCCATCCCACCTTCCCTTAGCCTTCCTCCGCTCCTGTGGGCCTTGCCCATCCCCTCGGGCCCCAGGCAGCCTCTGAGCCTCCCCTCTGCCCCTCTGCCATTCTCTGGCTCCCCGCGCTGCCCCCGCATCTCCCGGGAACGAGCAGGGTTCCACTGTGGGCCTAGGGAGATCCTTCCAGCCACCAGCACGTCTTCATGGTGCTGTTTGTGTCTCTAAACCTTGGACCAGGTGACCCACTGTGGTCCTTTCCAATTTAGGGCTGTTTCTGTGATTCTCTCCTTTCATCTTTCCCAGTGCAGACCCTGTCCAAGCACATCAGGCAGGCCAGCAGTGCCACATCCCACATTTGATGTCCCCTCAACTGCCTGAACAGCACAGCAGCAGCCAGCAGAGATTCCAAGGCCACCAAGGCCACCGTTCCAACCTAATGTCACATCACTCTGGCAAGGAGGGCCTCCCCAGCTCCTTTCTTCTGTCCCTGGCACCTGAGTGTGTCCCATGTCTGGAAAGATCTCTGTAGGCATCAGCTGGTCAGCAGACATGGCCCTGGGACTGGGCTGGCCTGCAAATTTGCATTTAAAAATGAATAAATAAAAAAGCTATGGTGATTCAAGAGTTCCTTGCATGGCAAATGGCCTCATCAGATTGTCTCTTTCTCAGATCCAAGATGCCAGCTCCAGGCATCTCGTAACACAGTGGAAGATGTGTCTGCTTCAGCACCGGCTGGGGAAAGACCCATCACGTTCACTGGAGAGAAAAAAATATATAAGGCAACTGTTTTGCTTCCACTCTTCCTTTTTAATGAAACACTTTCCAGTGTTTTAAGCAAAACACAACTTTTCATTTTGAAATTTCCTTTAGAACCATTAAAATGTTTTAAAGCGGTTGAAGGCACAGTGAGATGTTTTGATTTTTGTCGCTCTGAAATGTTTCACTCAACACGTTCTTCATGTGTCTTGATTTGCCAAAATTTTTCAAAGGTTTCTGCTTTCTCGCCCAAGACATATCTGTATATTTTTTTACTTTTCTGAAAAGGGAAAAAAATAAAGGGGAGAAAAAATATTATCATCACCATGGCTCCACAGGAAGCAGAACCGTATCCAAGAAACAAAGAGCCAAGGGACTCCTCTCCAAAGGTCCAAACTTTCAGACACTTAGTCATCCCTTCACTTGCTTGCTCACATACCAAGTCTAGACATTTGCTGTCTCAAGCCCTGGCAGGGGCTCTCCCACCCCCACAGGTCAGCTCGGGGTCTCTTGGGTTTGAGTTTGAGCAGCTCCAAGGACAGGCAGTGCAGCAGAGCTGAGCGTGCTCAGCGGGAATGACAGGGACATTGGGGACTGTGGGATGCAGTGGCCTGCTGACCCTCCTGGCTCTTATTTCGAAGATCCTTCCCTATTTTCCGAGTCGCAGTGTGATGCCTGAGCACATCAGGCTGGAGAAAGCAGGAGCCAGGAGACCCTCCAGGCTGCTCCAAAGGAAGCATCCCAGCACAGGACCTTGGAGGATCCATGTGCCAGTGCAGAATTGGCCAGGATTCTGCCTCTGCCGTCTGCTGGAGTCTGTAAAATCCTTCCTGTCAGAGATAACTAATCCTGGGGCCTTTACAGCACCTCTCCTGAAAAGCACATTTCATTCCTCTGTCTCCTCCTGCCTTCCAAGTGCATGAGATTGCAATAGGTATTACCGAAAATATTCCCCATGGGAGCCGACACTGGACTCCCTTAAAACCCAAACACCATCACCCCTCCTTCCCCAAGACACAAGTGAGCACTATGCTCTATTATCTCTACACCCACTAAATCTTTCTGAAATAAAGAATAAACATTTCCACCACACATAGTGTAAGTGTATGTGCCAAGCTGCCTCGCTTCCTCTCCTCTGTGGTTATTATAAAGTGGTTTTGTTTCAATGGCGTAGCGGATGGACAGCGGCCAAGTCTGGCGTCCCCACTCCCCCCGAGTACGTCGAAAGCTATCTTTGGTTTATCACAGATTCCTGCAGAAAATGTTTATGGGAGCCTCTTGTTTAAAATCTTGGCCGCGTCACAGCGTAATTCCTATTATTTATTAAATGAAAATCAAGCTGTTGTTAATGCACCATTACTGTGGCAAAGTGGAGCCCTTGGAAAGGAAGGCCAAACACACTCTCTTGTTCTCTCTTGTTCTCCGAGCGCGAGGGAAGCGTCCCACTGTCACCATGCCTCAGCACTCACCAAGCCACCAGGATGAGAAGGGGCCTGGGGCTCCTTAAACATTTCCTTTTAGCTTTGCTGCCCCAAACCTGACCTCCCAGAGCCAGACAGTGCAGAGATCATGCCTCACACCATCACAGGGGCTCTACCTCAGGCACCACTTTGGCCATGCCCTTCTTCGTTCACCATGACCAGATTAATTTTCCTCCCTCTTCTGCAATTTTCCTCTAACAGAAAATTTGCCATGGAAAACCCAAAGCCCTTACTATTTCCCAGACAGCCAGAGTCCCTGTAACCCAGTGAGTGCCATACAGATGATCTCCTTTACATTGAGATATGACAGTGTTTACATTCCTAACCGGTTCTCAGAGGAAATTCTAAAATTTTCCTGGAAATGTCTTGTTGCTTTGAACTGATTGTTTATTTGTCAGTTTAGTCATTAACCTTCTTCCTTACTCCTTTGGCTTTTGATGAGACAGAAAATGTCAAAGGGACAGGAAATAGGCTCAGAATGATTTCCCCTGGCAAAGGATCCCAGTCCCCGAGAAGCAAAGGGACTTTTCTCATCAATTTGAGAGGAGACACAGCTTCACTCCAGGTGCCAGGTTAAATCAGCCTTCAGGTTTTTGCAGGGTTTGTGTGTTAGACTTTAGGTCTTCTGGAGGGATCTCAGGCTGGGGATCTCAAAGCCCTTTCAAAATGAGCTAAATACCACTGATCCTAGTAAAGATGGGAAGAGCCAGAAATATATTCCCACTCATCCCAGCCTCACCTTCAACTCGTGTGTCACACCAACTCTGCCATGGTCATGGTCTGTTCCATTAAGAAATACATCTCTTACTTAATACATTGCTTATTAATATTACCTGTTCATGAAATTATTGTAAATAACCTGACCACAGGGAAAATCCCACAAGAGAGGGGAACAAATCCTCTTCACACAAAAATTTGTGGTATATAAATTGTTTGTTATTCAAATACAAGTAACAAAATTCCTACCACCAGAAGTTTACCGAAAAGAAAAACGTCTTTTCCCAATAGCTGACATAAACATGTAAGTGCTACCAAACATATTTACATGTTTGAAATAGATGGTATAATTACAATGAGTTATAGCCAATATTCAGACTTTCCCTGGTTTAAATGCTACCTTCTGATACAGCACAGCACATCCTTTAATTGTGGTCACGTGCTCTTTCTTAGAGACTGCTGCAATTTTCCCCCACAAAAACGTCTATAATTGAAAAGAAAATGGCATTGTTTAAAATAAATTGTCTACCCTCCTGGAAATAAACAGGTGACTTCCCCTACAGAATGTCCTCGTTCTGGGACTTCTATATCACAGCAAGGCGTCTGCAAAATCATTTCGGACGTTTTTCCAGGCCCCAAACTTGAATTTCAGCAAGGAGATGCAGCTTTTCAAGACAGAAAAAAAGAATCCAATAAGGATTTTGAAAACAAGTCAGGTAAAAGCTATCAGTAGAAATAGCAACAAAAGCAGTCATAGAGTCCTCCAATAAAAGCAGATCCATTCCAGACTCAACAAAAAAGGTCTTTTACCCTCTTTCAACCAGTACTGATGTTCCTCAAAGGATACAAATAGCTGTTAAATTCACTTTTATCTAGAGAGTCTCACATTTGTGCAGTGCTTAAAGAAAGAGAAAAAGCCACATTAGAGGTACAAACACATGAGTGTATTCCACAGCTTCTCCATGAGCTCTCACAAGTCAAGCCTCCTAATGAGACCTGGAGACCTCTTCACCACCATCAGGATGGGCTTTCTTTTGTGGGAAGCCTGTTTTCAGGTGATTTACTGAGGTTTATCCCCAGCCTTCTTGTACAGACAGGGACATGGAGAGCAAGAGAAAGAAGGGCCTTACCTCTGGGAAGCACCAGCAAGAACCAAGGTTCTCACTCCAAGGTCTTGTGGAATACCTGCCTCGGTCACAGTGTCTGTGAGAGAAATCCCTGCTGCCTCATGTGAGGCAGAGCTAACCAGAATGACTTTCTTTGCATCTCAGATGCAGAATCGTGGCTTTTGGAATATTTTCCACCATGCCATCTCTCCCTTCAAATGGTCTTTATGGAGTTCATCAGCAGTCAGAAGTTGGTTTTCCTCTCCTGAGTTTTCCATGGATTTCCCAGACTAAGAAAGGCTGCCATTGAAGAGGCTCAGCCACAGGTTTCTGGTATCACCCTCATGAAAGGGGGGTCTAAGGGTGTCCCCAAAGACAGTTCTCAGCAGCCCTGAGGGATAGAACCAACGTCAGCCCCTCTGCAACACTGCATTTGGTGAGAAGTGTCCTCCCATGCAAAGCTCTGCCAAGGAGCCCCTTGCTGCTCCCTGAGGCAGGGCCCCACTGTCCCATGCTCGTCTCAAGCTGGACATCACCACGAAGCACTGAGCAAAGAGCCCACAGTGAGAGACACAGGCCTCCGTGGTGCTAAGCAAGCCAACAGCTCCAATTTTGCTGAAATGCTTTTCCATGGACTCCCCCCGCCCCTGCTTGGCTTGTTCACAGATTCCTTCAGTCTCTCTCCTGGGGGGTTGACCCATTGTTCCTGCAGGCTTTCCTATCATCAGCTGTCCCATGCTTTTTGCACAACTGCTGTAGTTGGACCTTAGCCTTTCATTTCATTTTCATTTGGCTTCTTCCCCAAATTCCCATATTTGAGCATTTTGCTTATTATCAGTCAGGTCCCTTCTGTACTTTGCTCAGCTCCATTCTACTAATTGGTTTGAGTATGGACCCAGCATTCCCTAAAGGAGTCACCTCCCCTCACACACCAGCATTCCACACCCTCCCCAGACTCCAGAGCAGGAGCAACACCTCCTCTCCAAAAGGTGCTGGTGTCCTTGGACTGAATGGGTCTGAGACAGTGATCGATATAATCACTGATATATGATTGTGTCCCATATTGGTTTTTCACAGCCCAGGAAACACGTCCCCTGGCAGGCCCTGAAGGTTGTAGGACAGATAGGCTTCAAACCAGACATCCATTTTTACTACTGCTTTCATCAACAGCTTTCCCTGTTATATCCCTGTATTGCACACCACCTTGGGAAGCACCCACTTCCGAATACCCAGCAGCCTAAAACTAGGATGTTCACTTTAATTCCCATGAATTGAAAATATTTGGATTCTAGCATGGTCAGACGAACCAAAGCTGCTTGCACCACCCTTGCCAATGACCTTGTCTTTCCAGAACACAAGTCACCACCACTTCCCTGTGGCTCCCAGGTCATAAAGAGGTGTCAAAACCACTTGCCTCTCACTTGTGACTACGGAGGCAGTGCTGCAGAGAGAATAACCACAAATCACAGCAGTAGCTCTCCTGTCCCCAGACCCAAGCCAAGTTCACCAAGGACTTTTCTTTGCTTGGTCGACTGGGCAGCAAACCTGCAAAGCTTAATTTCTTGCCATGCTTTCCCAGGAGGAAAAAATCTCACCTCGAATTGCTGTCAAGTCGCATATCGTATCTCACCCCCAAAAGACTTAGGCAGGTTAAGCCCGGAAGAAAGAGAAACTACCAAAGGCTGCTTGTTTGATAAGGACACACGTACACTCCAGCAGCACCTGGTTCCTGTGGGACACGTGGAGCTGGAAGCTGGGCTGGGGGAGCAGCTTGCCCTTCCTGGGCACTGTTCTCCAGAGGGGAAGCCAGAAAGGGACAGGTTGTCACCGCCTCTGAAGCAGAGAAAACCTGCAGAGCAAACAGTGTTCACATCCAGCAGTGAGCCCAAAGCCACTTGTACTCACATTCCAGGAGTGGCACAGCAGCCCCATCAGCTCAACACCTGCTGGGCAGGAAAAGCCACAGCCACGAGAATGGAAAGGCAAGTTCACTGGGACTGTGGCCTTGGAAGGAGGTCCTGTTGAATCAAAGGAGGTGGAACTGTTGGACACTGCTCTGGAAAGAGCCTTCAGCCTCCCACACTGTTTAGCAGAAGCTTCAGCCTTCCCAGCCTCCATTTAGCAAGCACAAAAGTCAAGGTGTCCAAGGGATGGGGACAGAGGGCTGGAAAAACAGTGGTGGCATTGTGGTTCTGGCAGTGGGGAAGACAAAAGGACATAAAACAATCAAAAAGCTAATGGCAACTCTAACATGCTGCTTTTCCCCCAGTCTCATACTAGGGAAGGTCCTAGTAAGGGATGTAAATTAATAAATCTCATTTGAAGCAGTATCAATTTAACTCACAGTAAAGACCTGGCTTTCTAATTTTCAGGAGTCCCAGTTTAACTCACAGAAGACCTGGATTTCAAGGTCCAAGCTGGGAAGATCCCACTTGGCTCACATTGCCCTGGCCTCAAATAAAAGAGCTGAAACCACTCCTGTGTTCCAGCCCCTTCTCCCATCTAAATGTTCTTTCCCTGGTTGGATAGTCTGGGTGTGGAGCAATACAAGAATCAGGACAGAGAGAAAGACAGTGACAGAGTCCAAGGAGGAGCAGAGTCATCCCAGGTCCCCATATTTCCATGGAACAGGCAGTACCAGGCTTCCAGGAGCTGGATGGGAATGGGGTGGGAGGAGAGAAACGGGAGCAGTGTGCTGGGAGATGCAGCCTGCCCTGAGAGAGGCAAAGGTCATCGGTCCCTCTCACTGACATGCCTGACCTGTGCCCATCCCAGGGGTGAGCAGCAGATGCAAAAGGAGAAAAGGGCCATGTGGTCACCCTGAGTGTGCTCTGCTTTCTCCCCAGGCGTGCAGGGCAGTGTTTGGTATGTTAAACCCCTCCTAGGCCAGGCCTTTTACTGCCTCTGCAGCAAATCCCTGAGCTCTGCCCAGGTCTGCTGAATTCCAGTTAACCCCCTCTCCCTTCCCAGCCTGCTCAGAGCCTGGGGCTGGGAATACAAACTATCCCAACCAAGAAATTCTCTCAATATCCAGCCCTTTTCATCCCCATCTCTTCCTCCCATTCAGCTGAGACAGAGCCAGGCTGAGAAGAGTCGCACTCCCCTCATGAACATCAAGGCTCAGTGTAACGCAGTGAGAGCAGCTCCCAGGGCTTGGGCTGGAGAGTGGGGAAATGCCAGGCACGTCTCCTGACACCTCAGCAGCCTGCCAGTCTTGTGACCTGAAATCAAGGCTGTCAGGGAGTGCTCAGAGCTAATAGCAGTGGTTATTTGCATTCAAGCTAAGGGGCTGGCTGGGAAGCTTTAGGCAGTCACTGTTCCAGATAACAAGAAAGGGAAGTCCTTGCACACAGGCACTGGACACATCTGGCCAGCTGCTGCTCCTGGGCACTGCTGTGTGGCTGAAGCCAGGAAGCAAAGGCAGAGCTCTGTGAGAGAGAGGAGCTCTTTAAGCTGCACAAAACACTTGCATCAAAGGCAAATATTATTATTTCCAACTTTTTTTTTCATTGGAACCCAGAGCAGATGCGAGAGAATTTGTAATATGGAATCAGAGGTGCCCTTTAAAACAAGAAATTAATATATCTAGTCCTCAGCTGATGTAGAACTGCATGGATCCTTCACGGGGTGGAAGAATGGTCTTGGCTTTGTGTTAGCATTGCAGCAGGAAAAAAAAAAAAAAAAGGTAGTGAGACAGAGGAATTCTTTCATGATGGACTAAAGGGGAAAAAATAATCAAATTTCTGAATCTTCCCATTAGACAAGTGCTTCTGCAGGAGCATCTCTTCCCATTTGCTCAAACACCCCGGCTGTGGCCGAGGGGTGGTGACGGGTTTGTCGCACACACAAACCCCACACAGGCTCTTCCCATCCCGTTTGGGGCAGTGCTGCTCGGGCTGGATCCAGTGCAAAGTGAAATCACCTGAAGAGTGTCGCTTTAAAAGGCACGGAAGTGCAGAGAGCAGCACCAGCAGCAGTCAATAGCAATTTCCACCGCAGGGTCGATACCATCTGATGGCTGTGTAGCTGTAAAGATTGTTTCACACACATATCAGGAGGTGGGCAGGGGCAGGAAAAGTGGAATTGGTTTTAATGATTGCAGGATTCAAAGTACCCCTGGCTCCCTCTCCCTCTTCTTTCACAAGAAATACACGCACAAAGAGTCAGAAATCAAATTTCCAGCCCTGTCAGTTCCTATCACACCAGCTCCCCAGCTTGGACTCCTTCCCAGTTTGCCAGGGAAGCTTCTCCTAATCCATTGAGGGGAGCATTACTGGGAGAAGGAGCTGCAGTCTGTGTCCAAGGTTCCCTGCAGCCCCAGGTATGAGCTCCCTGCTCTGGACACCGAGCCCCAGCAGCAGCCCTGCGCTCAGAGTCAGACCCAAAGGGCTTCCAGAGGAGGGGAATTTGCACTATTTTACCTCCCCAGACAAGACCAGCATCGCATTTTGTCGGATGCTGGGTGGGCAGGGAACATTAGGGTAGCACAAACAACTAAACACAACAAAGAGGGACAGTACCCGCTTTGCAGGGAAAATGTGTGAATGGCTCTAGCCTAAAAATAATAGCCCATTGTGTTTGTGCTGCCTCATAAAGTGCCTTTCAGCCACTGGCTCCAGGGACAGCACATGCACGATCGTGTCTTGGTCAATGTTAAGAGCATCGCTGTGGGAGGAAGGAGGGCGGCTCCATGGCCTGGGGTTGCCGGGGCTGGCCCCGCGGTCCCAGCGCCTTTAAAACGTGCTCAAATAGCAGCCACTGCTTCTGTTTGCCCTGCGCTGTCTGTCTGTCTCCTGCCCGAGGCACACACTCTTTCTTACAGGGTTTCACTGGTTGCAGCTCTGAGCTCTGCTGGGATAACCTCCCAAACGCCTCTGCAGTAAATGGAAGTCAAGACTGCGTTTGTTTTACAGAAAATGATGAACACAAGTTTGATTCTGTGTGTTCTGATTCATTTTTTCACTGGCCTCTAAACACAAACTCCTCCCTAAAAAATAAGCAAGATAATTTGCCAAGGAGCTGAGCCCTTAGCAGTGTCTCTCCTGCTCCTTAGCACCTGGGTAGAGGACAGGAGCAGAGCTGGGCATCTTCAGACATTCCTCTCTCAAAATAAGGGCAAAGCAGCCTCTCCGTGGTTCAGCAAGGTGTGCCAGGTGGACACAACTCCTCTCTGCTCCTTGGATCATTTCATGAAACACAAGTCACTGCTGTCTCACATGCCCACCCAGTAATGTTTTATTGACACCCTCATTTACCGTCATGGGGTAAGTTTGAAGCAAATACAATAACCACAGGCGTATCCTACAAAAGGGGCTTTCCTTCATCTCACAGGGAACATGAACCTGTATGTGTGGAACATATGGATGCACACATCCTTCCCTCTATTTTTTCCAGGCCCTAAGATACCAACAAACCTTATTTTCTGCAGCTTTTTGTTTCATCCAGTAAACAGTCAATCATTTCAGTGCCTGACCATCACCTTGATTCTTCTATGGAAGGGATAACACATAACAAAATCCATAGGGGCTTGGAGAATGCTCCCAAACTCCAGTCTCCAGAGTCCTTTTAGAAGCAGAAATGACAGATAAAAGTACCCAAATCTCGATGTTTGGAAATGGTGAATGTAGATGTTCACTGCAAGGAGAAATTTAAATGGGCAGGCTGCAATTAGGAGGATTTGCTTTCAATCAACAGGAAACCAGCTTGGTTCAGCCACCAAAGCTACTATTGCTCTGGATCCAGCTTCACAAATTTCTTTCCAGTGAAGAAGTAAAAGAGAGGAATGAGTTTAGGGGGAACACGTAATTTCAGTATTTTTAGACAAGACATTCTTGCTGTTTCAGTGTAAAACATTCCTGGTTTATACCAGGAGTACCAGGAGACATGGGGAGGGTGACAAACACAGTGGAAGACAAAGAAAACTGAATCCATGGGATTGCTGGAGCACATTAGCTCAGCTGAGAGAGGCTGACACAGTGCAGTGGACCTCTGACCCTTGAAGGAAGCCAGAAAATAAACTCCATCTCTCTCCACGTGCACAGCACTGATGGTGAGGCCACTTGTGCCTTTCAGCCTGCCCAGCAACACAGAAGAACCTGCAGATGATGAAGGCTCGAAATTGAGAGCTATGAAGGCTATATAGGCCACCCACATTAACTAAACCTGCCCTGGTACTGTGCAGATAGAAGAGCTGTGGGAATTTCAGGTCAGTGTTTGCTTGCCTGCAGGAACCACACAGGATGGAAGGAGACACCCCTGAGCCCCATGGTGTCTCCTCAGCAAGTTTGCATCTTTGCAAATTACTCACCAAGCCAGCATCTACCACCTCTTCTGCTCACAACAAACAAAAACAACACAGAACTCCTGATGCCTTTGAAAAAAATCCCCAAATTATTATTATTTTTGTTCGTCTTTTAGGTTGAGTTTTCAGGTTTCTGGAAAAAAAAAAGAGAGAGAGAGAGAGAAAAGGAAGGTCCTTGTAATGGTGCAAGTCCAGAGGCTGGGACTTTAAATAAAATCCCACGCACTGGGAGATGCTCAAGGCAGTGGCAAGCACAGCTTCTGCTCTGCCTGTGCTCAACCCTGCAAAAGACTGAAAGGGCTCTGTCTGCTCAGCAGTCAAAGAAAATCTTCGTCGTGACTTGATCCCAGATACCCACAGAGTGAAAATAGCTGAGATTGGCATGTTCGTTAGGCTCACAGGTAAAAGGCACAGTAAGCAGCAAAACCCAAAATAAATAGTGATGCTTGACAACACTGAGTGAGGGAACCTTGCATGGGAAATAAAAGACAATTTTGAGCAGGGAGGATAGTTAATCAGGAGGTCCAGTTACCAAGGGAAATGGCAAATTCATCATCAGTCAGAGGTCGCTCATGGGGACTGGATGCCTTCCAAAAAGCAACACTCTGGTCAAGGAATGAGTTTTTGTGCTGAGGAGCATCCCTGAGGAGAGAATGCCCCCCTCCATGGCAGCCTCCGTGGGTGGTTGGCCAGCCCTGCCAGGCTGGTGGGTGCAGTGCTGTGGTCACAGCCCGGCCTCTCCCCCAGCCTGGCTCCCCCAGCCTGGCTCCCCCAGCCTGGCTCCCCCTGGCTCCCCCAGGCTCCCCCAGGCTGGGTTGGGGGCTCAGCCAAGCCCTGGATCCCTGCACTGACCATGGCTCTTCTCCAGACACCCTGACTGGGCCAGGCTCCGAGTGGTGGCCTCGGTCACGCTCAGCCCGGCGCGGTGCTGCTGGCCACTGTAGTGAGCTGTGCTGGCCACCGTGGTGAGCTGTGCTGGCCACTGTAGTGAGCTGTGCTGGCCACCGTAGTGAGCTGTGCTGGCCACCGTGGTGAGCTGTGCTGGCCACCGTGGTGAGCTGTGCTGGCCACCGTAGTGAGCTGTGCTGGCCACTGTAGTGAGCTGTGCTGGCCACTGTAGTGAGCTGTGCTGGCCACCGTGGTGAGCTGTGCTGGCCACCATGGTGAGCTGTGCTGGCCACCCTGCTCCAGGCATTCCTGCCCATCCCAGCCAGCAAGCAGAATAATTATCTCTTTCTTTACCCCTTTTTGTCCCTGCATCTGCTCCTTCTTTCCTGTAGCTGCCATGCAAACCCCAGCCCAAAATACACGCTCTGGCTTCCATTTACCCTTTCAGGCAGTCTCTTTGATGCACAGGATGCTGATTTGAACTGACCCCTCTCTCACTGCCACCTTACCACCAGCTTGGCTCCCCATCCCTCTGTGGAAGCAGAGACAAAAATCCAAAGCAAAGAGGCCTTGGCATCCTTGATGTGCTCCTGCACACCTTGATATCCCGGCCATCACATGGGAAAAAAAGCAGAATGGATCAGTCTCTGACAGTTTGTACCTCACAGCACCACAGTCCCTGCTTGGAGGTGACTCCCCACATCCCAAAGGGCAGAGGAGTGCTCTCTCCCCTCCTGCCCCAGTCAATATGGCCAATTTAAAGAGGTTTCTGCGGGAAGCAGGTGCCTGCAGCTCGTGCTGCTTCCATGACCCTTGTAAATCCAGTCTCTTGAGTGAATGGCTTGTTTGGAGAGAGCCCTCCGTTTGTTTGTCTGGGCTCTAGTGATAATAGCTCTAATTTATCTCTGAGCTGGGCAGGCATGTCTAATGTGTTTGAGTATTTAGAAGCATTACGGAGGTTTCATTTGGTCAATTGTTTCTTGAAATCCTTCCCCACACACAGAACAGCCATGCAAAGGTGGAGCTGCTCCGCTGCCATGGGAGCCACAGCCTTTGCTGCCAGCCTGGGAAGGGCACCCACGCTGGGGCAGCTGCACCCAAGGGAGAGGAGGCACAGGGAACACAGAATGTCCTGCCTTGGAAGGAACCCACAAGGGTCACTGAGCCCAGCTCCTGGCCCTGCACAGGACCATCCCCATTGTCCAAGTGTTTCTTGAGCTCTGTCGGGCTTGGTGCTGTGACCACTGCCCTGGGGAGGCTCTTCCAGTGGCCCAGCCACCCTCTGGGTGAAAAACCTTTTTCTAGTGTTGAGCTTAAACCTCCTGTGGCAGAACCTCAGGCCATTTCCTCACTGGTCACCCCGGAGAAGAGGACAGTGCTTGTCCCTCCTCTTCCCCTCAGAAGGAAGCTGTAGACTGTGATAAGGGCTCCCTTTAGCCTCCTCTCCTCCAGCTGATTCCTCATACAGCCCTTCAAGCCCTTCTCCATCTTCATTGCACTCCTTTGGATGCTCTCTAACAGCTTAATATCTTTCATATATTGTGGCACTGAATATTCAAAGTGCACCAGTGCAGAGCAGAGCAGGACAGTGCCCTCCCTGGCCCAGTGCTTTTTCTGATGTCCCCCAGGACACAGCTGACCCTCCTGGCTGCCAGGGCACTGCTGACCCACATTCAGCTTCCCATTGACCAGGACACCTCTCCAGTCTGTCCCTACATCCAGGGTTGCCCCATGCCAGGTGCAGAACCCAGAAATTAACAACCAAGCAGAAAACCTTTGGAAGGGATGGTGACAAGTCTAGAATGTGGCACCACGTCTCCTCCTGCTTCAACCTTCCAGCCCTGTTTGCTTTATCATCTCCCCCATGAAGGCACACTCCATCTCAGCCCAGACTGGACAGGCTTATCTTGGTGTCTGCAGTGGGAAATACACACAGCTGACCAACACATTGTGCCTGACCTTAAATTAGATATCCTCTGCCCAGGGAGGTGGTGGAGTCTCCATCCCTGGGCATGTTTAAAAAAATACTGGATGTCGCACACAGTGCCATGGTGTAGTTGATGAGGAGGTGCTAGGTCATGGGTTGGACTTGATGATTTCAAAAGGTCTTTTCCAACCTAGTTCATTCTGGGAAAAAAAGAATAAAAATTAACTTCACTCCAAAGTCCACTCCAAAGCTAAAATGAGCTGAAGACCCCTAAAGAGGGTTGCCAGCAGAAGGGCTGAGCTGAGTGGGTGCTGGGGAGCAGGGGGACGAGGCCACAGGGGGAAAGTGCCATCCAAGCACGGAGTCCCAGCTCACAGGGGAGCAGGGGACGAGGTCACAGGTGGAACGTGCCATCCAAGCACAGAGTCCAGGCTCACAGTGCTGAGCTGAGTGGGTGCTGGGGAGCAGGGGGACGAGGCCACAGGGGGAAAGTGCCATCCAAGCACGGAGTCCCAGCTCACAGGGGAGCAGGGGACGAGGTCACAGGTGGAAAGTGCCATCCAAGCACAGAGTCCAGGCTCACAGTTCTGAGCTGAGTGGGTGCTGGGGAGCAGGGGGACGAGGTCACAGGTGGAAAGTGCCATCCAAGCACGGAGTCCCAGCTCACAGGGGAGCAGGGGACGAGGTCACAGGTGGAGCTGCCATCCAAGCACGGAGTCCCAGCTCACAGGGGAGCAGGGGACGAGGTCACAGGTGGAGCTGCCATCCAAGCACAGAGTCTGGGCTCACAGGGCTGGGCACGCTCCCGCGCATCGCCCGCGCCGTGCCAGCAGCCTGCGCGTGCTCCGGCCCGTGACAAATGCAGCCTCACGTGCTTCGCCTTAAATCACTTTCGTGGAGGTTTCAGCAATTCTCTTCGTGCCATTTCAGCTAATTTTAGCTGCGAGCCGAGAGGCCGTGGCTGAGGTTCAGCTGACTGGTGGCAATTTGTCAGGTCACCCTGTTGGGGTGACGAGCCCCATCCCGCTCAGCTCCGCGCTCTCCTTGCCGAGCACAGGAGCAGGAGCATGCAGAGCCAGAGCTGCAGCCTCAGAGCAATGAAAGGGAGCATTACCACGAGCAAGCCCACCTTGCTCCCCGTGCCTGTCCTCTGCTGAGATGAAGCAGTGCCCGGGTGGAGCGTGCTGGGCACTGCACAGCCAGGAGGAGATGACGCTGTGGCGCCCTGGCCGAGAGCATGGGCTAATTTATAGAGGCCGAATGTAATTACTTACCCTGGCATGCAGCCAGGACACCAAGGTTAGCACCTTTGCTCTCCCAGGTGTGCCAGGGGAACGTCAGAGGGATGCTGCCAAGACATTTTGTACACCTCGACTTCAGGTGTTGCAAACAGAAAGATTTAGCAAGGGCCAGTCAGGAGGGAAAGGCTTTGTCACAGAATATTATTTTTTTTTTTAAGCAAAGTAAGATAAAGGATTTGCTTTCTGGTTGACTGTTTGGGTTTGTTAAGTTCAGCTTTGCTGTGCTGCACCAAGTACCCAAGTGCAGCAATCCTGCAGAAAAGCAAGGACTTGCAGCCTCCTTTGGTTGCTTTGGAAAGTTTTGAGCCTCTCTTGGCTTTGCTGGAGAAATCTTGCCTTGAAATATATCATCCCATCTCTGTTGCTGAGCTCCCTGTTCCTGTGATGGCCTTGGCAGTGTCTGAGCTGTCAGGTCCTGGAGCAAGGGCTGGCACAGACCCCACGTCGGTGCCGTGCTGGCCCGAGCGAGTGCTCGGCTCCACAGGCCCCTCTGGTGCTGGCAAAAGTTGGTCATGGCTCTTTTTTTTGGTTTTTTGATTTTTTTTTCATGGGTTTGAAGACAATTGAAATAGCCCTTGTTAAAAATAAAAGCCACCAAATTTAGCCTTCCTTCCCTCTTCCCCCGCCACCTCCCATTTCCTGGAGTATTTGCAACAGGCAGCTGGTGGGGAGGTTTTTCCCCAGAGGTTTTGTCTGTTATTTATAAAGCTCTGGTGAAAAATGCAAAAGAAGGAGAAAGAAGGGGAAAAAAAAAGAAGATAAATCAACTTCCAGGTGACCTCCTTTCTTCTGCAGCAGCTCTGCTCCCCCGCAGCAACGAGGCATCGCAGCAGCCACGGCTTCAGGGACCACATCCAGCATCCTTTGGGGTCAGTGCAATCCTGCCCTCTGCCTTCCCTGAAGGTTCTCTCCAGCCCTCTCTCTGTCCTTCAGGGATATAGCAACGAAGGATATAATTCCCTTCATTTAAGCTTTACTTGTTTAGCAAAAAATATCACAAGTCTCCACCTCCTAATAAGCACCGTGTTACTGGCAGTTGTCCTGGGAACTTACTGGTTTGGAGGACTTATCATGGAAACATAGAATTATTTGGGTTAGAAGGGACTTTAAAGATTATCTCTTTCCAGTCCCTCTTGCCATGGGCAGGGACACCTTCCACTGGACCAGGTTGCTCCAAGCCCTGTCTAACCTGGCCCTGAACACTTCCAGGGGTGGGGCAGCCACAACTTCTCTGGGCAACCTGTGCCAGGGTCTCAGCATTCTCACAGGGAAGAATTTCTTCCTAATATCTAATTTAACTCTGCCCTCTGTCAGATTAAAGCCATTCAGCCTTGTCCTACCACTCCCAGTTTCTCTCCCCAGCTCTTTATTAGCCCCTTTAAGTACTGGAAGGAGTCCTAAAGTCTCTGTGGAGCCTTCTCTTCTCCAGGATGAACAACCCCAAATCTCTCAGCCTGTGAAAACCCCTCTGGCTTCACCTTAGCCCATAACCCCACACAGGAAAGGGCAGGGCAGGACAAGATTCCCTTTTCTCTCTGTGAGTCCCTTTCCAGCAGGGGGGTGGGGACAAGCAGGACAGGAGGAGCAGCATCCCCTGTGGAAGGTCTGGGGCTCCTGCATCCTTCAGGCTGACAGGGAGCCAGGGGTGATGCCCTCCATGGAAGCCTGAACCCATGTTCCCACCTCCCCTGGCTGCAGGGATGCATATCCACATATTTCTCTATAGGTACATGTGTGTGTGCACTATGGCATGCACACAATGCACATTGAGATAAATAATACTTTGGGAACAAACATTTCATTTTCGAAGTCACTGTCTGACAACAAGTTAATTATCTATCATATCATCTCTCAAACCCAAACATTTTGAAAGCTAGGAAATAACTAATTAAGATCATCATAAATCTTGCTCTGTCTCGCAAGCCCATTTTCCTAAGAAATAGGAAGAAATACATATTTCATCACAATGCAACATCCGTAACTCTGACCTATAAGATATTAATGACTAGTTCACGTGGCTTCCCTATATAAACACTTTCTTGCAGAGGTTACTCTGAGGAGGCACAGGACAATTATTTGGTAACACTGTCCTGGCAACCCATCATCCAACAAATCTGTAGACAAGGATGGTTAGGAGGGAAAAAGAATTACAACATTAGAATCTTCTTGCTTAACATGAACCATGTGACTTTCTTGGATCTTTGAACCAGGACAAACCTTAGGAGAGACATAATTCACTGCTCCCAGTTAAAGCTTTGCTCAGTCTTCCTCTTCCAGACAACTGCTCCCAGTAGGCTCCTTACACCCAGGTCTCTACCCACATCTGTGACTTTCCAGGGATGCCTGTTTGGCCACAGCTTTGGAGAACAGCTGGTCATCCCTGGAAGACAACTTCAGACTGGTCCTGGAGAGATAAATGGAGCTCATAGAGAAGATGCACAAAGTTAGGGCAGAACTGCAATACTATTAATGCACTCAGCACAACTGAAGAGCTTAAGGGCTTGAACATGGAGGAAAGGTAATTTTATTTTTTTTAGTTAAAGGGTGAAACCTAGGTGGGACAACCACTAAAGCAAGGCTTTGAGCCTGGAACGATGTTTGATAGGAAAAGTGTGTTCACACATCATCAGGACTACAAAGGAAAAAAGATGAGGTGGGGGAGAGATCAGCCAAGGAGGACACATCGGAAATCGAGAAACACAGGAACAAAATGAAAGTTGGCAGGACTCAGGCAGAGTTAGACCTTGAAGGGGAGACAGAAACACAGCAAAAAGGGGTTTTATCATGAAAGAAGAACAAGAGAAAGTACAGCTGCTCTGCACCCACGGTGCCGGTCTGTGTTAAAGTAGTTTGGACACAGCAACAAGAATAAATCAATGCTTGGTGCCTCATGGGGGCAAAAACAAGGGCAAAGTGTAGAAATAGCAACAATCCTCACCCATGTGATGGTGCAGGGCAGAGGGAGGCAGATATTCCTCACAGTCCATCACTTTGAGAGCCAGCAGCCAAGTCACCCTCGGTAATCACAGTTGTAGCACCTTTGCCCAGCTCTGCAGAGGGCAAGGGGCTGCAAGGCCTCAAAATGTGTTTACAGCTGGATCACATGGGTCTCAGAGCTCACTACATAGAAAATGAGCCAATACAACATCGTTCTTGCAAATTTGTAGGCGAATCCCCAAACCAGATAAAGGAGGAGGATAATGGTGCCCCATGGGACACATCCCATTGGAGTGGGAGGTTGGGGAGCACGGAACAAGGGACCAGGAAGCAGAGAGAGGCAGAGGAAGGTTGGGCTGAAAGAAGTGTCCTGCAAGACCACGTGCTTGCTTTGGGCACAAAGAGCCCTCTCCAGCCCAGCAGCTGCCAAGCACCAATCCACTTCCCCATCCCCGAGCCAGGGAAGCTGCAGGAGCAGGAACTGCTGGCCCTGGGGCACAGGGGGCTTTGATGCAGTCCAGGCTGGGTATTTAAACACTGCATGGAGCCCCTTCCACTGATGAAGTAAGCACTGATTTTGTGAAGGGCATGTGCTAGCAAATTCCAGCTAAAGGAAAGAAAGGCCCTTTTTATCCTGGAATTAAAATGTCTAGACAGAACCCTTCTGGTGTAACTGGACCTACATCCACTGATCACGATACACCTGATAAAACTGCCCAGGTGGACAGGGACTAAGACATACTTTGGCAGAAACTGCAGCAGCAGCCATTTCAAAGTCTTTAATCCCCAGAATTAGTTGTGCTATGTAATGAAGTCTGCATTATGGCTGCTCATTACATGGGCCCGGAACACTGGGAAGCAGGGAGGATTTTCTTTGGCATCACGACAGGAATCCATAGGCGAGTCTGGCCCTCAGCGTGAGGTCATATCTCCCTCTAGCTGCTGGTCCCAGGGACTCCACAGCCTCTGACCACCCAAAGCCTGCACAAACCCGACCTCTCCTGCAGCCTGGCACGTGCAGGGATGCACGACTTGGGGTCGCTTCCTGCTGGCTGCAGGGCTCCTCCAAGGAGTGCAAAACTGCTCATCCTTTGGGGAGAACACACTGCAGAAGGGAGGAGGAGAGGCCAAGAGTAAAACCACAAAATTGGCGGCTTCTTCAAAATTAGCCAGTGTACACTGGTCAAGGTGCAGAGCCCAGGACAGTCTGCAGGGGACACATCCTACACCAAGACACTTATGGCTTGTCACAGAATCACAGAATGGTTTGGACTGGAAGGAGTCTTAAATATCATCCTTGTTCCAAGCCTCTGCTGTGGGGAGGGACACCTTCCCCTACCCCATCTAACCTTCAGCACTTCCAGGGATGGGTCATCCACAGCTTCTCTGGGCAACCTGTGCCAGTGCTGCACCACCCTCAGACTAAAGAATTTATTCCCAGTGTCCAATCTAACCCTGTTCCCTGTCAGTTTGAAGCCATCACCACTTGTCTCATTTTCCCCTTGCCAAAAGTCCCTCCAATTCTTTTTCCAGGCTTCCTTTAGATACTGAAACTGGTGGTAGTGACTCCTCCTGGCAGGTGCCAACCAGATGATCAACAACAACAACACACCAAAAAACAACAAAGAAGAAACTTCCCTTATCTGCAACTTATTTTCTTCAAATACATCTGGACATGTAAGCTCTCTAGAAGTGTGAACAGGCTGGGAGGAGCAAGAAACAGAGAGCAGCAGGAAAAAGTCAACATTTCAACAACTAGAAAAGGCCCAGCTCAAGCACTCACAGCTCACAACACTAGAAAAATGCTCCTCAGGCTCAGGGGGAGCTTTATCAGCTCCTCACAGCACAAACACAATTGCCAGCTCCAATCTCTTTTCTAAGCCAAACCCACAGGAGAACTGAAATGAGACTTTATCAGGCAGCTGAGCACACCCTGGGGCTCCTTATCATCCCTCTGGTCGGGCTATTGGAGCAGGAGCTGGCTGTCATGCTGTTTCCAGCAGTGCTCGTAGCAGAGTGGCACTGTGGGACAAATGGGACTTCCAGCCACCTTCCAGTGGGGCTGAGGAACATCTCAGACCTTGCTAAATTCACCTGGCTTCTCCCAGGATCTGAAAGCACATTGTGTCTGTAAGGCAATTCAATGGCCACAGCCCTGCTCTTCCCCCTAAGCGAATCCTGGCTCTCCAGATCCCCTCTGCAAGGAGTGTGGAGCTCCAGGAGAGCCTTCTCATGTCACCTGAAGGTCCCTTTGTGTTTCCCATGGGACATGGAGGGGCTCCAGGCTGAGGCTGACCCCGGGGCACATCTGTGACAGACCCTGGCAAGAGCAGCGTGCACAGAACGCACACAGGCTCTTGTCCACCTTGCAAAGTTTCCCCTGGATTTTTGTTACCATGTCATCTATTAATTACCTAATTACATCTCCTAATTATGGGATTCCTCCAGTATTTATACTCATTACATAAATGGCAGCAATTACACTAATTAGGTTAATGATACAGGATAACAGTCTACAAATTGCTTTAAAGGGACACTCTCAAGGCACATAGGCCAAGGATGTTCCCTGGCAGGTCAGCTGGGAGGGGACATGCAGACAAAGCTCCTTCACCCCGTGGAGATGCTGCTGCTCCTGCTGCTGCCTCCTCACCTGGGGCTGCCACTGTGGGGCCTCTGTCTGGACAGGGAGTGGCTGCAGAGAGAACTGCTAAGGAATCCTGGAATCACAGGTCTGTGTTGAAGGTGTCCTAAAGATCATCTAGTCCAACCATCCAGCTGTGGGCAGGGACACCTTCCACTAGACCAGGTTTCTTCAAGCCCTGTCCCGCCTGGCCTTGGACACTTCCAGGGATGGGGCAGCCACAGCCTCTCTGTGCCTGTCCCTCACCACCCTCAAAGTCGAGAATTCCTTCCCAATATCCAATGCTCCACTGAAAACTGTGGTCCACTACTTAAGCATAACCATCTCTTGCTGGAAAGCGTGAGGAAGGGTTGCAAATACTTCTTCTCTGTCTGTCTGGACACCTGGGAAGAGGAAGGCAGAGCACCCACATCCTTCCAGGCTCCCCTGCACCACTTCTGAATGCACCCCAAGTCCTTGAGCCCTGCTCGGCTGGATGCGACCCAGATTCTTGCTTATAGGCATTTCCAAAACGGGAGGTTTGCAGAGAGGAGATCCAGCTCCTCTGCTCCAGCGGGATCCCCTGGAGCTCTGGTGCACTCTGCAAAGACAAACATGTCCTTGGGGTGAAAGGCGAGCCACGGGAGGCTGCGAGGAATCTATTTTCCTCAGCGCCCTACTTACCCAGATTTGCTGGAGCCTGAGCAGCTCCCGACGAGGTCCTTGCCCCTCTATCTCACCCAAAAGGATCCTAAAAGGCACTGCCAAGCTCCATTACCCTCCAGAGCAGCCCAGAGCACAGGAAGGAAACTTTCTCTCCTGGATTCAAACACGGGCACTTCTCGGGTGGAACATGGGAGCCTTTTGCAGCACTTTGGAGAGTGATGAATGGCCCTTTGTCCTGCAGCCACTACGGAGAGAGAACGTAATTACCCAGACTGGAATTTGGCCAGGATGCAATTTTATGCTGAATGAATTTCTTCCCCCACCCCACCCCTTAAAGTGTTTGCAAATCCCCCTTTAAAGATAAAATCCCAGAATAAAACCCAGCCCTTGCTTCAGAACTGGCCCAATTCCATTATAAGTCAAGTGAACAGCTCCATTTTGCACCCTCTGAGGCCACAGCGTGCCCTACGTCGCTCAGAGATCCCGTTATTGGCGAGGCTCAGGAGTGCTGATTTCTGCTACTGAGCTGCTGCCTGAGCCCTCAGCGTATCCGTGTGTCAGCTGCCCAAAGACACGTGTAACCAGGTCCATTTTCTGCAAGATATACAGCTGTGTCCAGCTTTATAGCCTGCTCCAGCAGGACACGGCTGGCACTTCCCTGGAGCGGGCTGGCCGGGCTCCACTCGGGCAGGCGGGGTCTATGGCTCCAGAGGGAGCCTTGCAGGAGCGTTTATCGATTGTAAATAACGTCTCAATATCCTATAGTAGCTCATAAATCAAAAAGGGGTTGAAATACCTTTTCTCCGAGGGACTTTTTTTCCCTTTTCTTCCTTTTGAAGGAGTCTATTTCTTGTTTAGTTGTTTCCTTTTCAGGGTTGCCGTGCTGGCCTTTCAGCCCAGGTGCCGGATGTGAATGGGTGCTGGCGGTCACTGCTCAGCCTTCCCCGGGGACAGCAGCAGCCCTGCAATGGGTCCAGGCCCCAAGGGACAGTTGTCACCTCTCCCAGCCCATCTCGTGGCCCTGCTGGTGCTCCCTGTGTGCCTCGGTGGGCAAGGAAAGCCCTGCAGCAGCTGCGTCCCCCGAGGTCACAGCCAATGGGTTGGGGTGAGTGTCCCACCAGGCAGAACTGGGGGGTTGGGACATCCTTTAGTGGCTTCAGGACACCGAGATCCTCCCTGCTGGGTTGAGACCAACACCACCCTCAGCCTCTGTGCTGCGTGTTTGACTGATACCAACCCAGGAAAGAAAAACAAGCTCTGAGCCAGTGAAGACATCGGTTCCCTCCTCTTCCACAGGCCCTATGAGATCCCACCAAAAGCCTAACCATCCTCCCAAACCTCCCCTTTCCTCTTTTTGGGAATAAAATGTTATGATTTTTGGATAGCACAGAAATAACAACATGTCTCTGATGTGATGGTGAAAATAAGAGCAAAGTTTATTCTTCTAAATTCTACTTTTACAGAGTAGTTTGGTTCAAAGAACATGATTGGTTATTAGAGTCTACACCCTTTGTCAACAACTTTGCCAGTAAACATGTTGGAAAAACACCCCCTGCGGATGGTTTCTCACTTCCCAAGGTTTGTTTAAATTCTTCCTTAAGATTTTCTTAGGCCAGAATGAGAAAGTTGCTTGCCTGCCTTTCACACAGGCATTGGCAGAGCCTGAAGCCTAAATTCAGACCAATTGTTGGTACTACAATAAAACCCAATCCTACCTGTGCCTCCAAAGCTCCTGTGCTGGCACAGCCATGCAGCAAGAGGAGTGACCTCAGGGGTTTTGTCCTGCTGGATGTGCCACTGCCATCAGCCCAGAGCTCAGACCCACGTGTTGTCACCAACACAGGACAAGGGACAGATGCACCCTGCACCTGTCACCTCCCCAGCAGTCATGAATGGCAGAGACATTTGAAATGGCTCAGGGCAAAAGCACCTTTTGTTTGTCTACAGGGCTCTGTCACAGTTCCTCAAATGGCTGCAGAAGTCTGGGGGGAAAAGTAAAGAAAAAGCCCTCTCTGGGTAACTTTTAGGGGTATTGAGCAGAAGAAATGGAATGCCTGGCAGAAGGATGGAAAAAACCCAATGATTTGCTTGTCTGTCTGGAAAGTCCTCCAAAACAATTCAAGCTGAGCTGTTGCATGATGCTATGTGGCACCTGGGGACACCCCCAGTCCCTTTCCCAGCACCTTCTGTGTGCCAGCAGCATCCTGCAGGGATGGGGACAGGCCACCCTGAGGTCCACAGGCAGCAGGACACAGGCTACTGCTCCTTCTGCAGCTCTGCCTTGGTAGGACGAGGCCAATATTGATTTCTCCAAGTCCAAGAAATATTTGAGCGTGACTGGCAATAAAATCTAGCCCAGAGAAAGGTGTGATGGGATCTCTGGGGACTGAAACAAGAGCTACAATCTCTAAAGAAGCCAAGAGGGAATAAAAGGGAAGGAAGGGTGGGAGGGGAAGAGCATTTACCTGCACAAAAGCAAGAACATTGACAATAACCCACTCGGCTCCACTTTGCACGGGAGACTTTGGAGAAGGGGGTGGGAGGCAAGGTGGGAAATTAGCAGGAGCTTAAGAAAATATATATGTAAAAATTAAAAAAATAAAATAAAACTGTATCAGCGTTGACTAATAATTTCCGGGCTCTGCGCAGATGTCATTAATGACCCTTTTTATTCATGCAGGAGTTCCCAAAGAGGAGCATAATGTTCCATTAGTAATAATTGAGAAAGTCTCCTGTCGGGATTATGTCAAAACCTAGAGATGCTGCTGCTGCCAAAACATTTTGGTGACAAACGTGTGAAGCGTTTGACAGAAGGTGCCACAGCAGGTTGAGGCAGCTTCAGGAGGGGAATCCTAGGAGGAGAGGAGAGGTGGGAGACAGCAGCAGGGTGGGAGCTGAGCACCAAATCAGGGAACACAGCTCAAGGGGTGAGCCCACCTCCTGCAGCAGCTTTGGGGTCGTGGTGGCCCCT
Source organism: Cisticola juncidis (assembly GCA_013400215.1). Classification (NCBI taxonomy): domain Eukaryota; kingdom Metazoa; phylum Chordata; class Aves; order Passeriformes; family Cisticolidae; genus Cisticola; species Cisticola juncidis. The sequence continues at coordinate 80,568 of VXBR01004970.1, read as the reverse complement.
CAGAGGTGCTGCTGAGGACTGGGCAGGATTTCAGCTGACCCATCTCCTTCCCCAGCCACGGATTTTGCAACACATCTGTAATATCTACCCTGCCATGGCTCAGTGCTGCCGGACCCTTTTGCCCAGGCATGGCCGTGTCCCCAGCCACAGGGGACAGGCAGGGCTGTTGTGGCACCCTGGAGGTTTCTTGCTGCTCATCACCACTCCAGCCACAGGCACAGAGGGCAGACCTGGGACAAAGCTGCTGAGCAGCTCACCCAGGGTCTCCCATTTAGAGAGGATGGAGAAGATTTTACATGACACATGTGTAGTTTCCTCCCTCACTTTTCAACCCGTGGCAAAGCTGGGCAATGCCTTTTGAACTATGAAACACCAGTAAAATTTATGCAAACAGGAAAATACCTTTCTTCTCCCAAATCTTTCCCATTTGTGCCAGGGATATCTCATCTTTCACCCAGCAGATGCAGAGCCCTGCATGGCCACAGCTGGTGTCTGAGCACCAGCTTTACCCCACTGCTGCACAGGCACTGCTGCAAAGCACAGGGAGAGCGAGAGGCTTTCTGAGAAAGACAAGTTAGTGCCTTGCAAGAGCCAAAATAACACGTTCCCTCCACTGTCCTTATTCCCCCTTGCCAAGCCCCTCCTGAGAGTGGAGCCCACAGCATTACCCACCCTACACACAGCTCTCCCCAGCCAGAAACCATCTCCACACAGGCTGGCTCCACAACATCCTCAGGCTTGACAGACACCAGTTATGGGCACTGGGAGGGTGCCAAGCTTAGGAGCAGAGCATCAGCAAGGCATGGGAAGGGGTCCACAGGGATAAGATGGGATAAGCTGGTCAGATGGGCAATGCAGGGAGAGCTGGGAAAGCCACCCTCGCTCCCCATCACCAGCCACAGAGGGTTTGTCCCCCTCGAGCACAGCTGCTCCTGCCATGGGGAAGCCCCCGTGGCTCAGGCAGCAGCACCCACACGTTCCCAGCTTGATGCACAAATCCAGGCAGGTCACTTTGCCCAGTCAGCACTCACCGCCAGAGGGGTGGAAAAAGGGAATTCAGTTCAAGCACTGTCCTGGCTGCAGCAATGCAGCTGGGGAAGCCCAAGCCAGAGCACCTCAAAGTCAGCATTACAGAGAGCCAAGGGCAGAAAAAGAGTTTGTCACCACCGTATTATTTGCCCTTTTAGAGCAGAGAGATATTTGGAGCCAAGACATTGGTTCAGGCAGCATGTAAAGCCATGAAATTTCGATTTGGATCCAGAGCTGGAGTCTAAAAGCCATCCCAGTTTGCAGGAGCTGGTTCAGGCTGTTTCTCATCCCCAGACCACAGCAGAAGGGCCTCTCCTCCCTGGGGCAGGAGCAGAGCAGCTGGTACTCTTCAGCCCAGTTAACAGCCGAGGTCTGGCCACCGCAGCCGAGGGCTGCTCCAGATTTGTTTTCTAGTGGTTTGTTCATTGAGAGGCTGCCAAAGCGTTAGCAAAGAGAAATGCACACGGGCCAGATCCTCCCCAGCCCAGCCCTGCCTTGCACCAGAGAGGAATCTGCTGCAAACAGGAGCGAAGACCCTGCCCAAGGAGAGCCCTGCGCTCAGCGCTCTGCTCCAGCAAACTCCTCAGAGCACAGAGCCAGGGTACATTCCCAGATGGCTCCAATTTGGACAAACCCCTCAGGGACGAGGCCCCAGACAGCCCAGAGCTGCCCACAGGCCTGGTGAGCAGTGTCACCTCCCCTGACACCTGTGGGAGAGCTGCTGCTCCAGCGGGGTGTCCGTGCAGAGCGGGGGGCAGCAGCGCCATGGAAAGGAGCAGGAGGGCTGATCGCTGTAATTGAGCCCACCAGGGGAATCTGGGTCTGTGGGAAGGCACAGAGCAGCCCAGCCCGCAGGAACAGGGCTGGAGAATATCTGAGCTGTGCCTTTGCAGGGCTAATGATGATGGGTTTCTGCTAGGACTCAAGCTGGCACGGATGAGAGCCCCCGCAGAGCGCGGAGTCAGCCGAATTAAGCGCCCGTCGTCCCTCGGAGAAATCCAGTCTGGAAGAGTTAGTCACAGGATGCTGCCAGCCTGGGTGCAGGATGTGTGGAGAAGAGAGGCAAGGAACTCGCTGTCCTTGCTGCATTCCTGATGAGGGTTCAGCCAGCCCTGCTGTTTAGGTGGCAGGGAACCAAGCAGTGGTTCAGACGTGGGCAAGGCCATGCTCAGGTGTCTCCCCTGCTGCCACGGAGCCACAGGGCAGGGCTCATGTGGAATTACAGTGGGAGAGGGAACAAACATCACCCTGCATGTACAGACACTGTTATGGATGTCCATAGGCAGAGAACCTGCATCACAGCCAGTGCCCATTTTACCATTTGGCCCCTTCTTTTGGGTTCTGCCAGGCTTATAAATTTCCTTCCCTGTGCATGTGCATAAGCTAACTCCAATGTACTGTCAGATATGTGCTGACCATTTCCTAACCATCTTGTAAAGGATTTTAAATGTGAGATGCGGGACCCATCTCAGAAGTCTGGAAGACAAGCATGACTGCACTGATTTCCTCCCTAGCTTGGAAAAATATTGCTAAAAGGTTTAACGTGATTGGAAATAAGTTTGTGCTAAACTGATTCTTTGTAGGCAAATCTGGAGAGGAGAAACACAAGGAACACGCTGCTGGTACTTGTGGTTAATTGCTGCCTTTTCTTTTGGGTCTACTTGGTTTGAAATATGAAATGCAGGAGAAAACATCTATTTTTTTTCCTCCACAGCCTGTCAGTAGAGGAAGTGAAATATGGGGGACTCCCCTTCCCTTTTTTTTTTTAATAAACAAGGAGTATAAACTGCTTTATAGTAACTAGATAAAATTACACAGTATTTTACTCCGTGGAGAAAAATATGGATCTGTGCCTGGCAGTATTTCTCCCGTCTTTCTCCCTGGCTGTACTTTAACGTGACGACTCCACATAACTCAGCTTTGCAGGGTTGTCAGGGACATCTCTGAGCCCAGACACCCTCTGGTCTGTCCTGCCACCTCCAGGGCCACACACCAGAGTGGGTGACAAGAATTTTTAGGACAGTTCTGGTGTTCAATACCCCTTCCTTAACACCCCAAGAATTTTGGGGAGATTTGGACCAGCAGTCATGGATTTATTTCACAACTTACAGTGGCCCACAGTCAGGTTTTACCCTTCAGAGGAACTCTGGTCCAGCCCATGCTGTCCTCTTGGAAAAGAATTACAGACCAGGAAAACACCAATTTCCTCTTCAGAACCAGCAAACTCATAACCTGATTCTTTTCCCTGGAGGACCAAACCTCTGCCCCCAACACCAACTGCTTTGCTGAGCCTCAGCTCTGCGCTGCAAAGTGTTCTCTGGCAAATCTCCTGCCCCTGGCACACTCCAAACCTTCCACAAAGGCAGGGAATTTTTGATTTCACAGCTACAGCATATCTCCCTTTGACCCTGAACTTACTCTAAGGACGTGCCAATATTTCAGAATCAAAATGTCTTTACAGCATTTTATGCCCGTGACTCTGAAACTTTGGCTTTGCTGAGTAGAAGCATTTTCCAAACCTTTATATGGGGTTAAAATCCAACGTTTTCCATCACAGCCTAGCAAACAGCTGCACTAACAGAGATCACAGCAGCACATGGGGTGGAAAATTCAGTGTATTCCACATGAGCCTGTTAAATTTTGACTGAACAGGGACACCAACATGTGCAAATGGCTTTGCTTTCCCCACCAAGGCACTGAACCCCCGTTTCCTTTATGAGCAGAAATACAGAGGCACCTTCCCAAAGCAATAACGTGGATTTTCATCACAAGATGCAAATTTTCATTCAGAGCTGAGCACATCCACCCCTTTGCACAGCCCCTGGCACCCACTCTGATACCATTTCTGGTGGCACCAGAGCATCCTATTGCTTCAGATGAAAATGCAAGGGGTTTGTGATTTTTTTTTTTTTTTAACCTATTATAAAAGGGAAAAAAAAAAAAAAAAAAAGGAAAGAGAGTATTTAATGTAAAAGTTTCACCGTCTGGAAGTCTCGGCTGCCCCTGCGGTGTTAGTGCCCACTGTGCAGGGCTGTCCCACGGGATTGTGGAGCAGGATGTGGCTGGAGCTGGAGCAACGCTGCCGCAGCATCGCCCGTAGAGGGAGCTTCCTCGGGGAGCCGGGCAGGGCGGACACCTTCCNGTGTGTGTGTGTGTTTTTGTGGGGGCTTTGTTTGTTTTGTTTTGTTTTTCTGGGATTTTTTTTCTCCTGCCACTCATAGCAAAACAGGCAGCTCTGTGTTAAACCTATCGAAAATGGATGTTTTGTGAGAGGAGGGGGAAAAGGAATGGGGAAAGAAATGCCTTTGCCTAGCACTGGCTGCTTGCAATTGGTTTTGAGTTGGATTGGAGCAAGCAAACAGTCACTTTTCCATTTCATTTTGTTATAATGAAGAGGGGAAGAGCTCTAATATTTGAGCGAAAATAAGATTCTGCACTCTGTGAGCCAGCCTCACATGCTAAACAGCTTTTCAGACCTACTGGATACCACTCTGAGTCTGAAATGTGAAGCCCCACGGCTGTTTTTCTACACATTTTTAGTTTAATTTCCTTACAAAGAGGCTCCCAGGCTCCAGTTACTTCTCTGTGACTTCCCCCCGTACCCTTTGGGCACAGGCACAGGATTCCCACAGCTTCGGAGCCGGTGCAGGAATGTCCTTTTAATTCCCTCTGCGGACGGCCCAGTTAGCATCCCGGTAAATGATGACCTCGGGCAGCGCTCGGATTTGGCAGGGAGCTGCCGAGGCAGCGGCGCTGGCCCCGCATCCCCGGGAGGAGGGAAGGCTTTTCCTCGCTCAGGTGGCCGGGCAGCACGACTGGGCACGGAGAAATACAGATTATCCCTGGTTTGCAGCTCTTTGGTAGAGGGGAAGGGGAGAAACACAATAAAAACCCACGATCAGATCGTTTCTTCTGCTGTTCAAACTTCTGGACAAGGCGAGAGATAAGCACAGCTCCACCCCCCAGCTGCGTTTGATCTGCTGGGCTTTGAAATGAAATATTCTCCCTGCAGCAGGCACGGGGCTGTGTCCTGGTGGAAACTGCTCCTCCAGGCTCTCCCACAGCGTGGGGTTTGGGGCTCCCTCTGCCCAGCACATTAAGAGTGAAAAGCCTGAGGAGGGGCTGAGACCCTTTGGCACCACGAGCAGGGGATGGTCTCACACCGGGTCCTTTCCTCCCTGCAAGGAGAGGCCGTGTTTGCTTGGGGGAGGGGGCTGGAAAACACCAGGGGACCTGGCCAAGGGTGTGCAGGAGATGAGTGAGGCAGCAGGGACACAGCCCAGAGGCCAACATGGCCCATCACAAAGCTGTCCTTCCACCTCAGCGACCTCTTGCCACCACTGCCTTCTTCTGCTGCTGCTTCTGCTTCTCCTTCTTCTTCTTCTTCTTCTTCTTCTTCTTCTTCTTCTTCTGCTGCTGCTGCTGCTGCTGCTGCTGCTGCTTCTTCTGCTGCTGCTTCTTCTGCTGCTTCATCCTCTCCTTCTCCTTCTTCTCCTCTTCCTCCTTTTTCTCTCCCTCCTTCTTCTCCTCCTTCTGTTTCATCTCTTCTTTTTCCTTCTTCTCCTCCTCCTCCTTCTCCTCCTGCTTCTTCTACTGCTTCTGCTGCTTCGTCCTCTTCTTTTCTCCTGCTTCTCCTCTTCCTGCTTCTTCTCCTCCTTCTTCTCCTCCTCCCCCTCCTTTTCCTTCTCCTTCCTGCTTCTCCTTCCTGCTACTCCTTCTCCTTCTCCTTCTCCTTTTTTCTCCTTCTCCTTCTCCTTTTTTCTCCTTCTCCTTCTCCTTCTCCTTCTCCTTCTCCTTCTCCTTCTCCTTCTCCTTCTCCTTCTCCTTCTCCTTCTCCTTCTCCTTCTCCTTCTCCTTCTCCTTCTCCTTCTCCTTCTCCTTCTCCTTCTCCTTCTCCTTCTCCTTCTCCTTCTCCTTCTCCTTCTCCTTCTCCTTCTCCTTCTCCTTCTCCTTCTCCTTCTCCTTCTCCTTCTCCTTCTCCTTCTCCTTCTCCTTCTCCTTCTCCTTCTCCTTCTCCTTCTCCTTCTCCTTCTCCTTCTCCTTCTCCTTCTCCTTCTCCTTCTCCTTCTCCTTCTCCTTCTCCTTCTCCTTCTCCTTCTCCTTCTCCTTCTCCTTCTCCTTCTCCTTCTCCTTCTCCTTCTCCTTCTCCTTCTCCTTCTCCTTCTCCTTCTCCTTCTCCTTCTCCTTCTCCTTCTCCTTCTCCTTCTCCTTCTCCTTCTCCTTCTCCTTCTCCTTCTCCTTCTCCTTCTCCTTCTCCTTCTCCTTCTCCTTCTCCTTCTCCTTCTCCTTCTCCTTCTCCTTCTCCTTCTCCTTCTCCTTCTCCTTCTCCTTCTCCTTCTCCTTCTCCTTCTCCTTCTCCTTCTCCTTCTCCTTCTCCTTCTCCTTCTCCTTCTCCTTCTCCTTCTCCTTCTCCTTCTCCTTCTCCTTCTCCTTCTCCTTCTCCTTCTCCTTCTCCTTCTCCTTCTCCTTCTCCTTCTCCTTCTCCTTCTCCTTCTCCTTCTCCTTCTCCTTCTCCTTCTCCTTCTCCTTCTCCTTCTCCTTCTCCTTCTCCTTCTCCTTCTCCTTCTCCTTCTCCTTCTCCTTCTCCTTCTCCTTCTCCTTCTCCTTCTCCTTCTCCTTCTCCTTCTCCTTCTCCTTCTCCTTCTCCTTCTCCTTCTCCTTCTCCTTCTCCTTCTCCTTCTCCTTCTCCTTCTCCTTCTCCTTCTCCTTCTCCTTCTCCTTCTCCTTCTCCTTCTCCTTCTCCTTCTCCTTCTCCTTCTCCTTCTCCTTCTCCTTCTCCTTCTCCTTCTCCTTCTCCTTCTCCTTCTCCTTCTCCTTCTCCTTCTCCTTCTCCTTCTCCTTCTCCTTCTCCTTCTCCTTCTCCTTCTCCTTCTCCTTCTCCTTCTCCTTCTCCTTCTCCTTCTCCTTCTCCTTCTCCTTCTCCTTCTCCTTCTCCTTCTCCTTCTCCTTCTCCTTCTCCTTCTCCTTCTCCTTCTCCTTCTCCTTCTCCTTCTCCTTCTCCTTCTCCTTCTCCTTCTCTTCTCCTTCTCCTTCTCCTTCTCCTTCTCCTTCTCCTTCTCCTTCTTCTTCTCCTTCTCCATTCTCTCCTTCCAAAATGCCCCTGGGCTATCCAAGTTTCCCAAAGAGGACCTTCACTCCCTGATCTGGATTTACACTACATTGTCTCTGTCAGTTCTAGTGGACCTGCACTTGACAAGGGCAGGACGAGAAAGGGGAGAATGACATCCCTTAACCTTGTACCACGTTGGTTTGAGAAAATCTCAGAGCTCCCCCTGGCCCAGGATTTTGCAGCTCTAGGATGAGACACAACCTGCTCAATGTTTCTTAATGCTCTGCATGTTTTTCACCTTCTTTTCCCAGTCCTTCCTCAAGTGGGATACTTGAGCCATTGCCCTTGTCCTGTTTGCTATGTCCGTTCTCACCCACCCTTCTCTCCCTACAGAATCCTCCTTCTCTGCCAGCCAGCCTCCCCCTCTGTATTTCAGTCCCTCATCTCCTTCTGCTCACCTGTGTGGAAGCAGCACCTCCTCACCTGCCAGACCAAACTTCCCACTAGGCTTATGTCTAACAGCCTCAAATTAACACTGCTCCAGTCACACCTTTTTTTTTCTTTTTTTTTTCTTTTTCCCAGACCCTTTCTCCCATTTATTTGAGTTATTTTGCCTGTTGGTCTGGTTCTCCAGCTCAGCTGGGCTTGTGTCAGCTGGAAACAACTGCAGTCCCATCCCACCATCCTGGGCCACGAATGAAAACATGGAGCATCAGCAGATACCAGAGTTGCCCTGTGTGCACTTGTTCAACAAATCCTTTCAGTGTGAGTCCGAGTTTGAATTTCTGGCCTCTTTTTCAGCCTCTAGAATTTCATGAAGATGAGAAGGTTATGAGACCACCCTGCCAGTAACATCTGGCAAACCCAGGATGCTCAGCTCGTGCCGTTTGCCTTCTCTCCTGGGACCTGCTACTCAGAATCACAGAATGGTTTGGGTCGGAAGGGACACAAAAGATCATCCCAAACCCCTGCCATGGGCAGGGACACCTTGCCCCATCCCAGACTGCTCAGGGCCCCATTCAGCCTGGCCTTGAACCCTTCCAGGGATGGGGCATCCACAGCTTCTCTGGGAAAAGGCAAGGAGAGCCTACTGGGCTGGCACAATTTCCCTTGAAGCCACGTGTGTTACCTGCTCTCATAGCCTTGTTTTCTCCTAGGTTTTCACAAGTTTGACTACAGGCCCCAGTACTTTTCTAGGAGCTGCAGTTAGACTGAAATCTTCACAATCATCCCTTTCCTCCTTCTCTCCCTTTCTAAAGATAAGTGTATTTTGCCTCAGTGCTTAATTAGGATCAGAGCCGACCTTCTTAGGGGAAAACAAATGTGATGCTGCTTGTCTGGCATCATCTGCTGAGTGCTCTCCCTGTCCCCAAATACCAAACCAACACCTCGGTGGTCCTCCAGCAACTGCTGAGCTGCTGCTAGAGCAGCCTCTCGTTACACTTGATGTCCCCTGCTAATTGCATCTCACCATGTGCCTTGGCTTCTCTGATCTTGTCTCTGCATGTGCACGCTGCACTTCTGTACTTGATCTTCATGGCCTGACCTACTTTTCATCTCCCCAGGTTTCTTTCTCAGTTCTGAGCTCTTTTCCTGTGCTCCCTTTCTCCTGCAACACCGTGGTCTGAACTGTGCCTACAAGTTGTGACAGGCTCTCCTCTCATTAAAAGGTTTTTCCCCCTCAAGATCAGCTTCCCTGAGGGCCTCACCTGGGCATGGTCAGGCAGTGCTGGAATCCAGGAACCTCTGCATAGACCCAGTGCTCTCCTTCCCTCCTCCTGACCCTCTGCACCCGTTCAGTCATTTCCCAGCACCTCCAACAGGGCACCTTCCACACCTCTGGCCAGCTTCTACTGCAGGAGGAACCATCAGAAACAGGCTCTCCCCTGTTCTCCCACCCTTGGTGATGGACACGGGTCACCCACACACCCCCAGGACTCCTCTTTCCCCAGGAACAGATATCCCACCTTAACCCAGTGGTGCCACCAGCTGCTCACTGAAGCCTCCTTTACCCGGTGTAGGAGACTCACCAGCGTTTCCCTTTTAGCCACCAGCTGGAGACCTTCAGGAGCCCTAATCCCAGCATTTCCTCCACGCAAACCTTGCACCCCTGATATGGAAAACAGCCCCTCTCCCTGATGCCCTTGCCTGCCTTCCTGCCCCGCCGTATCCCTTCAGTGCCGCGGTTCCAGAAACAGCTTCTCCTGCTGATTGAATCCCATGGCTTTGCTGCAATCCCAAGCCCCCAGCTCCCCCCTAACCCCTTTCCCATTCATCTTCCATTCAGTCCTGGGCACAACAGCCTCCTCTGCTCTTTCTTGGCCCTCCTTTGATCTTGCTCTGAATAGGAGAGGTCAAGCCTCACAGCCACAGTTCCTTTTCTCCATCACCAGAGCCCACGGCTCCTCTGGGACACTGGGCACGCCGGACAGTGGGTGCTTCCAGCAGTGGGTCAGGGCTGGTGCTCCCCAGCAGGGCTGCCCCTGGGGGAGCACCCAGCCCTGGCCACCCCCTGGCCCTAGTGGGGCCCTCAGTGCTGTCTCTCCATGGTTCAAAGCCCACTGAAGGCTGCAGAAAGGCTTCTGCCAGCTTCAGCAGCTCCCAGTCGGGGTTGTGAGCCCCAAAGGATGGGATTCTCCTCACTGAGGCTGCAGGATGGAGTCAGTAAATTGTCCTCAGCAGGCTGGGTCCTCTAAAGCAGCTCCAGGCTGTGTGTCCAGGCTGGGAGTTCTGCTCTGCTCTGTCTTGGCTCCACAAAAGAAACCCTTGCTGACCCCGCTGGCAGCCACCAGGGCAGTGTCTCAGCCAAGGGACAGGAAAGAGGGAAAGGAGAATTGCCTTGGTTTAAATCCTCTCAGCTGCTCACACCAAAAAGATTTACCTTCCGAGACAGGATCCTGAGAGCACTCAGAGCTGAATCCCCTGCCTGAAGTGTATGAGGTTTAATTACTGCAGCTTTGTTAAATCAGCTCAGCTAAGCCCCTGTGTAATTGTGCTCTTCTGGGCCCAGCAGTGGTTTATTTGAGGACAGCTCAGGCTGATTTGCAGACTACCTGAAGCTGCTCCTGCACTGTTTATATCCCCTCGTTTCAATAAGTTTAAACACTCACTTCTTGAGAAAGCACCTTGAAAGAAGTCAGGCCTCAGCCTTTGCTCTGGTTTGTTCTGGCACAAGACAAAATGCTTATTTTTTCTTTAAACACGTGAAGCTCATTGGCACCCAGTGCTGTTGGTGTGCCCTGGTGGTACCTTCCACCCCTGGGAGGATGCATAATGCATCCCAAAAAAGTGGAATGTCACCTGCTGACGTGCCCAGGGCTCTTGGCCATGCTCCGTGGAGCCCACAAGGAGCCACATCCCCAATCCCGTTGTGCTTCCCGCCGCCCTCGTCTGGTTGGAGAGAAACCCAGGACACGTGGCACCCGGGGGATGCTCCCCTCCATCCCTCCATCCCTCCATCCCTGCATCCCGCCGGTTGCCACGGTTACAGGCAAACCGGTGCATTTGGCGGGCTGGGAGGGGGCGGCGGGCAGGACCCGCCGTGCCGGGGCTGTCAAGGAAATGGCTTTTTTTTTTTCCTTTTTTCTTTTTTTCTTTTTTTTTTTTTTTTTTTTTTTTTTTTTTTTTGGGAGGGAGGAGCCCCGCGGAGCCGACCCGCTGCCGGCGCCTTGGAAATTTGCACGGAGCTGACAAGATGACAAGGTGCAAATACGCCAGGCTGCTCGGGAGTAATTTTTACGGCAGCTCTGCCTTGTGCACGTTTTTATTGCAAAGAGGGTAATCGGGCCTCTTCATTATTGAAAACATATTTACTACCCCTCGGCCGCTCTCTCCCATTTTTGCCAGCCCCTTCCTTCCCCCCTTAAGTACCCTGTCCTCCACGAGATATGATCTCATAAATTTACAGTGTACTTGCTGTCTGCAAAGTGGATGTTCAGTTTCATTTTTATTGGACTTTATGATACAGGCGGATTGCATTTTATTTGCTGCACCGCTACCAGAAGGCCTGGAACAGTTGGGAAGTGCTGCTTGCAACAGGGATTTGGCCTGGGAAAAGGGCTGTGGGATGGGCTCTGCGGAGCAGGCACGAGCTGCCAGCGTGGGCTGCGCTGTCTGCGAGCAGAGAGGCCGCAGGAGAAGGCAGAAACACAGAATTACAGAATGGTTGGGGTTGCAAGGAACCTTTAAAGGTCACCTAGTCCAATCCCCGTGCCACGGGCAGGGACACCTTCAGCTGGAGCTGGCAGTGCTTTGGCAGAGGGCTGCCCTCCTCTCTGCTGCAGGAAATGCTGCTCATCCACCCCCTGGTCCTCCTGCTCCTGCTGAGAGGACTGGGATCGATGCAGGAGCGTGTCTCTCCCAGCAGCCAGCCTGATTGACAAGGGAGGCACAGCAGGAGCACAGCAGCAGCTTCTTAGCAGTCACCACCCTTTTGGGGCTGGCACCCTTTCCAAAAATGCCTTTCCCAAGGCCTTCTCGGGCTGGACAGGCTTATCCAAACCCTCCTGTCCAGCAGTGCCCTTAGTGTGACACTAATGGGCTATACAGAATGGCCTGAAGCCACAGGGAAGAGCAGAGCTGTGGATGACTCCGGGGAGGTTGGAACCTCTGGAAACACCTCCTGCAGCCAGGGCCATGCTCCAGAGCTGCCCCACTGTCACAGAGCAGAGCACAACCTCATCCCCTCCTCTGCAAACCCCCTGGAGTTAATCCCATTTGCTGCCTGGCACTCAGGCAAAGCCTCCCTGCCCCAGAGGGAGCCCTGGCTGGATCCTGCCCCACAGGCAGGGTGGAGGGAAGCTCCTGCTCCCTCAGGGATCAGCTCCGGACCGGCTGCCAGGCCAGCCCTGCTGTCAGGGCTGCTGTGATCAATCCCTGGTTCATTATTAGAGCCTTGTCTTGATGCTGCACAGGGAATTTGTTATCACTCAGGGAGCCACGGGCCCTCTCAGCAGCGGGTGGGTGGGCTGGCACCACATCTCTCCACAGATCCACCTCCTTCTCCAGGGAAAAGGGCTCTGCAGCCCCTTCAGCATTCGGAGCCCAACTCTCTTTATCTCCACCTCATCTCAGTGCAGCACAGGGGGAAATAATCCACTTGTGTCATTTCAACCCAAAAAAAAGGGAAGAATGTTTTTTCTTTTTTCTTTTCCAAGGTAACAGTGAGAGGCCGAGCCAAGCCCCGCAAAGCAACATAAATGATTTAGCACCCAACGATTTTGCCAGGGAAACGCTAAAGACAGAGTCTAATCCTTTCATCTAACCCTGGTCCTTCTAAAAGCTTTAAGCTAGGAGTTGACTCAGCATGTCAGTGCCAAAAAGATCCATTGACCTCGAGTTCAGTGCTGAGAAATTGAGAAATGTTCTTTTTAATGTCTATTCAATAAATACAGCATCACCCTCTCCGTGGGCTAAGCAATCCACTTCAAATCCATTACGGCACGTTCTCACAGACTGACAAGTTGTCCTGAGACAATAGTGGCTGCCAGATGAGGTTAACCCTTGCTGAGGGGGTGTAAATCTTTGTAGCCACAAGCCTTTTGCTCTCAGAAGTCCTTGAGAAGAGGGGAGGGGGGTATCTGAATTGATGAGGAGCGGCTGCTGCGGGAGCTCCTTGCTGGACCAAGGTGATCTGCATCACTAAAAAATACAACAGTCAACAGAATGTCTTGGTGGGAAGGAGGGCAGTGCTGCTGCCCTTTGCTCCCTGGTGGGCTGGTGATGTTCCCAGGCATTCATGATGCCAGCTCTGTCTGGTCATCACAGACCACTGCATTGGGCTGGTACCATTGATCTATCCTGGGAGGCAGCAAACCGTGGTGCCACCACCACTTGTGCTGCTCCAGAAGGGACCCCTGGAGCTCACAGGGCCTGGGGAAATTTGGAGCTGCCTTGGAGAGCTTTGGCACAGGCACACTGAGTGTGAGCTGTGTGCTGGATGCTCCCTGGGCTGGTCTAGGCAGCACTCACCTAGCTGGGTTAAATAGGAAATGGCCTCAAGTCATGCCAGGGTAGGTTTAGATTGAGTATTAGGATAAAGCTCTTCACTGAAAGGCTGATCAAGCAGTGGAACAGGCTACCCAGGGAAGTGGTGGATTCACCATCCCTGGAAGTGATCAGAAAATGCAGGGATGGGGTGTTTGGGGATGTGGTTTAGTGGTGGGCCTGGCAGTATTGGGTTATTGGTTGGACTTGATGATTTCAGGGGTCTTTTCCAACCTAAGTGATTCTATGAAATGACACTGTGGAGGAGAACAACAGCACAATTCCCAAAGCAGCTCAGCCCACACAGGCTCAACCATTCCTGGAGGTGGGCTGTAGCATCCACTCCCAGCATCCACTCCCAAAAAATGTTCCTTAGCAGGGCCAGCCTGGGTGTGGCAGCAGCACAGACCCTGCACAAACCCCTGCACCTGCAGCTCGGGCTTTCTGTGCAAGGGCACATCCATGCAAGGAGAGGCAGCACCTTACCCACGTGTCTGGAGCCCCATCCAAGGGCAGCAAATGCAGGGATGTGTTTTCCACTGGCTCCTGGCTCCTGAGTGCCCCACTCAGAGCAGAGGGGAGTCCCCACTGCCAGCTAGACCTTTGTTCTGATGGAAAGTCCTGGACCCTGCAGCTTCCAGCAGCAAGTCATTAATGAAAATTATCACCCTAGTAATGGTAATAATGCAATAATTCCAAAAGGTAAAGCTATGGGAGCACAGTCAATCTGCAGGAAATTGGAGCAGAGGCAGCAGGGGAGCCCTGTGTCTCTGGGTTTATATTCAGTTACAGGTATTTTATGGTGCCCCCTTCGTCCTGCCCCCTGGTTTCAAGCTCTTGAGCCAAAGCTCAGCAATCACAGCCTGGCTGGAGGCTGTGGCAGTTTTGGGGGGACGATTCTGGGATGCTGCAGCAGCCACCCAGCATTTGCAGCCTCCTCCAGCACGCCAGGTGGAGGAGGTGGCATGAGCAGGTTTTTGAGGCTCTCTGCTGACTCAAGGATGCCATCCTGCATCGTGTTTATCTGGGTCACATCTACAAGTTCTCTTTTTGGTTTTGGAGGCTGGGAGTTTCTATTTTTTCCCCTCTCTCCCTGAGTTTGGATGTGACAACCGAAGGCAGCTTTGCTGAGATCTGCAGGGGACAGGGGGCTGGGCTGTGGGCTGTGCTGCTTAATTACTGATCACTGGATCATCCTCATCTTCCACCAGACTGCAAAACCTTCTGTGCAGCATTCCTTGCTTGTAGAGCCTCTAAAGATACAGAACTGTTGGAAATCAGCAGAAGGTTTTTGTTTATAGGAAAAAAGCTTATATATAAACTGCAGCCAAAGTCTGCATAGGCACAAAACAGCCCCTGGGTTTTATTCTGATGTCCCTGAATTGTGACATTATTCCAGTGCCATGGTTTCTTGGGGAGGAGTAGGCACACTCCAGGCTTTTGTACAGGTGGGGCTGGTAACTGGGAGCATCATCCCAACTGAGGGAGTTTTGGGGCAGGGATCAATTTACCATCCCATATTGTGCCTCCTTCCCTTTCCCTACCTCCACACACATCCAACTCCCTACCCAGGAAAACATCCCAGAAATGTGTGTCACAAAAAGACAATGTTGGTAAGGATTTCCACACCAGTGAATTCTCCTCCAGCACTACTTTGGAAGTATTTAAGGCTGTGCATGAGGAAATGTGCCTACTTCTTCCACAGGCACAGCCATAAACCCTTTCAAAGAGCCAAAGCCCCTCAAGCAGGGCAGAGCACACGGTGCTTGTGTGCTGCCCCAGCAGCATCACTCCTGTCCACATCACCACCAGGAATTGCTCCAGAAATTAAACCCATATCACATCCCCATTGCTCTAACCTGGCTGGATACTCTAATCTGGCCCTGACTTCTTCTGGTGCTCCAGGCACTCACACAGGGGAGCCTTGCCCAAAAAAATGCACAACCACCATTTAGGGGAGATGCAGGTTGGATTTGAGGTTGATCCCAAATCTCTCTGAAAGGCACCTAAAAGTCCTGAGGGCAAAGACCACCATCACTGAGGTGGTGGCATCAGACACACTGCTGGCTGAAAGACCAGCACTGAGCAGAGATATTTCAGTGCCTCCTTTCTCTCTCCTGCCACAACAACTAAACAGGCCATATGGTGGCTGTGCTAACACAACCATTTCCCTCCTAATGTCCTAAATTCTGCATGTGCACAGCAAGGCACCATGTGCAAAACCAGCAGTGAGGGTCCCCTGGACTCCAGGAGAGCCTGGGTCCTGTCCTGCCAGCAGAGCCCTGCAGCCATCAGAGCTCCTGGGAAAAGCCACAAGGGCAGCCAGGGTCAGGGTTCAGTGTGGGTTTGTGCTCACAGGTAACACCTGCCTGGGCTGGAAGATTTGCTTTGACCACCCTCCCAGCCTTGCCATGGAAAGAGATCTCCAGGAGAGACTCCTTGGGAGGCAGGAAGCCTTCAGCTCACTCCTGGCTGAATTTCACTGGGAGAGACAAATCAGGGTACTGGACACTGCCCATTCATTTGCAGGCAGGTTCCAAGGCCAGGTTGTCACCCTGTCACCAAAACTCCCTGCTCAGGTCACCCACACCAGCCAGGGGTTTGGTGCTCCCTAAATCCCTGGCCCACTGGGCCACCTTCTGCTGAGGAGGGACAGGAAAATCTGGTGAGGGGCTTTCCTCCATGACATTTAAGAGATGTAGAAAAGGACTGGGATGGCAGTGCCCAGCACTTCCATCTCTGCTGCCAGCCTGACCCACACACCCCCCAGAAGCTGCCTGGCCATGGGGCTCCTCTGCAGGACCCAGGAGTGTCCTGCAGGACATCTGCTGACAGTGCTAATTGCGGGCTGGGCTGGCAGCAGCCTGGTGCACCACAAGGGTTTCTTGATTGCTTTTTTGGGGAGGGACAGGAGCTTTCCTTCTCCCTTTGTCTCCCTGGTGAAGGATGTGCTCTCGGGCTGAAGTCCTGACAATCCAAGCTGCTGAAATGAATCCTCTTCAGTCTATTTACTTGATATTTACCAAAGTCTGCGATCAACAAGAAAACACATCTCAGCAGCTCACTTGGCAAGAGAACGAATTGAGGCAGCACTGCAGCTGTCATATTTATTTCAGTGGCAAAGCAGGTCAGGAAAATTGATAAAATTAATCATACAAACTAGCAAACACCGGGAGTGAAGGAGAGGGAGAACGAAGGGGAGAGAATGAGAGTGAAGGAGTGTTTGCAGCACCAGGCTGCACCTGCTTTTATTTCTTTTAATGGATTTTTTTTTTTTTATGCGATGTCACAGATAAAATTGGTGCAAGGTACAGTATTTTATAAGTAGGTTTGGGGAGGGGTGTGGAGATTACTACAAGCAGATGCCTATTACACCAGGGCTGAGCCCCAGCCACGGGGTTTGCAAGGAAATAGGAATTCAAGGACAGAAGTGATTTTTTAGACAGTCCCTGCAGACCAGGTGGGGAGGTCCTTGAGAGCAGAACCTGGAGCTGCTCTGACTGGGCTGAGGCAGGGGCCAGGGCTCCAGGTGGCTCCTCAAGGTGCTCCCAAGGTTGTCCCTGGTGTCATGTCCCTGTCACCTCTGCCAGCTGAGTGCAGGTGAGCCCAGGCTGGTGGCAGCTGCAGAAACATTTCCCTACCCCCAGCTTTGCTCTCTGCTGCAAGTGAGCAGCTCTGGGGACGTCTCACCAAACACACCCCTGATGTTTTCTGGGCCTTCATCTTGGGCAGCTCGGATAAGGCACAGCTCCAGCGTGTCCCTGTGCTCCCTAGGCAGTAATATTTCTTTTTCTGTGGTCACCATGCTGGGCTAACCCACCTTTACAATGAGGATTAACCCCGAGTTTGTTCTCAGAGCAACTTGTGGGTCCACCTGAAGAAAGAGACTTGCAGAAGCCAAGACCTCTTTGTTATGGGCTCCTCTTTGGGCAGGCACATGTCTCATTTCAGGCAAGCCAAAAGGAATCCACTGACTTCAGGAAAACCTTTGAAGAAGGTTTCAAGCATCGAGATTCAAGCATCAAGTGACTGCCTCCCCCCATTTCCTTGGAGGAAAATGTTTTTAGACCAAGATTTTGATTTCAAAACTTTCCACTTCAGAATGAAAAGTGCACGAGTGCATTTCTAGGATGCTACCAAATGGCATTTTGTTATTTCGACTCTTTAGTTTTCTGTCACAAAAATAGCGTTCACAAAACTCAACCCAAATCAAAAATAACACTGATCCCTCTGAAACGTTTCCTTCTTTTCTCTTCATTTTTCTTTTTCTTCCTCTCTTTTCTCATTGTCCTTCTCACAGACTAAAGATTCATTGAAAAATGTCTCTGCTCTAATTTTGAGCCTTTTTTCTCCAGATTCCCATGCTCCTCTCCCACACCTCTCCAGGCCCTCACTGCACATCCCTGCTCCTACCATGAATTACTGTTCTCATTGCTCCAAGCACATTAAAAGTGAAGCTAATTAACCAGCAGAACAATTTGCCTAACGACGTGGTAGATTCTCCATCACTTGCAGCCTTCAAGTCAAGCCTGAACATCTCTCTGACAGAGCTTTAGCAGGGTGGGGGAACTTTGGGGACAAGGGTCTGGCACCCACAGGGGGCTGCAGGACACACAAAGTCACCTTAGAGACTTTGGGACACCAAACCAGGGGTCCCAGCTGTCCCTGGGGAGAGAGGAATCCATCAGCTCCAGCCTTCTCCTTTGCTGCCTCACTTCTCTGTCCTCACCAGGGATGGGACTGCTGAGGGTGACAGCGGTGACAAGGGGGGTCTTTGCTGAGCCCTGGCTGAGGAGGGAGGGTGAAAAGGTGACAAACCAGGCAGGAGCCACCCCAAACCCCGCGGCTGCCGTGGAAATGGCGAGGGCTAACGAGCATTTTAGGACAGAAATCCCTCTATAAGATCTTGCTGACAAGCGCCATTAAATATTCATTCTATAGACTGTGGAGACATCATTACACACACACGCTCGGGCTCTCCACACTCCCGGCTCTGGCGTTTGTTTTATGCAGCTCCAACGAGCTGAGGGCACCCGGGGGTGGGGCTGGAGCCAGCCCCGCTCAGCACAGCCGGGATCCTCGGGGACAGGCACAGCCTGCAGGAAAAACCTGTGCTGGAGGCTCTGATGCTGCCCAAAGGAGGGGGCAAGAGGGGTTTGGAAGATGCTGGTGTTTGGGGAGTGTTGTCTTCCCCGTGGAAGAGCAGCAGCAGGGGCTGGAGGGACAGCCATGGCCTGGGCAGTCACTCTGATGCCCAGGAGCCACAGTGACATCCCATCAGTGACATCCCCCATGGATGTGAGGGAGCCTCACCTCCAGGCCCTGCCCTGTGTGCACAGGCAGCACTCCCTACCCCACAAACCCCAAAAATGCTCTTCCCAGCCAGTCACTCCCACCAGGAACTGAGGATGGGTCCTGTGGGTACACCAGGAGATGCCACAGCCCTGCCTTGGCACCAGAGCAGTGCCACTGCCACACATCTCCTTCCCAGCTCAGAGCCACCTCTCCTGCACCCTGGGAAAGCCCACATGCTCTCCCTGTCTGAATCCAGCTCTGCCCGAGGGAGACAGAGCTTGCACACAGGCTTCTCTGAGTATATATACATACTGGGGTTTTTTTAATTTTTTTTTTTTTCCACACATTTCTAGTGACGATACTCTTTCCCCCCTCCCCCCCAAACAATCCATCCATAAATGTCACCGAAAATCCCGATCTCCTTTTATTAAACCTGAAAAATGTGTATAAATGTAAATAACAAATGACTGATACAGGGAGAGGAACCAGAGCGTCTGCTGGCGTCACCCTCCCTCCCTCTCTCCCTCCCTCACGCTCTTTCCTCCTCGTGTAATTTGCATTAATAAAGAGGCTGTTCCTTGTCGGAATGTGTTTCATCCGGTTTAAAATCCCAGGGCGATCCACCAGGAACAGCTCTGGGAGAATCCGACTGTCAGAGCCGACAAGACAAATGAATCCCGGTGTCAGGAGCGTGTGGTTCAACGATGACAGATTGAGAAGAACTGTCCCCCTCTCGACAGGCGGGCTTCATTTTCAAATTAATAAATCTGAATAAAATATTTTCCCTTTCATTACGAGCCGAGCCCGGATGACAGTTCCCGTGACAGGAGGGAGTCGCAGTGTTGATGAGGAGACTTTGCATGAATTCCACCTGGGCTTCTCCGGCTTTATTTTTACCTGCAATTCCATCCCTGTTTACTCCTCTCTCCCCGCCCCTCCTCCCCTTGCCCTCTCTCTCTTGCTCCCCCTTCCTTCACGCCCTCCCAGCCCATCTCCCTTTCCTGTGTTCTCCTCCCTTGCCCCTGTCCCGTGGTGATTTGGGTGACCCTCCCAGAGCAGCAGGAGATGCACCAAGCCCTGCCGTGCTCCCTGCGTGGGAGCTCTGCCATTTCCACACGTGCATGGGGAGACTGGATCCCCCCAAACCCCACAGCCCACGCACCTGAAGAGATTTTCCCTGGCTTTGGTTCTCTCGGGGATGGGGCTTGTCTTGGTGGCCTTGCTGGTCACCAAGGGCTGGCAGTGTCCAGCAGCCTGGCCAGCTCCAGCAGCAGCAGCTCCTGCCCGGTGGTCTGGACAGACCCATCCCCTGCTCCTGAGCTCTGTGACCTCTTCCTGGACAGACCCATCCCCTGCTCCTGAGCTCTGTGACCTCTTCCTGGACAGACCCATCCCCTGCTCCTGAGCTCTGTGACCTCTTCCTGGGCAGACCCATCCCCTGCTCCTGAGCTCTGTGACCTCTTCCTGGACAGACCCATCCCCTGCTCCTGAGCATTGTGACCTCTTCCTGGACAGACCCATCCCCTGCTCCTGAGCATTGTGACCTCTTCCTGGGCAGCTGCCTCAGGTACATAAACTCTCCCAAGCATCTTCCAGTGAGGCTCCACCCTGTCAGCCATGGTGACACTGTGCAAAGCAGCAGGGCCCAAATCGCTGTCCAGCTCTAGTGCAGGAGCACATCTCCCTCCCCACCACCAGCAGCCATCCCCAGGAGCCCCCAGGGATGGGCAGGCTGCAGAGCAGGGGGAGGTCCCTCTGATCCATACCTTGGTAGCCATCCCCACCTTTTTTATGACTGTCACAACACCCAAACCAACCCCTGCTGCTGAACGTGCCTTGGGATGCTGAGGGCAGGCAAGCAGCAAAGAGCCAAGCACTCCAGACAGTCTGCATTCCACCCCTGCATCCCACAGTGACCCACAAGTCCCAAGACTGCCATGGGGGTTATGCAATGCTGCTTCTCATGCAGCCCCTGCACAGCAGGTGCAAGCCTAGGATGAGGCTGAGGAGTCTCCACCCATGGAGGTTGTTCTGATTTGGAGAAATCTCCCTGCCCTCCTGCTCAAAAGTTGGATTTTATCTTGGACAGTCTTCTGGATCACCCCAACCAAGAAGTGGCATCCATGGAAAGTCATACCAACCCTAAATTTGGACTGAGCTGGTGGTGGCACGGAGAGAGCAGAAACAGGGAGAGACCACAGTGGGAACCAGAGTGTCTGAGCAGACTTGGGAATTGCAGTGACTCCGAGGTGCCTCATGGAGAAAGGAATGGAGGCGCTGTCTGAGCCTTTGCAAGCCCAATATCCCCCTCCAAAGAAATTAGAAACATTCCAGCAGCTATACCAGAGCCTGACAGTAAATTTGATTAACTTGCCCGTGGAGTTAATGATATAGGGGGCCGTGTGGATTTTGTTGTAAAGAACACAGAAAAGACTGATGAGAAAATGAGAAAACAAGAAAGTAAATTTAAGCAGCTGGAAGCTTTAACAACTGGCATGATAAATCCAATAAAGAACTGCTCGATAAAACCCAACCACTGGAAAACCAAACATGGGTTGGGGAGGGAGTGGCTGTGCCTTGGATTCTCAACCAAAGAGGCAGAATGTTTCCCTGGTGGTGGGAAAACGCTCCCAGGCCAGTGGCTGCTTGGTCCCAGAGCACACGGCAGTGACATTCCTGCTACAGCCATCCTGCACCAAGCAAGGCAAAGCCAGGGACCTGCTGCCTATCCCTTTTCCACTCTTGCTCCAGTTTTCTTTGCAGCCTCCCAGGACCAGGAGGAATCTGCGGGGCTGATGAGAGCCTGAGGGGATTCACACCTCCCAAGCCAAACCACGCTGCCTCCGGAAGACAGCGCAGCGTCACAGAGGAGCCTGCCAACCAAATGCAGACCAGGTACTGCCAAAAAGCCTCGAGTAAAACCCAACATTTGGACATCCATATTCTTAAATCCTATCTCCTTTAAAATTTAATTCTGCTGAACCCTGCTGGAAGTCACAGCCAAGAGGAAAACCTCTAGGAGAATGACTGATGAGGGCTCATCTCTCCCCATCTCAGCAGAAAGAGCTGTGGAGCAGCATCCCATAGCACCCTATTGCCCCACACAGAGGCAGACTTGGAGCTTCACTGCATCCCAACAGACCCTCAGATCCTCGCTGTCTGCACACAGAAGGCATTGTGCTGTCCCCACACCAAGCTCATTGCTGCTCCCCAGTCCAGTCAGAAGTTAATCCACATCACTCCAGAGGTGAGCCACCACTACCAGCCTGGGCCAGCTGCACCACTGGGCTCACGCAGGGGGAAGGCAGAGGCACCCTGTGTGTGGATCCAAGCACCAGGAGAGGGAAATGGGGACCAAGGCCACCCATGGGGTACCAGGTGCAGCTGGCAACAGCCCAGCTCTGTTTGCTGTGGGACAGCTTCCCCAGAGCTCAGCATTGCAGGGGGTGCTGGCTGGGCACAGTCTGGCTGCCTTCAGCCCAAAGCGGGGACCAGCCCAGCAGCATTTAGGTCCATGCAGAACTACACAAATATCTCAGCCTGGTACTTCCCACCATCCATATCCTATGCACCTTCATTTTTCCAGCCTTTCATGGCCCCGGGCAGCAGAGAACCTCGCTGTTCCCACGCAGGACATCCAGCCTGGCCTGTTGACCCCGGCTGGAATTTGCTGCTTGGACTCTGCAGACTTCTCAGGGCTGCTTTTCCCTGAGATTCTCCTTGGGGTTGCTGTTCCCTGAGGTGTGTAGGGTTTTCAAGCTTTTCTTGCCCAAAAGGTCCCACACCAGAGCCAGAGAAGAGAAGCTGAGTCCCCAGTCCGTGTTTCCAAGGGTGTTTATTCTTTCATTATCTCTCAGTTCTGTCTCAGCTCTGCAGGGCACCCCCAGCAGAGCAGGACATGCTGGAGATTGGGCGGATTAGAGGGTCCTGGACCTTTTGTACCATTCCCTGACCCAACCACCATCTACAATGTACTTTTTATTTACAGAATTTTACCAATATTTACTACCTATGCTAACATGTCATTTCTACTCTAAACCAATCCTTGTGATCCAACTCAACAGAAAAATGGGGGAAGAGGACAAGAACAAGGAGGACAGGATCACTCCCCAGTTCCTCCATCTTGTCTCTTCAATCCCATATACTAAAAATCTTAGATTCTACATTTACATTCTATGATAAACTAAACACTACTTATTTTAAATTCTCTCAGCTTGTGATTCTTCATACACTGTGGGCATTCACTGCCATGGCAGGGATCAGAGGCAGTGTCCTCCTGGGCTCTGTGTGAGGCTCTGACCCCCTGTACAGATCCCAGACCCCCTGTCCAGTCTCCAAACCCTCCTGCCCAGGTCTCAGACCCTTCAGGGTGACCAGAGGGATGCCCTGGACTCCGACACAGATCAACACCTGCATTGCTGCATTGTTGTAGTCCTGGAAATTTAGAACTCAGGGTTTTAGTGTACAGTAATACATTTGAGTAAAGATGGAGGATTTAGGGTGTTGCTTTTGTCCTTCTTCTTCACCTTCTTCTGTCTTCTTCATGGGTTTGGGTGGTTTTCTGTAACTGGGTGAAGAAGGTCTGCATTGTGGGCCTTGGGTGGCCATTATTGGGTCAGAAACATAAATAATAGAGGTGTCACCTCGTTATTGGGGGTTTATTGCTTAAATAACCTTGGAAAGAGTTAGAGGCACTCCATTTTACCCTGGTTTTCTAAGAGCTCATGGTAAATACTGTAAATAGATAAGAGATAATAAACATTCCAAGTCCGTACCTGAACTTGGGTTTCCTGTGCCTCTATCCTGACCTCGGCAGAGATAAAGGAACCAGAGCTGTAACACTGCACCAGCTCCATCCAGCTCTGCTGGCTCACAGGCAGCCACAGGGTATTTGCTACAAGCACCGACAGAACAACAGCCCCAGATGATCTCCAGCATTCCCCAGTGGGGCACAGTCACAGCTCAAACCCAGCTCCCCGGAGCCTTACACTGCTGCTACAGCCCTAATTCCCAGAATATCCCCTAGGTCTCACTTCACATTTGGAGCTGGATTCCCAAAAGAGGGAAGGCATCTTCATGAAGTGCAGACCTGCTGTAGCTGGAGGCTTTTGGGGCTCTCAGGCCACATTTGGTGACCAAGGAGAGCAAAGCATCCCTCTGGAGCCTTCTCCGCACCTCCGGCCACTTTCCTGCAGCTCAGCCAAGTGCAAGACCAAGTGGCTGGAAATGTGCAGAGTGCTCTGAATTGAGCTGTAAAGAATGAAGGTGAAGTTTTAAGCTGCTAGATTCATGGCTGGGATTTTTATACACACATAAAATATGAATCTCAGTTGTATACAAAGCTGAGCCCATCGTGCCAAAAGGATCCCAGTCAAGCAGGCCTGTAAAATGAAATCCTCTTGGACTAATTTAAGGAGACCTGAGCAGTATAAATTCTGGCCTGCTCAAATGCAGGAAATAAAAAAAAAAATCTGACTTGAATACAGGCTTTGCTCTCGCTGCACTTGGCAGCACCAGCGTGTGAACAACGGGAACAAAAAAACAGAGTGAGAAATTAGCTCTGGGCTTGTGAGAAACCCTGCTCAGCACCCCATTTATACCAGTCTGGTGGGCCTAATGAAACCCTCTGTGGTGAAAATTCAGCACAGAGATAAACTTCCCAGTAAATGAGGGCTGCTTGTATTTTCTGACTCCTGGTGAGTGACCTGCACAGCCACTTCCACTAGGCATGGAGAAAACATCCACAAAGATGTTTCTGGTAAAAGAAAATGTCAATTTACCTGCCAGTGAGTGAATCTTCACTTGTGCATCTTTACCTCCTCACAGCTCCTCTGGTTTTGGTGGACTAGGAGTCTCCTAGGACAAGCTGCCTCCCTGGGGCTGAGGAGGTCTTTGTCACCAGCTCCTGCTGATCAGTGTGGCTGAAGGGAGGCCACGGGGTTGGAGGAGCTTGCCCTGAGTCGTGGCCACCACAGGCCAGGTGCAGCAGGTTATGGCCAGCCCTGGGGAGCCCATGGGTCAGCCAGGCAGGATGAGGAGTGGGGCATAAATAAATATATATTGTAAATAAATATATATTGTAAATATTATAAATAAAGCATCCACGGCCCCCTTTCTTTTCTCAGGCTGGGCAGTGGGGCGAGGGGAGCTGAAGTGACCTTGCTCAAGGTCAGAGAAGGGGTCTGAGGCCAGGGAAATGCACTGGAGATAGCATCATCCTTCCCAGCAAAATAAGGAGCCAGATAAGAAACATCTAATTACAGGATTAGAAATGCCTTTGCTGCAAACACTGTCTCTGTTCTGTAGAGAATGTGTGTGGCTGGTTTTTGGAGGGCGGGGAGGAGGAGCAGCTCTCAGACTTGCCTTGGATTATCTGCCAGCTCTCAGGGACCAGAGCACATTTGTTTGGGCACGTGCCACCAGGCATGGCAGCTCCCTCCCAAGCAAAACTGTCTGGGGACAGCTTGGGTGAGCTGTGCTGCCATTGCTGGTGTCCCCCCAGCTCCTCTGGAGCTCAAATGTCCCGTGGTCTCCTCACCTCACCATCCTCACCACCTCCATCTCCCTCCTGTGCTTGGTGTCCCCATCCCTGTGCCAGCCCCACCTCCCCATGCCACGGAGGCCAGAAGCAACTGGGAACACTGGAGAGGCTCCCAGTAGCTGGTCAAAGGCATGAGACACCCAGCAAAGCTGGGGACATCCTCCTGTGGCAGCACGATATGGCAGCAAGTTTTCCAGGGCTGTTTTCCCAAGATTTCACCATTAAAAATAAAATAAATTAAAAAAACCAAAGCAAAAAACCCCAAAGCCAAGCACCAGCCAGGAAAAACCTCCCTAATGAATGCATCAGCTCCGGCTCCAGAGCTGGAGGCGACTTCCAGCCCAGGCTATCTTTGCTCCTCAGGGCCTTGGAGAAAGATCTCCTCTTGGGCAGCCAAGTAGCAACTGGGTCACAGTGCAGGATTATCTGCTGGTAACAAGCTGCAAATGTGCTCTGGGACCAGTGATTCATTAATGCAGTTCATGGTGACACATGAACCAGGACCCGAGGGAGCCTTTATTCCTGCCCTCTCTATCCATCCAGTGGAAAGACGGGGAGAAAGGTTCCAGCCCCGCACTGATTTCCAGCTCTGATCAATCAGAGCTACCCCACAGCCAGGGGAACTAATCAAGGAGAGCAGGGAGAAGGTGGGGTCTGGAGTGCAGCAAACCCCGACAAATCCTGGCTGCCAGCTGAGAGCAGGGAGGGGTGGAGAGGCAGGATGGGCTTTGCAAGGGGATGGTGCTGCAGGAGACCTGTGGTGGATCCTTGTGGCCATCCCTCCATCCTCACAGGTCTTTTCCATCCTCCCCCAGGCCCTCTGCAGGGACCCCAATACAGTTCTGTGTGGGGCCAGCGTGGTTTTACCCCACAAAGGTGTGTCAGGCTCTGAGGGCTGACCTGCAGCCTCTCAGAAATGGCTTAAGAATAATCAGTGAGACAGCAGATTGGAGGGGGTTTGAAAAAGCAAAAAGGTTTTCATTAAGGAGAAAACAACAAACTATACAAAACAAAAACCCTAAAAATATACAAACTGAAAAAACTGTACAAAACAAAAGAATAAAAGCCCTGCACAGTGCAGGGAGGTCCCTTGTAAGACACCCCAAAAATGCACCAAGAATCTCCATGCTCTCTCTTAAGTATGCAACGATCTAGGATGGGGGTTTTTTGCATGCTGCCCAATAAAAAATAGCTACATTCTTTGAGGAGCAGCTCAAGGATCCAAGGGGTGCCTTTGTCCTGGCACTGGGCCCACTACGGTGAAAGGAGAGTGGAAGTTTCTGGTTCTTCTTCCTTAAGAGTTCAGGGGGTGAGGTTTAAGCTCTTTTCCTATCATGGGCACACCTGCGGTGCAGCAGAGCCCAGGGGTGCCAGTGGTGCCTGGAGCAGTGGGGTTCACCCAGGCTCTGCCCACATCAGGGAGAACCCTGCCCGTGCACACAAGTGCTGCTTTCGCCAAGTTAATGCTCCTGCAGGAGCCTTTAAATATTTTATTTCCTGACTTGTGTGCAATTGGATTCTTAACCACGATGCTCCATTGACTTTTTCTATCTTATTTTTCCCCTTCCACACTGGTTTTCGGGGCACTGCACCAGGCTGGGCTTGAAGATGTCCAGACCCATCAAAACCCACCGGGGATGTCAAACTGGCTGGTGACCCAGGACCATCCCAGAGTTTTGGCACCAGAGGGGCCCATGCATGGCTTGGGTGCCCACTGTTATTTCCAAGGTGGCACCTGCAGAGGGTGAAAGCTGCCAGCACCTCTCTGCCCTCTCCTGCTGTGGCAGAGGCTGCTCTCCCATCCCACAGTGTCACCCTAAATAAGGCTGCAGGGGCAGATGGGGCACCCGCCCCTCTGGACACCCTCCTGAGCCTGGCAGGAGGAGGAGGAGGATGGCAGCAGGTCCAGAGGGATGAAGCTCCTGCACCTGGAGTGACCAGGGCAGGCTGCACATCCTGTCAATACACTGGAAAGGTTAATGGGATCATCCCCTTCCGACTCGATCATGGCAAATGTGGGATTTATAGCGACCCTAAAATACTGACCTCACCTGTTTTATGCTGATCATTAACTGAGATTATCTCGCACCAGAGGTTTGCTACACCAAACAGCTCTGACATCACTAACTGCTGTGAAGTGTATTATCCTTAAACTCCATAAAGGGGAGAAAAAACCCCATTGGCAGCAGGGAAAGAGACACACGACCAGGCATGCTCGGATTATACATTAAAAAAAAAATACAAAAAGGAGCTGCCTGCAGCTTTCTATGCCTGGCATTTTTGTGACTGCAATATTGAAGAAAAAATCCCTGTAAATGTTTTCAGACTCGGAAAGACACCCGGATGAACACCCTGGAGCTAAAAGACCACGGTGGGAATGGCACACTCTGCACGAGGTCCCCAGAGCCTCATTGCAGAGAGGTGCCACTGCCTGGGGAGTCTCAGCAGGGTGAGGCCCCTCGTGTCCCCAGATGGCTCAGGCTGTCCCTGCAGCCCCTCACCCAGCCTGGCTCTGCTCGCCCTCCTCAGCTCCCCCAGTCAGGGCTGTTTCTGGGCAGTGGCGTATTTGTTGACTTGCTCTTTTGGTGACATCTTCTTTTAATAAGGAAATCTGTCTCTTAGCAGCTTCTTGCCTAAGGCTGTGCTTAGCTAAAGTGTAAAATGTCAAACTTTAGCAAGGATGACAATAACCCTGCTGGGTGAAGAAGAGCCAACCAACATATTATTAGCTACTCCAGGGAGAGGGGAGGAATATTGACCCATTCCATGGAGGAAAAACACTAAAATCCCCCAGCCTACCCACCCACCCCCTCCCACACGGAGTCCAGCCTCAAATCTGCTTCCCTGTGGTCTTTCCAGCAGCCAAACCTCGTAAGCAAAGCTGAAGAGCAAACAGCAAGGCCTTGCTATTTGATCAAATACGTGTACACATGCAACTATAGTAGGTCTAAGTGTCCTGGATGTGCCCCCTCATCTCCCAAAATTCCCCAAAGGCAGGTCAGGATGCAGAAAGGGTGCTGGGATAACCCAGGATGGAGGAAGTTGCTGCAAAGTCTCAGGCAGAGTTGAGAAAAGCCCACTGGGTATCCTGGTGGGTTGGGCAGAGGAAGGAAATGCCAGTGGGGACAGTCACTGGCCATAACCAAGGGCAGCTGCATGGAGAGGGACAGTCCCAAGGGATTGTGATCTTTTCCAGGATTATGGGTCTTTGGGCAACCCCTCTGTGCTGCTGCAGGACTCCTCTGCACTGCATTTACCTTCTCACACACTCTGATATACGTTGGTGTAACCTTTTGCTTTACAGCACTCATGGTGGGAACTAACTTTAATTTCTGACCTGAACTACCGCAGAGCAGGGCCATAAATTCACAGCCCCAAATTTAAGAAGGGAGAAGATTCCTGTCATAAAGGTTTGAGACTGGAAAATGCTCACCCTTAGACCCTGCTCCCCCACCAGGTGGGCTGCACTCAGTCAGCAGTGAGTGGTTCTGAGAGGAGTCTTCACTTCTGGATGCAGAGCTGCATCCCAGCTGGGGAAGAGCAGATCTGCTCCTGGCCCTGTGCAGGAATGCAGATGCACAGAGGTCCTGGAAGGAAAGGGGTGAGGTTTTATTACTCCACCCTGTCACACATCCTGCACCCATCCTGCAAGCACAGGACTTCTTGTGATGGAGGATTCCCCCAGAGGTGCCACTAGAACCAAGTTAGGCCTGAAACACCAAACCAGTCCTTTGTTGGGATCTTCCTTATTCTTTCAGGTTTCCAATCCTGGTCCAAAGCAGTGCCCTCCCACCCCTCAGATTCATAAGAAGTTCCCATCAGTGCCAGAGCTGGCAGGGAGCCCCAGCACAGCTCTGTGCTTTTCCTTGTATTCACACAATCATGGAATGGTTTGGGTTGGAGGGGACATGAAAGATTATCCTGTTCCAACCCCCCTGCCATGGGCCAGCACACCTTGCACTAGACCAGGCTGCTCAGAGTCACATCCAGCTGAGTTTTGAAGATTTCCAGGGATGAGGCAGCCACAGCTTCTCTAGACAACCTGTGCCAGGGCTTCACCACCCTCACAGCCAAGAATTTCTGCCACATATCAAACCTGAATTATCCCTCTTTCTATTTGAATCCATTACTTCTTGTCCTTTGATCGTCTTCTTTTTCAAAACATTATTTTAGAGAAACTAAAAACCCCCAAACTCTACAGTGCACCACAGCATCATCATCATCACCTCCCCAGGCAAATGTGGCCCCACTCGGTTTTATTTCTGGTTTGGATTGGAATGTGACCACAAGCCAGCAGGAACACAAGGATCCTACCCAAGATATTGCCACAAATTTAGATCCCCCCTCCTCCAGCATGCCATGGGGCCCTCCAGAGCCAATGGCACAGGCTGGATGAGACAGGGTTTTTCCTGCTTTTCCTCCCTTTTTTGGAGACATCTCATCAGTCTCTGGGAGAGGAAGAATTCTATTCCCTCCTCCTCTCCAGCTCAGGACAGAGGCAACCCAGGGGAAACCCAGGACTGCCTACGTGTTCTTGGGCAGATGCAGCACTTGTGTCTCACCTCTCACCCAAAAGTGACCCTCACAAACCTCTACATTGCATAACCATCCCAATGAGTTAAAAAAAAATTAAAAATATATAAATATATTATGTGTGTGTGTGGTGCACACACGGGTGTGTTGTGTTTTCCCAGCTAACACATGTCAGGATCTGTTTAAGCCTTGCTTTATGCTCAAATGTCACCCTGCCAGAATTCATTACGTCCCATTTATTAATTAATTAAAATATATTTATACAGAACAGGCTTTATGAGACAGAGATAAAAATAACGTTTTGAGAGCTGTCCCCTGGACGGAGCGGGTGCTCTCTGATGGCAGCAGCAAGGACAGTAGCCACAGCCTTCCCTGTCAAGTGCTGACTCGCAGGGAATTGATGATATGGAAATTCAGTAATTAGGGCTGGGAAAAAAAAAAAAAAAAACTAAAAAAAAAATCAGGAGCAGGCTCCCGAGCTGGTGCTGGCCATGTGGCAGCTCCACAGCCCCATCGTCTCCTTGCCGTTGGGCGGTGGGATTGTGGCATCTTCTCCTCACACAGGGGACCCCAGGACAGGCAGAGGGACAGGCAAAGGCTGCACCTGCAGCCACAGCCACAGCCAAGGGCAGCACTTGGCCATGTGTATGGGGAGAAAGTCAAGGCATGGCCTAACTGGGACTAGAAAATGCAGGATTTCCCCTTTGCCTTTCCACCTGCTCATAAAGTGCCACAATCTCCCCTTCAATGGCACCAGAGTGGGAAGGAATGAGCAGATGAGCACTGGGAAAAGAGAGAAGGAGAGGGGGAAAGGGGGCTCAGAGTCAGGGAGGTGATGAGGGGAGGCAGATGAGCACTGGGAAAAGAGAAAGAGAGGTGGAAAAGGGGCTCAGAGTCAGGGGGGTGATGGGTGGAGACAAACAAGCACTGGGAAAAGGGAGGAGAGGGGAAAAGGGGCTCAGAGTCAGGGAGGTGATGAGGGGAGGCAGATGAGCACTGGGAAAAGAGAGGAGAGGGGAAAAGGGGCTCAGAGTCAGGATCTGACCCAGCCCCTTCCCCAGGGCCAGGGAAGCACAGCTGGGTGAGCCTTCCTCAGCCACATGTGCCCTGGCTCTGTGATCCTTGTGACAGAACAGCAGTGACATTTCTACTTAAAACTCTCCATGACCTTTCCCTGTGAGCCTCTCGTGCTTCACTTGTTCTGGCATCTCCTGCCTGCCGCCCCCCCAGAGCACCTTGCCCTCACCCTGAGGAGAAGGGGAAGCACAGGCTCCATCCACCAAGGCCAGCCCTGGCTTTTGGGGGCCCAGCTTTACCTGTGGGTTGCCAGCAGCACCGGGAGGATGAGCCAAGCTCCTTGGTCCGATGGTGCATCCTGGTGCATTCCTAGTCCAGGGCCAGGCAGCCACCACCTCAGTGCCTGCCTTGCCCAGTGCAGCCTGAGCCCAGCTGGTGTCCCCTGGCCCTTCCTGGCCACCAGGAGCCTGCACAGAGCCCTGGTTTGCCGGCAGAGGGGCAGGGGGTGGCCGAGGAGCAGCTGCCTCTTCCCAGGCGCCAGCACTGAGCACTGAGGATGCCCCGCAGCTCCCCCGCTGTCAGTGCACATCAGCTCACCTGGGACACTGGCACATGCAGGGCTTCTCCTTTGCTCTCCCCCTGCCCACGAGATGCCACAGTGCCCTTGGGACTCAGATCTGAGGAGCTGGGTGACAGTCCAGGGGTTCCAGGGAAGAGGTGGGACCAGGGGAGAGCTTGTCCTCAGGACCACTGCCCCAAGCTCCCCAAAGACCACCTCGATTTAGCCAGAGAGAAAAGCAGTGTGCAAAAAGACCAAGTGGTGACTGCCAGCAGCTGCTCCAGCTCCCACCTCACCCAGAACAGGCAGAAGGGCCTGCAGGAGGTGCCAGGTTCTTCTCATTGACCACCCAACCAAGCTCCTCCATCAGGAGGTGCACACCACGGCTTTGGCTGAGATAACTTGTCCCCATGTGCCCTGGGACAGAGGCAGGAGCTACAATCCAGACATCTGGGAACAGGGCCACCTTCCTTTCCATCCTCTCCCTACACAGCTGCTGCACATCCTCCTTGGAAGTACCTGGCCCCCTCCTTTGGATGTCAGCCAGCACAGCTCTGCTGACCCTGGAGGAACTCCCAGCCTAGCTGAGGACATCACCATCTATTATTTAGGTAAGGAAATCCACCTGCAGGTATAAATGGAGGTAAATCCACCCTACTTTTTAAGTAGGCAAATACATCTCAGCAGCTCCTTCCTGGACACTGACCAGAAGTAGTGGCAGCAATGAGAGTTTCCAGCTCTCACCTTCCCTTAAAGAAGCAGGGAGGAAAAGCGGTGATGGGACAAGCAGCCCTCACCCACGGCAGCAGCACAGGCTTGTGGCTGTGTGGACATCAGCAAGGAGTGCACCCCCAGCCTCACCTACCTTCCCTGTCCCACCCTGTGAGGAATTTTCAGGACATTCCTGGCAAGAGGTGTGGCCTTGAGCCTGTGGAAATCAAGCAGCCAAGAGGTTCTTTTGCCTTGGAGCATTCTCCATCACCTGCTGGAGTGTCACACCTTGGGCAAGCACACACTGTCCCTTTCACACAGCCCAGCCACCCCAGGGCACCCCCAACCCTTCCCAATCCCCTCCAAATCCCCTTTTTTCATTGCACGGGGATGTCTGGGAACCATTCGTCATCCCCAGGGCTGGCAAGGAAACCACACACGCCAGGGAAGAGCTTCCCTGACTCAAATGATTCTCATTTCTTGAAGGGCAAATTTCCTCTCTCTGCCCACTCAGTCTTGACAAGGACAGCAGGACCCACCACATGAATACTAATGGAGGGGACACGTGGGGACAGGAGTGCTGGGGCTGGGCACTGCCAGCGGAGCAGCAGGGACACCGGGAAGGAGAGGCACCCACAGGCTGCTCTGGGGGTTGCTGGGACCCCCAGGAGGGCAAGGGATGCAGGAAGCCCCCCAGCAGCGGGCAGGAGGTCACATCCAGGCATCAGGAGGTCACATCCAGGCATCAGGAGTGCTGGATCTGGACACCTCTGGAGCACAGGGTGCCAAAGGGTTACACCCTCCCCAACACCATCCCTGGCCTTGACCCCTTGGGGCCCCCCCAAAAAACCTCTGTGATATCCCTTGTGCTGAATTCTTATTCAACTTCAAACTGACAAACTGTTTTTAATCTTTTCCTTCCATCCAGCTTGGAGATTGGGAAGCAAAAATCAATACGGGTTGGCAGGTGATCAAGTTGCTTGACAGTGGTGCTGAGGAGAGAAACAGGGAGGAGAGAGAGAGGGGGGCAGAGGGGGGCGAGGACAGGCCAGGGGATGGGGGGACCAAGCACCTGGGGTGG
>VXBR01004970.1:34762-47723 GCA_013400215.1 Cisticola juncidis | reverse complement strand
ACCAAGTACCTGTCCTGCAGCCCCCAGCAGGGAAGGTCCCACCTGTGCCCATCTCCAGTGGAGCTTCTTGCTAAAACAGACAGTGGGAGGGTGCTGGGTGCCCACCTGCAGCTGGTGGGGTGGAAGGAGAGGGCCTGGCAATCCCACCTTGCTCCCATCCCTCCAGGACCCCCAGCACCGTGTGCCCCTTTACCAGCAGGCTTTGACCACCACAGCTGGGTCCTGGCCACAGTCCTCATCAAGGACCCCCAAAAGGTCAAGGGGACCCCAAAATGCCTCCCCACCTCTCACCTCCAGCATCCCCTCAGGGAGCCTCTTGGCACCTCTACATGTGGATTTGAATTCCTGCTCCAGGATGCCTTGGGCATCAGGAGAGCAGCACTTGTTTCCCAAGCCTACCTGGGCATTGTTTGGTTCCCAGCCCAAGAGGCTTATCCAGGCTGGGAGAAATCGCAACAAACTGTAAATTTCTCAAACAATTCAGCTTTATCCCTCCTGTAGGTTCTGCTCCTGCCATGTCCCCACCTGGTCCCCACCATTCCCCCTCCTCCAAGGCCCAGGGGACACCCCAGAGCTGAGGAAGGTGAGGGAAGCCTGAGCTGCTCCTGGGCTGTTTGACAGATCCAAAGGAAGAGGGGCAGCAGCCCCAGAAGCACCCAGTGACCCCACAAAAGATGGGGTGGCAACAGCAGCCCGGGGTCAAGGATAAAACCCCACGGAGCCACCCAGAGAGAGCCAAGGGGAATGAGCCTGGCCTGCTCCCAGCCTCCTCCATCCCCATGCCTCTGCCTCAGCTTCCTGCTGGCATTTCCCAAAGCCATGGGAGCTGCCAGAGCCCCCGAGAGCAGAGCTGACATTTGCAAATGATCAGTTTAGGAACTTCCCCTGCTCCTTCCCCGCGTGTCCCCCTGCCTCTCTTAGCGCTCCTCGGAGCTTTCATGGTCTAACTCTGTAAATCTCCGGGAAATACGGCTGTGTTTCTGTTGTCACTTCTGATCAGAGGGATGCCAGCGGGGTGAGGGAACTGGGGGGGAAGGGGAGGGGGAAGAGAGAGGGAAAAAAAAAGATTGCCTGGGGCCCCACACAGAGCCGGCATGCAAATGAGTGCCAGCTCCGTAAAAATAGCCCCAGCAGTCACATTTTATTACGACCGAATTATTGGACCTGGGTTACTGGGAACTGGCACTGGGGAAGGCGAGAGAGGCAAGGGAAGAGAGAGAGAAAGGGTCAGGCATCATTTATTCTCAATATTTGAACTTTGAGAGTGCCAGAGGGTATTTTCCCCCTCTGATCTGTGGATTTGCTGGACATGCCACAGCCTCCCTTGGCCCTGCCACACTTTCACAGCCCACACAGCACCAGCAAAACACATCCAGGGCCTTCCAGCCCTCCTGGATTTCCCACCCTGCCTTCCAGACTGGGGTCAGTTTGCAGGAGGGACACCACTGCAGGTATTGCACAAGACAGAGAGGGGTCAAGGTCACTGCCAGGTGCGTTTGGAGGTGGCTCCTTGTCCTGGTGATGAGGGGATGGAGGTGGCTCCTTGTCCTGGTGATGAGGGGATGGAGGTGGCTCCTTGTCCTGGCGATGAGGGGCTGGATGTGGCTCCTTGTCCTGGCGATGAGGGGATGGAGGTGGCTCCTTGGCCTGGTGAGGAGGGGATGGAGGTGGCTCCTTGTCCTGGTGATGAGGGGATGGAGGTGGCTCCTTGTCCTGGTGATGAGGGGGTGGCCAGGTGACTCTGGAACCCCTGGCACAAGGAGGTGCTGGAGCAGGTGCTGCTCTCATCCACACCCCGAGGGCAGCAGCAGGGTCAGCCCCCTGTTCCTGCCCTGCCCAGGGCTGGGGGCACCTCCTGGGAACCCTGGAAGCACCTGCTTAGTCAGCATTTCCCAATCAGGGACATGCTCAGGGCACTGGCTTTGTCACCATCACGGCCCTGTCACCATCACCTCCCCAGCTCTTGAACAGAGATGTGATGAACCAGGCCCAGTTTTAGTTCTGAGGGAGATGGCAGAGCAATGAGAGGGGAAAAACTTCAGGGAAGGCTACAGACTTTGGAAAGAGCACCTGGGTGCACACGAGTCCCAGGTGCTTCCAAAACCAGAGCAACCCAAAACATTCCTCGTGGCTTTCCCACTCCCACCAGACCTGCCTGACAAGGGTATTTTGGGTTGCATTTCTTGCAGGAACAGCCCAGCCCTGCCATAGCTGAGGCCAGGCTGGGAGAGGCAATGCCCTCCTCCAGACACACAAACTCCTGCAGGGATTTCTGGAGCCCAGGCGCTGCTCAGGAGCTTGGCAGGGACACAGCACTCCTTAAATGCACTGCCTCCCAGTGCTCCAGGGAAAACTGGGTCAGGATTGTCTAAAGACAGGAGCTCAGTGCTCCTGGAGCAGCATCCCAGCAGGGTGGGAGGTGAGCAGGGATGGTGGGGCTGTGCCAGCAGGAAAGCCAGGCACGATGGAGCAGTGGGAGAGGGGATGTGAGAAACTCTTCCTCTCTGCAGCCAGAGGTGCTCCAAGGATGGCTGGAGCTTCCAGGAGAGTCATTACCTACCCAGCAATTCCCAGAAACACACCCTGCAGGCACACCCCCTTCCTGCCCATCCAACACACCCCCAAACCCCTTTGCCATTTATCACTTTTTGTAAATCAAAATTAACAATTAATTGGAAAACCTCCGAGGCTGTGCCTAGGGCTCATCCCTGCCCTCCTACCCCAGGTGGTGCCACCCACCCCATTCCTTCAGTGTCCTGGCAGGCAGCAGCTGTGTATGACAGCCCAGGGCAAGGGTATGGGATACAGAGAAAGGATCTGTCATCCTGGAAATGCTGTTGTAGTTTCTTTGTCGTCTTTCTCTTTTTCCTCTCCTCCCATTCCCTAGTTTTCCAGATGTCCCAAGACATATTTAGATTTTCACAGAAAAAAAAGAAAAAATTACCACCAGCAAATCTCTGTGATGCCAAAGCCTTCATTCCTGAGTGCGTGTGTTTTGGGGGGAGCTTCAATTTCATGAAAATCCCTTTCCTACAAAACTGAAAGACCTCCAGAGGTACTAAAGAGAGGAGAGCAGAGCTCCGCCCTGGGCGTTACAGTTGGGAAAGCTGGGATTTGGGGCTAATTTGGAGAAGGCCTGGGTGAAATGCCCAGGGCTCATCATCCTGCTGATGCTGAAGGAGCAGGAGCGATGCCAGCCAGCTCCTGTTATCACCTCTGTGGGACTGGCTTGCGATTAAAGGCATCTGAGTTGCCAAGCACGGAGGGAACAACATATGGACAGGAGCAAGGGACTGCTTTCCCAGCCCCGCTTTTCCAGACCGTAACCGCATTTGCAAGAGGATCCCAGAGCCGCAGTGCAGTTCTTACTCAGTGCTATTAAGCTTCATTAACTGATATATTGTTTCGTGTTGACTCAACAACTCTTAAACCCTCTTCCGAGGGACTTCCTCGAACACGCTGTAAATTGCCGGTAACTGCCTCCATCAGGAGCAAACTGCTCCAGCCCCAGCCTGGTCCCGCTCCCCTCCCCGGGATGCAGAGGTGCTGCTGGCAGGGATTCTCCAGCATTTAACCTCCTGCAGCCCAGGGAAGGCAAATAGAGACCCAGGGGCTGCAAAAAATCCACTCTCCTAACTTTACTCCAAATGGGGGAGGAAACCTCCCCGGCAAGTTCTAGACCTGCAGTACAGGAAAAACTCCAAACGAATCCTCTCCCTGTGATCAAAGAGCTTCTTTGCCACGCAAGTGACAGCTCTGCTTCCAGCTGAACACTTTCAAGCTTCGCATTGTCTTGTGTAAACTAGAATCCAAAATGATCTCAAGTCCAAAATAAATTCCAGCTTTTGGGCCTAAACCCAAATGGGTCATTTTGGCAGCATATAATTCTGATTTTTAGTGTTTCTTCCCCCATTCTCCACCCCAAATTTACATGTTAGTGAGACTGACCTCCTTTCGGAGAGCTCTTTGACTTTGATGCTGTGGCATACACAGATGGAATGTATTTCTGCATATTCCAAGACACTCTGGGATAGCTCCGCTCATGTAATTATTCAGATAAGCTAACCTGAAAGCGAGAGCGTGAGTGAGTCCTCTGCCAAACCTGAGTGACTTTGCTTTCAAAGCATTGCTAGGTGCTTCCCCTGTCACAGGTGACAGCTGCCATGTCCCCAAGTTGTCCCTGGTGGACAGTGGGGGCCTGGGGGGAGGCGAGGAAAAGGGGAACAGGTCATAACCTGGAGCTTGGCTTTCCCCTCTCTCAGTTTGAGGAGGAACAGCACGCACAGGGAGGGACGCTGGGGCTCAGATTTGGTGCTGGTGAGAGGGCTGGATGGAGAGGCTTGCACTGAGCATGGCAGAGGGTCAGAGCCTGCAGGTGAGGCAGGAGGGAGGCTCACCTCTGCCGTGGGCTCTCTTCCACGGCTGCAAACCCGGCCAAGGGCACAGCCCCGACGGCAGCAACCCCGCCGGGGCACCTCCTCTGCAAAGCAGAGCTCTCCTTTTCCTCCCCATCCTCAGGAACCCAGCGTGCTTCAGGGGCATTTCCCAGCGGCTCCGAGGTCACCAGAGGATGGCTTTGCCGTGGCTGTGAGGCAGCATCAGGCGGGATAATGGCAGGGCTGTGTGAGTGGCAGGTGGGGCTGCGCCGTCCATTTACAGCGCGCCTCAGCAGAGCGCCGGCTGCAATTATCTCAGGCCACCGTGCCATCAGAGAGCGCCTTTCTGCTGAAATTATAGCGTGTCGCCTTTAATTACGCTAATTGTTAATGGGGATTCTAATTTTGGGTTCATTTTTCGCCGTTAAAAAAAAAAAAAGATGAAAAATAATAAAAAATAAAATATTAAAATAGGAGGTGAGGCAGCCCGGGCTTTTCTGCCTTCCCTGGGATTCCTCGGCAGCGCTAATTGAAACGTCCCCCTGCACCGCGCCGCTCGGCGCTGACAGTGGTTTTGCCCCTTGTCACAAAATCAATGGTCTTCCCTTGCCCGCCCCATGCCGGCTCCTCTCCGGCTGCCGGGGCTCCTTTTCCCACTCGCCGGCTCCCTCGGATCATCAGGGTTAAATGATCTTTTCATCCCGCCCAGCCGGACTGTCAGGAGGCATTGAGTGACTTTTGAAAATGAACCATGTTAAGTGGACTTGATGGGGGTTACAACCGCCATTATTGCTATCACCACCGTGATAAAATGGAGCCGTAATGATGGGGGAAGGTACTTATCACTGTCTTTTGGAGATCACTTAAAGATGGCTTGGGTCTGAAGCTTCTCACCGGAGATAAATGGAATGTATGGAAGACAAATGGCACCAGGACCGAGCCTCCCGCCACAGGAGGGACACGAGGCAGCAGCGATCCCTCTGTGGTGGTCACACAAAATGATTAAACAACCAAAAGGCGTTGCCTTTTCCTCCAGGAGCCACCAGAGGAGGTGACCAAAGCCACTTGTGGCGACAAGGTTCTCCCAGGTGTCCGCTGGCAGCTGGGTGGGCAGAACCAGGATGGGAAAGAAATGGGAAATCAGCCTCACGTTGCAGCCTGCTTGTGGGAGGCAGAGATATCCCAGAGCTGATATCCCTGAAAAACCAGGTTGGCTCTTCTCAGGATTGTTTTTCCCTGAGATTCTCCTCGGGGTTTCTGTTCCCCGAGGCAGTGGGGTCTTTCCCCAGGGTTGCTGTTCCCTGAGTTTCCTCGGGGTTGCTGTTCCCCGAGGTAATCAGGTTTTCAGTCTTCTCTTTGCCCTGGGTGTTTCACACCAAAGCCAGAGACGACAAGTTGAGTCCAGCAGTGTTATCAAGGCTGTTTATTCTAAATTATCTCTCAGTTCTTGTCCAGCTTTGCAGGGCGTCCCCAGCAGAGCAGGACACGCGGGGACTGGGCGGGTCAGAGATCCCCAAACCTTCAGTGCGGGATCTCCCACCCAACCACTGTCCAAGAGGGATTTTTTATTTACAAAAATTTGCCAATGCCAACTACCTACTTTAACATGTCAGCTCTACTCTAAACCAATCTCTAAAGTCCAAGTCAGGAAAAGATGGGGGACAAAAGCAAGAACAAGGAGCACAGGGGCCACTCCCCAATTCCTCCATCTTGTCTCTTCACCCCCATATGCTAAGAATCCTCATTTCTATATTTATTTTCTATAACAAACTAGCTACTATCTATTTTTAAATTCTTAGGATTTGTGATTCTTCATACACTGTGGGCATTCACTCCCATGGCAGGGATCAGAGGCAGTGTCCTCCTGGGCTCTGTGTGAGGCTCTGACCCCCCTGTACAGATCCCAGACCCCCTGTCCGGTCTCCAAACCCTCCAGGGTGGCCAGAGGGATGTCCTGGACTCTGACAGGCTCTGTCCTTCATTCCAAACCTGAGCTGGCCCTCCCTTCTGGGTGAGCAGCCCCTATTTCCCAGCCCTGCCCAGGGCCAGCAAAGTGGACTCACACATTGCTCCCCACCAGAGAAACACGAATTGCACCAAATGCTCTGCCATGTCTGAGCAGGGAAGCCAACAGTTTCAAACAGGCAAGGACAATATCACATGCTTGGAAAACACTAGTCAAGCATCATGCACCAGAGCAAAAGGAACCCAGGCAGCCTTCCCAAAACATCCCCCTCTCTAACCAAGTAGCACCTCACACCAAGCCCCCCATCCCATCCTCACAACACCCAAATCACACTTTGTGATGCAAAGGCAGGAAAATGATCCCCATGGGGCCAATGGCTCTGCTCCCCCAGGCCTCCAGTGCTGCACAGAGAAGCTCCTGGGACATGGAGCACCCTCAGGGCACTCCTCACTGCCACAAAGAAGGAGAGGTAGGAAAAAACAGGGAAAGGCCAAGACCTCCTTACATCACCTTCCCATCACCTTCCTCCTTCCAGCTACACCAGTGGAGTTGCTTGCCATCACTTCAGTATCACTTAACTGAGATACAGGTGGTTCCCCTCTCTGTCTGCCCACCTAGCAGCCCACAGTGCCTTCTCCATGTCCTGGAAGCATGACAGAAGACACTTCCAAGGCCATCCCAGAGCACCATTCCCAGTGAGATTCCTGGCTGCTATTGCAAGGGAGAGAGAGATGGTGGGAGAGGCAGGGATGCAGAGCAAGTGAGCAGATCCTACATGACTGGGCAGAGCAGATCCCCCTCAGGTCACTCTGTTCCTCATTACCATCAGTAATGATGTACTGTGAATGTGGAGTTTTCCCCTGCAAAGACACAAAAAGGAGCCCCTCTGCAAAAGGGAGAAGGGCTGAGGAAGGATAAATAACAGGAATAATCTGTCTGGGAAAGTTAGAAAGGGGCAAGAGCTGAAGAAAAAGACATTTTCTGGGAGTTTCAAGAGCTCATCAACCCAAGTCTTGTCACACCAGCCATGTCAGCCCTGGTGGGGTGTGAAGCTGAGACACCAGTCCAGGGGTGCCTGGTTCCTGCAGCCCTCAGTGACCCCCCCTCCCCTGTCAGGGCAGCAGTGGCTCTGCTGGCAGTATTGACAGCCAGAAGGATTTCTCATTTCCCACAGCCCCACAAGGTAAATTAAAAAAAGGAAAAGTCAAAGCTATCTCTGGCTGCTCGCACTCGGGGAGTCCCAACTCAATACATCTTGGTTACTCACAAAAGATGCTTAGTAATAAGCTAGAAAGGCAAAGTTAGTCCTGCAGGCTGTGGGGTCACTGGTTAAAGAATGGCTTACTTCCCAAAGACTTTGTGGAGTTGAGTACCTGGACAAAACCAGGAGCTCTGGCTGCTCCCACAAACTCTTCCCCTTGAGGGAATTTTGAAATGCCACATGTAAAGCTGTAGAGATAAACCAGTATTTGCCTCATGCAACTCCAAGATCCCGATGGCATGAACACCACCTTCCAGGCCTGTGCAAATATGGCAAAAATTCCCCTTTAGCTGCAAGCCAGGCACAAGAAAAACTGCAGTCAGAAACCATGGAAAGTCTGTGAAATTTTATCCACCACAAAACCTTGTTTCCAGACCGACTTCAAGGCAGCAGAGCCTGCACAAGTCATACTGGTGGCCATGTGCCTTTTCTTCAAGCAAGCGTTTCCTGCTGTTTTCTAACCTCAAGGCAAATGAGAGAACACCCATCCTTTCACCAGCTTTATTTCCATCCCAGATGAAGAGCGGATCCTCCCCCTTTTTTTATTTTTAATTCTTTTCCTGGTGTCTCAGTGTCTCTGAAGCGCTGCCTTCCACCGGTGCTGGTGGGAAGCAGCTTGCCTGGGGACAGCCAGATGCCACTTCCAGGGATCTGCAGGAAAAACCCGGCTGGAAGCTGCTGTGCACCCTGGATTGTTCAGCACAAGGGCTGTGGAGCAGGAGCTGCCCAGCCTGCCAGCCCTGGCCCGTTTTGTTTTGAGGACAAATGGACCAAATACGTGGTTTGGCAAATGGAGAAAGCTGTGAGGACAGAAGAGGACTTTTGCTTTTGAGCAGCATTTGGGTGTCCCACACTGGGTGTCAAATTATCCCTGTGTTATGAGCCTGGTAAAATCTTTTCCTACAAGGATTGTTTATTGCATTGAAATTCAGGACAAAATAATGTTTCCCAAATACTGACGTGAGTTCCCCGTTCCATAAAACCCCAGCTAGGAAAGATCTCCAAGTCTTTAACCCCAGATGTCCAAACATGGGTAGTTTAGCTGTAGAAATACTCTGCTTTCCCTTTTTTTTCTCACTCTTCACAACAACAAAGGGGAGGAAATAGCTCTTAGAAAGCCAGACTGGATTGAAAGATTTGCCTTCCACTAGTGAACTGGTTGGAGGAGGGTAGAAAACAGGGTGAAGGAAACTGCAGGGCTGTTCAGAAGGAAGGAGGAGGCACCACAGGCACCCTGAGATGCAGACAGGTGCCTGCACAGCCTCCCTGCAGACCAGCCTGGGCAGGCTGATACCAGGCAGGAGCTGAACCACAAACATGCAGCCCAGTGCACAGACCTTTATGTGTCTCCAGAGACCCTTTTCATGATAAAAATGGTTGTCCCAAAAGGTTTAAATCTCACGTGAGTGGGAGCAGGGCCTGAGGACCTGGAAGAGCTGGTGGGTGTCAATCCCTAGGGGCTGCACCACCACACTGAGGTCTCACTGGACCTCTGCTGGGTGCTCCTCACTAAACCATGACCACTGTGTGGCACAGAATATCCAGCAGCAACAGCATCTCCTCGTCCCCAGGACCACCAGGAACCAAGTTCTGCTCCAATCTCCTTCCAAGGGACTGTTCCAGCTCTGACAGGAACAGCCTCCCAGCATTTCACTGATTTCCCTCCGCCACCCAAAACTCCCGCAGAGCAAAACCCATCCGAAGCGCTGAGGCTGTGATTTTCATGACACCACTGCCTGGCTCATTTCTCTGCTGTCCTCTCAGTTTTTGTGAAGGTTAAAGGCATCCTTCCTCAGCGACTGTCAGACTGTTATCTGGGCTGGAACCGGCTGCC
Organism: Cisticola juncidis; assembly: GCA_013400215.1. Taxonomy (NCBI): domain Eukaryota; kingdom Metazoa; phylum Chordata; class Aves; order Passeriformes; family Cisticolidae; genus Cisticola; species Cisticola juncidis. Next base: position 38,286 of record VXBR01004970.1, on the reverse strand, counting down.
CGAGCTCCAGCAGGAATATTTTATGCAGATTCTCCGCCGCACCTCGGATGGCTCATCAGTAACCACCCTGCTGCTGTGGCTTTATTTCCTCTGAGCCCACCTTTTTGCCTCTCCCTAGCCAAGCCTCACTTTTTTACAGCTGTAAAACTGTGAATATACACATGCAAGGAATGTAAAAACTTTCCCCTGGGTTGATGTGAGGAGTTGCTGTGTGCAAGGGGCTTTTGGGGAGAGATTGAAGCAAACTGGTTTGGAAAAAGAAGGATTTTTTTCTTCTGGAAGACAGGAAGATCAGGAGGCTTCTATTACTCTGCTGCAGAGTTTTAGTCTTAGCACTCTCCTCCCAAAATCCATGTCAGGACAGAGAACATCCCAGCTCTTTCTGCCTTCCCCTTGGGAGCTTCCAGGCAGGCACAAAGAGTGCTGGGCACCCAAGCTGGCCTCTGGGCCTCCTTCCCCTGGCAGAGGGGTGTGTGAAGAAAACAAGAGAATCCAGCTTGCTTGGGCAGCTGGAAGTCTGAGGATGATTTTCACACCCGTGCCCCTGGCAAGCCAAATGAGAGCCTGTTGTCATCCCAGCTGGCTGTGGGGTTTTTTGGGGGGTGGGAAATCACCTCAGCACAGCAGCTTGAGCACCAGCCCAGGCTGGAGGAGGTGGAGGAGATGAACCCACCAACATCCCCACAGGCCCACTCCACCTCTCTGAGCACTGAGGGCAGAGTGTGACGCTTGGGAGGCTTCCCACTAAATGCTGATTACAAATGTCATTATTTCAGAAGGGGAAAGAAAACAGCTGGATTCATCAGACAGCAGCACTGCAGCTAAAAAAATACCATCTTTTAATGTGTGAGCTGAGTACAGAGAGTGGCAGAATAAACAGGAGACCCTGTGGTAACATTTTTACAAGTCCCCTGGCTGACTGTTAGAGCCCTTTAACTAAAACATGACTGAGCGTCCCGGTTTGAGGATCTCAGCAGCGCACCCGGCTCCTCCGGGGATCACCAGGCTCCAACGACAGATGGATCCAGGCAACAAAGCTCACATCTAGATGGAAACTCAGCAGGACTTGCTCTTGGACCCATCCCCACCTCTGCTTTTAAACTGCACTGGCATGAGAGGCTGTGCTCCCTTGGCCGCGCTGCCTCACGGCCGTAAATCCGATTTTATGGCACCCAGTCCAAGGCGGAAAACAATGCAAAGCGCTGAACAGATATAAACTCTTTCTGCTGCTTCACAAGATCTCCAAAGGGGCCAGAAGAGTTTCTGCTGAATCAGGTATTGTTTTGTGCTCCCGCCGCTGGCAGGGAGCCAGGTGCACACCATATTGTAGGAGCCGGGTAATTTGGCAAAAACGCGATCATGTGCTCACCCCTGATTCAGTCCCAATTCCTCCCATGGGGTGACGGGGTAATGTGCAGATCTGGTATTAATTAGCAGGAAACCACAGCCCCAGGCTGTGATCTGTCATCCTCTTTTGGAGGCAGCTCGTGCCTGCTAACAGCTTCCCCACCCTGGGCTCCCCCAGCCCGCCGCGCTCTCTCCTGACAGGCACCACCCCAGCTCTGGGGATCCCCCTGCCCTCCCGTGTCAGACCAAAGACCCAGGCAACCCAGTGCCTTGCCTCTGAGAGCCCCTGAGGCTGTGCTCCAGCTCCCAGGAATGCCTGCACGCTGTGGGATTTGCTCTTCCTGCTGCGAGCATCAGCACCTCCGAGCTCTTGCCCAGGTCTCCATCCGTGGCACAGCATCTCAAGAGGAGCTGGAGCTCACACTGTCCTGCTGATGGCTCAAAAAACAGAGCCCAGGCAGTGCTGAGTGCCTTGGGAAAAAATCTCCCAGGCTCCAGCAGAAAAGGCAGCACTGGTACCCAGCGTGCCAGAGATTAAGCAATTTACTGAGTCAATTGTCTTTTTTCCAAGGACAAACATGTGTGATAGAAGATCTCCAGATCCGCTGGCACGCTGTGAGCTCTGGGCCATCAGCCCTTTCACTGTCTCAATTCATCTGTCAGTAAACCACCATGCCCATTGAGGCTGGAGAAATGGAAAGGGATGCTCGTGGTCCACTCAGCAAGGATTAAACACCCTGTTGCATAAATTATGGTTATCCAAGATTTCCCTGTAGAAACGCTGGAATTCCTGTCTCCAACACATACTGCCCTCCTAAGAGAACCAGGACAACAACATTATTTAGTACCAGAAAGCCCTTGCAAGAGGTGATGTGGACAAGACAGGATCTCACTGCTTCAGGAAACCATATGGTGCCAAAATAAAGAGGGAATTTCCTCCAACGCCTGGGGATGACATGAGGGGTCTTCTTGGTAAAAGTCAAGCAGTGGTGTTCAGCTTTGTCCCATCGAGAAGAAGTCCAGAAGAAAAGGATCTGCCTTCCAGCCCAGCTGGCAGCTCCTCAGGACTTGGTGGAAAGGCTACAGGGGAATGTGGGAGGGACAGAGAAGCCTCAATTTTTGTGGGGCAGTCCCTTCATCTCCTCCCAGGCTGCCCTCTCACTTGCATGAGCTGCCACGGGCTGAGGCCAAGGATAAACCTCAGGGAAACTCAAAGAAAGAATGGGCAGTTTAAGGGGGAAGAACATCCAGGGTTGTCACATGTGAAGGAATATTTTTGGAAGAACAGAAGCCCTCTCAGGGTTACACTGCAGGGCTGGAGCACCTCTGCTATGGAGACAGGCTGCAAGTTGGGGTTGTTCAGCCTGAAGAACAAAAGGCTCCAGGAAGAACTTAGGGCCCCTTCCAACACCTAAAGGGGCGACAGGAGAGCTGGAGAGGGACTTGTGACAAGGCTTTGGAGTGACAGGACAAGGGGAAATGGCTTCAAACTGAGAGAGAATAGGTCCAGATTAGGTATCAGGGAGAAATTCTTCCCTGGGAGGGTGGGCAGGCCCTGGCACAGGGTGCCCAGAGAAGCTGTGGCTGCCCCTGGATCCCTGGAAGTGTCCAAGACCAGGCTGGACAGGGCTTGGAGCAGCCTGGGATAGTGAAAGGTATCCCTGCCCACGGGAGAGAGGCTGGAATGAGATGATCTTTGAGGTCCCTTCCAAACCAAACCACTCTGTGATTCTAATATTGTCCCACAGCAGCAGCTCAGGATGAATTTGGCAGAAAGAGGAATAGAGGGATAAATTATCCAAGAGATGCACATTCTGGGGCAGTTTGGTTTTGTTCCTCCTTTGTTCATTTGCTTTCAACAGCTTCCCTCAGGGCACATTCCTGGGACTTGCTGGAGAGGAATAACTCAGGGCTGAACCTCACCTTTGATGCCATCATTTCCCACGGCCACCTTTGCAGAGCCCCATGGAGCTCCCCTGCCCAGGGCTGGGATTATAAAAAAAAGTGTAAATTGGAAGACAGACCTCAGTCAGGCCCTGGGACTGGGGCTCACTTCCTGGATGTCTCCTGGAACTCTGTTACAGTGGGGAAGCAAAGCAAGAGAAACTCTGGGTGATGTTTGATTTGCCTGTAACCTAAACCCCATGCCCTGCCCTTTCCACTGCCAAGTGCTTAGG
>VXBR01004970.1:0-34733 GCA_013400215.1 Cisticola juncidis | reverse complement strand
AAAAAAAAAAAAAACAGGAGTGGATTTTTGTGTGTGTGTGAGTGCCCAGCAAAGTGGCTAATTTAAAACAATTACACAACAGCAAATGAAAATCATCTCTGTGTCCTAGGAAGGCGGCTGGCCAGGTACCAGCATGAAGCATTCAGCTTTTCGGAGCAGTGTCTGGTTAAAAGCCTCATCCCCTGGTGGCAGCGGCTGGACCCATCCCGCTGTGCCTGTGGGGAGTGGCTGATGGCCTTCCCCGGTGAGTCCTCCCTCTCCCTCCCTCTCCCTCCCTCTCCTCCTGCCCGCCTCAGCACTGCGACCTACCTGAGGCACCGGCTGTGCTTTATGAAGTCTAAAATTTTCAACTGGTTGTGTCTTTCCATGCAAACTCATTAGACACTATTTACACCCGCTGCAGCTGTGCAGAGAGAGGTTTTGAACTCTGGCATTCTACAGTAGGCTTTGTTTCTCATTTACATTTGCATATTAAAGTGTTTGCCTGAAATAGGCTATTGAAATTAATTCAGGATTAATTGGTGTCTTTATCTCATTAGGACAATCTAATTTAAGGATGATGAAATTGTTTAGCCTCCCGTTTGCATAATTAGATTGCTTTGAATTGCTGTCATTATTGTGCTCTTTAGCATCATCTGTAGGCCTCAAACAGACAAGAGTTTCAACCTCATAAAGACCAATCATGTGTTACAGCAGAGAGCTGTTAACCCCTTTTAACCCAAACTCCCTCCAGTGCTGCTGCACAATGGGGTGGGTGCTCTGCGGCACTGTGGGGTGCAGAGGTCTCCACATCCCTGTCACGGGGCATCCCCTCTTCCCCTGGACACGCTGGGGCAGCCCCAGGAGCTGCTGGCAGACAGCCCTGTTCCACCTGGCCTTCCCATGGGAAGGGCAGCAGCCCGAGGGGCGGCGGGGGAACCCTTCACAGCCACCCGGGGCTGGGGGCTGCCCCTCCCGAGGGGCTGAGCACAGCCAGAAGTGCTGCTCTCCCTCTCATCTCCCTGAAAAGGGCTGCTGGGAACGTGCCAGAGGGGTGCCTGCTCCCATCCCTCCAGCATGGCCTTAAGGAAAATCCCGTGGGTGGATGGCAAAGACAGCCAGGGATGGTTGGGCTTCCCCTCTGTTGGAGCTGGGGCTGCAAGGCATGCTGGTGGCCATGGGTACCACGGTGTTTTCTCCCTTCCAAGGACCTACCAAGCTTCATCTTCTCCAGTTTAGGGGCTGTTGCTGAACCTCCAGCTGAGGAGCATCTCCTGAAGATGTCCTGGCCATCGTGCAGCCCCTGGTGTGGTACCAACACACTTCTGCTTCTCTGCCCTCTGTGCTTGCCTGGGTGCTAAAGGAGAGAGCAGACCTGCCCAGCCCTGAGCCAGGGGAGCCATGCACATGAGGAAATACCACTGGAAGAGCAAAGGGAAGGAGAATCACAGAACTGTTCAGGTTGGAAGGGACATCTATGGATCATCCAGTCCAACTCCACTGCCCAGGCACGGCCACCCAGGGCAGGTGACACAGAAACACATCCAGGTAGGGTTAGGATGTGGAGAGGGGGACTCCACAACCTGCCTGGGTCAATGTAAAGAAGTTTTTCCTCCTGTTAGGGCAGAATTTCCTGTGGTTCAGCTTATGTCCAGTGCCCCTCACAGCTGTAAGAAGGAGCTGTAAGGCCAAATCTCCATGCTGGGGCTGCAGCCAGGGTGTGGATTCCCCACTGCTCAGTGTGTGCCTCAACACATCACCAGTGAGTGTGCACTGGTGACACAAGGGCTGGGGCTGCAAGGGCAGTGTGTGTGTGTGTTGGGGGTGTGAGGGGTGTGTGTGCAGAGATATTGGAGAGCTGCAGCCATCCCGAGGGTCCTCACAGCCCACGAGGGACACACGGCCTGCAAACAGCTCCTCACCTGCTTGCCAGTGACACTTTCCCCTGCCCCCTGCCCATCCAGGGGACCTAGGGACACATGGGCTGGAGCACCTGGAAAAGGGCATCCCCAACCAGCGGTGGCTCCTGGCAGAGGGAACCAGCTCAGCATCCCGAGCTAAGATCCCACTTCCCCATGAGTGTCTCCATTGCAAACCAGCCTGTTCAGCCACACAAATGACTCAAAACATCTCAGAAGTGTTTTTACCTGACAAAGCACCCCACGGCATTGCACCCAGCCCCTGCCAGCAGGCAGGACCACGGCCTCGGGCATTCCCCCTGCACCGGCCCAAACTCTCCCTCCAGATGGCCGCCAGAAGCCATCGCCACCGGAGCGCCTGGATGCAGCCCTGGAGACGCTCCTGGGCACCGGGAGCAGGACGGGGTCGGGATGTGAGCTCGGCGGTGGCTCCGGGGCCGTGTCCGTCTGTGCTGCCCGGCTCGGGGCGGGAGCGCTGCTTCTCATTAGCGGCGGCTGCCCGGGGCGGGGGCTGCGCCAGGCGGGCTGCTTCGCCAGTCGCTTCACGTACCCGAACATCTGGTTGTGTCTCATCACAGTGCAAATTTATGACCCTGGAAACAACATGTTGATGATGCGCCGGGAAGGGGAGCCGGAGCCGGAGCCGCGTCCGGAGCGGGGACGAGGGGAATCGCCCGCAAGGACTTGGGCAGGGGGGAAGAGGTGAGGAAGGGCAGACCTGCACTGCCACAGATGTGCACGAAAGGGGACAGAGCTCCTGATGGTGCATATTGCACAGCAATATTTGTCACTCTCAATCCTCCTCCTCTGGAGGAAAAAAATGATAAAAAATGCAAATTCAGCAGCAGCCAACTTTGCACAACTTCATCTCGATGAATTGCTGACTTCAAACCAGCCAACAGGCAGGAGAGCTTGAAGAAAATAGATGAAAGATTTTATCTGAGTGCTTTGAAAGGGAACGCTTCCATTCGCCGTGACTGGCCAGCTACACTTTCCATTTTATGGTTAAAATTATACAGACTTTTAAAATTATTTGAAATGGAAATGACAAGATCGCATTTCAGGTCCTCCAAAGGGAGCTTTGTTTGCCAAGGATAAGTAAATGTTTCAGTATTTTTTCCAGAGATCAAATATATCAGTTGAACCAGAACAGAGCGGGACTTGGTAAGTCTTGTTTGCAGGTTCACACCAAAGATGTTTCAAGTTTTCAGCTCAGCCCAAACAAGTGTTTTTAGTTATGTTGCTTTGTTGCTGCAGCGGAAAAGAAAGAAATCCAGCTCTTGCCATCACAGTTAGGCAGCCAAGGAAGAAAAATAAAACCCTCAGAGTCAGTGCAAAAAAAAACTCTTAGTGTGGGAGAACTGAAGAAAGCTTGCCTGAATCTTTCTGGTTTTTAGCTCCTTGGTATTTTTATCAGTTCTTCTAATATATGGAAGAGGACAATCCCTGTATGATGCTATATACACATATATAGGTGTGTCTAGCACAGGGAAAACCAGGGAAAAGTAGAAGGCATGATCAACAAAAGCTAGGATGCTGTTCAAGAGGGGTGGGATGAAGTTTCCTCCTTGGCTGTCCAACAGCTCCACAGTACGAGCGCCAGCTGGGAAGAGGGAAGCAACCAAAGCTCACACTGGACTACGGACAAAGGAAATTCAAACTGGTGCAAAAAATACCACTGCTACTCAAAGAAGATGGAGCACAACTGGAACAAGCCTGAAAAGGAGAGGTGAGGGTGCCTGAGGTCTGGGAAACACAACAATCTTGGAGGGGAGACACGATCCAAACACACTCTTGAATACACCAGTGGTTCTTCTTTGTGTCATCAGTGGGAGATGCACATGAATTCGTAGCCCAAAACAGCTCCAGGAAACTGGGGGTGAGCCCTCAGGAAAAGCTGCTGCTGGGGGACATGCAGCAGCCTGGGCATGCAGCCTGGAGCATCCAGAGCATGGCAGATACCTGGAAGCAGCACCAAAACATTTCCAACCTCCTTGCAGTGTAACCTGTTTGTGAATCCATGTGGCTTTACAGTGGACATACGAGTCCAGGTAGAGGAATGTGACTGGAGCAGCCCAGCTCTGCCTGGTTTCACAGCCTGTGGTGTGCACAGCTATGGGGAGCACTGGCACAGCCCCTCAGCACCCTGGTTTGCCTTCCCCCAGTATCCTGGCACAGAGGTCTTAAGCAAGGACATTGAGACCATTGGCCAGTGAATCTTCCCGTTCTCTCCATAGCTGTTGATCTCTTGAGAACAGCTTTCCTTCCCTGGCACTGGAATTGCTACAGGCAGAGGAGACATGGCTGGGACTGCAGGCTGCTCAGAAGCAAAGGCTGTGTAGGAGCAACAACCATCCAAAGGACAAATCATGCCTCTGGCATGTGCTGGAGCATTTGGGATCCTGACAGCAGCAGCAGAAAGCACAACTCCGGCTACGAGTCACAGAAGGGCTCAGAAGCCTCTGAGCAGAAACCTTCAATGCTCTTTGGTGGAGATGCAGGATGCTGTCAGCAAACCTAAGCTGAGTGAGGGATAGGGTAAATACAGAGCAGAGAGCTTTGAGCTCTAAATCAAGTTGTGACCAGTAGTAAACTGCAGTTAATACAGATTGCCCAGAGAGGTGGTTGATGCTCCACCCCTGGAAAGATTCAAGGCCAGATTAGACAGAGTTCAGAGATTCCTTACGAATTGAAGATGTCCCTGCTCATTGCAGTTGGGTTGGAATGAGAAGGCCTTTCAGGTTCCTTCCAACCCAAGCTGTTGTGTGATTCTGTGATTCTGTGACTCTGTGACTCTGTGATTCTGTGACTCTGTGACTCTGTGATTCTGTGACTCTGTGACTCTGTGATTCTGTGACTCTGTGACTCTGTGATTCTGTGACTCTGTGACTCTGTGATTCTGTGACTCTGTGACTCTGTGATTCTGTGACTCTGTGACTCTGTGATTCTGTGACTCTGTGACTCTGTGATTCTGTGACTCTGTGACTCTGTGATTCTGTGACTCTGTGACTCTGTGATTCTGTGACTCTGTGACTCTGTGATTCTGTGACTCTGTGACTCTGTGATTCTGTGACTCTGTGACTCTGTGATTCTGTGACTCTGTGACTCTGTGATTCTGTGACTCTGTGACTCTGTGATTCTGTGACTCTGTGACTCTGTGATTCTGTGACTCTGTGACTCTGTGATTCTGTGACTCTGTGACTCTGTGATTCTGTGACTCTGTGACTCTGTGATTCTGTGACTCTGTGACTCTGTGATTCTGTGACTCTGTGACTCTGTGATTCTGTGACTGTGATTCTGTGATTCTGTGATTGATTCTGTGATTCTGGGGCTCTGGGATTCTGGGATTCTGGGATTCTGTGACTCTGTGATCCTGTGATTCTGTGGTTCTGTGGTTCTGTGACTGTGGTTCTGTGATTCTGTGATGTCCAACCAATACCCCCAAACAAACCCAGGGGCTGTGGGGAAGAGCCCGGGCGGGCTCTCCATCCATCAATGGCCCCACACAAACCTCCGCTGTGGCTGAGGACCTCCCCACATCCTGGCTCCAGGCGTTCTGCTGGATGAGGAGCACAATGCCATGGACTTGGAGGGCCCACGCCATCCCTTGCCTCAGCCAGAGCCTGTCTTGGGGGATTAGCAGGGACCAGACATGGATTTATAGCCCGCACTTCTGTCAGGCCCATGTGCTTCAGCCTGTGTGGTTCAGCTCTTCTTCCCAAGAGGACTTTGTTAGCAGAGTTCAGCAACAGATCTTTATGTTTGCTTGCAGGATGGCTTTTAGAAACAAAAAACAAACAAACAAGGAAAAAAATAGAAAAAGGAAAAGAAAAAACATTACCCCTCAGGGGAGTGAAGTAAAACATTTTCTTCAGTCTTAAGAGTTTGAAAGAAAAATGCAAAACAACCAATTTCTAAACAAAAAGTCTCTTCAAATTAGAAAAATCAGGCAGTCCCCTCAAGCAATGTTGAAATAAAATCTTAGAAGTTCTTTTAAATCCCTGCACACAGGCACATATCCATACTTGTGGATGCTGCTTTTACCCCACAGGGAGGGACCCAGCAAAACCCACCCAAGTGAGGAGAGCTCCTGGGTCCTCCCATCTCACACCGGGGGAAATGTGCTCCCACACTGCACCCAGGTCTCACCAATGCAAGAGAAGGGTCTGAAGTTCCAATTCTGACTGCAGCAGGGTGATTTACACCATCAGCCAGGGCGGAGGGAGACTGAGTCCCCCACTGGAACCCACAGGTTCTCCCCTGCCAGAGAGGGAGGTGCCAGGCAGGAGCTGCAGCTCAGAGATCTGCCCAAGGACCACAAACCCATTGATCTCTTCCTGACCGTGCCAGCACCCGGGCAGGTGGCCCCAGGAGTGTCCCCAGCCCCCGAGGGTGCCCCGAGCTGGGGGTGAGCACACTGAGCTGTGTCCCTGGCACTCAGTCCACGACTCCTGACCCTGGCAGGTTATCGGTCCCGTAATGTTTCCGAGTGTCAATCAGGCCTCTCCTTTGATCACTGTTATAATCAGATACAGCACTCCAGCATGGATTATTAAGTTTTAACAGTTGACACATCATTTCTGATACCATAATCTGGCAGCACTTTACAATAAGTGACAGGTCCTCACTAATTCCTTTTGTATTCACTGTAGCAACGTTAATCATGAGTGATGAACTTTGCGTATTCATATGGATGTAATAGGCAGTTCCCAAGGACTGAGACTGTAATTTAGCTTTAACCTAATGGGCACTGATTGTAACAATAAGTAATTATGTCAGCTAAATGCAGTGTTGATGGCAATTGATGACAGCGGAGAAAGCCATGACACCATTTTGGAACTAAGCTTGGAATAGTCATTTGTAAAGCCATAACGGCCAAGACTGGGAACAATGTGTCCTCTCCTGTGTATCCTATCATCCAGCTACCTTCAGCCTGCTGGGGACAGTCCCAGCTGTGACAAACACCCTGTCAGCTCCCTGTTCTGCTGTTCTGGCAGCTGATTTCAGGGTAGCCAAAATTCCAACCCGCTGGATGGATGGGATCAGTGCTGCCCTGAAGCTCGAGAAAAAGAAAAGAGGCACCTCGTCTACAGTGGGATGTTGGGATCAATCCCCTGCATCACCGTCAGGTCCTTTGGGCAAGCCACACCAGGGGACACCTGGCCAGCATCTGGTGATGTCACCTTTCCACAGCTGCTGCTCTGACCCCAAACAGCAAAGCAGGGCCAGGCTGCAAAAGACCTGAGCCCAGTGCAGAGCCCAGAGGCAGCTGAATTCAGCAAATGGATGTACAATTAGGATGTACAGTTAGGATGTACAGTCAGGATGTACAGGCATTCTCAGGCCTGAGAAGTGTGCTGGATAACCTAAACCAGAGAATAAGTACATCCAGAGAAAGATACTCTTCCTCTACCCAGAAGGGCTGGTGTGACCTCTTTTTAGTTAGAGAGGAAAATGAGGATGGGATATTTTTAAGCCAGAATATTTGGATTTGAATTGCTTTCTTTAGGAAGGGGAAGTGTGGCAAAGTCATAATAATAATTCTGTTAATGACAGGAATAAGACTGTAAGTGCTGGTATCATCTTGAAAGGGTGATTTGTGCTGCCAATAGGAATCCTGCTTCTCTGTGATCATTAATGTGGTAAAAAAATGTTCAGAAAACATGAAATAGTGATAATGAGGTAGAAAGGACACCTTCAAGGAAACAGTTTTGGGGAATGTCAGGATGAGGTCCCTGTCCCTACCAGTCTGTGAGGAAGAGGTTTCCTCCCTTGACATCAGCAGGACCTTTGGGAAAGCAGCAATAAATACTTATTAAAAAATACCCAGCTTAATGCCTCAGATTATCCATTTACTTACTATCTAAATTAATCTCTCAGATCCAAACCAATTATTTGTTGTTGTTGTTGCAGGCAGTGGAGTGGATTTAAGAGAGGCTGGATGAATGCCTCCTGGTGCTGCATTAAGCTTGTGGCAGTCATTCCTGTGGCCCTTGGCGTGGATAACAGTGAGATGTGGGCAGGCAGCTGCCTCCAGACCCTGCTTACCCCATGATGAGAACAGCCAGGAAAGGGCCATGCTGGACTGAGGGTTCTGCTGGATGCTTTTGGCATCACAGGTCTCTGTGATAGGGAAAAATATTCCAGGATTTTTTTTTCCCAGAATCATGGAGTGGTTTGGAAGGGACCTTAGAGCTCATCCAGTTCCCACCCTCTGCTGTGGGCATGAGCATTTTCCATCAGACCAGGTTACTCCATCCAGTCTGGCTTTGAACACTGCCAGGGATGGGGCAGCCACAGCTCCTCTGGGCAACCTCTGCCAGGGCCTCATCTCCCCTCACAGGGAAGAATTTCTCCTAACATCCAGTCTAAACCATTCTGTGTCAGTTTAAAGCCATTTTTCTTGCCTGTGAGGCCATCCACACGCAGTGCCCGAGCCCAGCTTGGGACACACAGGAGAGAGGCTCCTGGGGAAGCTTGAGAGCACAGATGAGACAGATCTCGTGTACTTTTAGAGGTTAGAGGTTTTGGAGGTTTTTAGAGGTTAAAATCTCCCTGGCAGAAGGCAGCAGGGCAATGCTGTGCTAGCAGAGGCTCATGTGAGGCAGGGAGCTGAGTCCTGGCAGCCCCAGGCCTGGGGAGAGGCAGCCCTGCAGCATTTCCACTCACCCAGGGAATGGGAGCAGGGCCACGATGGTGTGAGCCAAGCTTGCAGCAGAGCAGATGCATCAGCAAGGTTTTGGTGTCCTCCTGGGACCCCAGGACGTGCAAGGTGTGCATTTTTAAATGGGCCATTTGCTGTGGTTTGTCCCAGAGGTTGCCTTGTGGAGGGGGGACATGGGCAAGGAGCACAGAGCAGGTATCAGGCAGCCTCGAGGGAAGGAAGGTCCCACTGGTGGGGAAACCATCGTGGGAGGTATCACAGCTGAGGGGAAATCACCTGGACCCTCACAAAATCCCAAAGCACTGACATCTATCCAACCTGGGATGGGCTGAGCACCAGCCCCAAGCACCTGCCTCAGGGAGTGGTGTCAGTGCAATAAAAACCACGGACAAATGATGATGCTTTCTCTTGATAACCAGCTCCAAAGCCAAAAATAGCTGCCTTAAGTCCCTGATTTCAAGAGGTTGGGTAAAACACCCAAGATGAAGGAGCTGTTATTACTGAAAATGCAGTGGGGATGTGCAGCCACAGGCAAAAAAAGCCTCCCAGTAATTGCAGATGTGCTGTCAGGGGGATGCACTGCTCCTGCACCACCCAAGCAGCTGAGCTGCAGCAAGCAGCAGCAGCCCTCAGCAGCCCCCCAGGAGGTGGGAAGGGGAGAAGGGGTGTGCTGGATCAGCCTGCTGATGATGGAGAAGGCAACAATCCCCACCTGGCTGGCCAGCCCTGCTGCTGAAAGGGGCTTTCATCAGGGCTGTAACCAGTGCTGAAATGCACTGCCACACACAGCCACCACAACCAGGGCGTGAGAGGGGCTGGGGAAAGATGGGAAGGGCCCCTTGAAAAGGACCAAGTTGGAGAAAATCACGGGAGTGAGGAACAGTGAGGAGGGGTGGACTCCAGCAGTGACATGGGGCTGGCACACCCACAGCTGCAGAGTCCCTCCTGCTGCAATCACCAAATCTAACAAACTCGCTGCAGCATCTCCTCACTCCAGACACGCTTGGCTGGGATGCAAGTCCCCATCCCAAGCTAAAGCCAGGCCAGAGCAGACCCTGGAAGAACCAGAGGCTGCTGACAGCAGCTTGTTCCTGCTGGGATTGAGGGGACCCCTTGGCACAAGCAGAGCAGGAGCATCACGCCCAGCCCTGCTTCTGGGGCACGTCTGCCAGTGCATTCACAGCCACAAGTGCATTTAAGCACCTCTGAAGGAGACTGGGGGCATCAGGAGCGATACCTGCGTGCCCAGGGACGTGGCAGGGCTGCCGTAGCTGGTGCCAAGCTGGCAGTGCTGCCAGTTCACCCCCTTGCCCCAGCTCGCTGTGTGTGTGACCGCAGAGCGTCCCCACTGCCGGCACCTGGCGGGTCCGGAGAGCCTCCGTGTGCGAGCTCCTCCTGGGAAAATAAAAAGTCATCCCTGCCTCCCCCAGGGCCTCGGCAGGGGATGCTGGCGGAGAGGGGACCCAATTACCGCTTGTCACTGCCCCCGCACGGTGCTGGCGTCGGGCCGGTGTGAGAGCGGTGCCACACAGCGTGACAGAGCCGTGACAGAGCCGTGACAGAGCCGTGACACCGCTGCCGTGGGGCAGGGGAGCAGGGGGGATCGGCAGCCCGAGGCAGGGGAGCAGGAGCCGGCCGCAATTAGCGGCGCCGGAGCAGCTCCCCGTCCCCGCCCGGGGAGGACAGGACACAGCAGCGCCCTGTGCAGGGGTGCTGAGCACCCCACATCCCTGCCCCGGCCGTGCTCCGGGTGAGGGATGCATGGCTGGGCTGGTCCCAGTGGATCCCGGCTGGCAGCAGCCTGGGAGCCCGGTGCTAATGACACCGGCTTGTCACAAGCTGTCCTGTCCCCCCTGCAGCAGACGTGACAGCCCCGAAGTAACCAGGCACCCACCACGTCCCTGCTTGCTCTCACACAGAAGTGACAACTGGGACAGGTAATAAAAGTCCAGGCCAAATCCTTGACAGGGATCTGATGGCTTGAGCAGACTCAGGATGCTCTTCCCTCCCTGCCGGCTTCCTTTCTGATAAACAACCCCAGCGGGAAGGGCAGACGGCCAGAACATGCCCCAGGTCCTGGCAAGACAGCCCAACACCCCCTCCTCGCTTCCTTTCAGCTGCCCCAAAGGCTCCCTTCTCCTGCATTCCCAGAGGGGAAACTGAGGCAGGGCTCAGCATCCTCTCCCAGCCACCCCATCCCTGCAGGCAGGCACAAGGAGCCAGCCTTGGAGCACAGACAGAGCCCAAAGCCTCAGACGTGAGGCTCAGACGTGTCCAGCAGCATCCTCTGGCCAACCACGAGTCCTCCTCCCAGGCAGTTTTCAGGCAGCTAAAGCCAAACCTCTCTCCCATCACGAGCCCCCCATGGTGCTCCTTTGCTGACTGCAACCCCCCATTCCCTCCACAGCCCAAATTACAGCGTAGAGAGCAGAGCTGGCGTGGTTACACTTAAATAAGAGAGCAGCAACAGGGTCAAGCAGCCAATGTCTGGGATGGGGTCACAGAACTGCCCTGCCAGCTCAGCAGCTGTGCCCAGGGCTGGGTGAAGGATGGGCAACAGCCTGGAGGTCAGCAGCAGTGGAGGGTCCTGGCTGCTCTGTGCAGCCAGGTCCTGCCAGCTGGGATGCAGAGCAGCTCCGTGCCCCAGCTGCACTCCCTCTGCTCACAGGGCTGTCTGTGTAAGCCATCAGATCAGGGAAGTGCTCTGTCCTCCTGTTTTGGGTTGATCTGGGCAGTCACAGACCCATGGCTGGCTCTGACCCTCCCTTTCCCACCACACAAACCTCCCCTTCTGCTGCTCAGACACCTGCAAGCTCTGCCTCGTTCACAGCAGCAAAGCCTCCTGCACCAAGCATTCACATCTGCTCTCTCAGTACTGACCTGAATTCTTCTTTCGCATCAAATTGGAGCAGCAGACAAATTTTTAGGCTGCCTTTAGGCTCTCTCATCCCTCTTTCATTCTGTATCTGCTCCAGCTCTTCCTTCCTGGGAAAGCTCTGAGGGTATTTCTTCTCCCATGGGTCCGTAGCAAACCATCATTTGGTAGCAGGAGGAAAGAGCTGGGTTTCCATCATGGTATCATGTTGTTTCCAATCCTGTCACAAGCCCTGAACTTCTGCTCTTCCTCTTTAAGCCTCGGGAGATACAGCTTAGAGGGGAGGCTGCCTACCCCAAAAATCGGCTTCTAAAAGGCACATGAAAGGAAACAGAGGGTCAGAAGCATTGGGGAGGCTGAGAAAATCCCCCTTGCAGGCAAGAGCTGCACTGCTGGGGGCCACATCCCTGTGGGTCACAGGAGGTGCTGGCTGCTGCTGCTGCCCCCACTGTGCTGGGGATAAATAAGGAACTTTGATCTCCGGGAATTCACACCAAAAGCTGGAAGTTAGGGCGAGCTCAAAGGCAGAGCTTGTCACTCACATAAAACCTCCTTCTCCACACTTCTGCCTCCCTGCAGGACATCTCCCAGCTGACAAACCTTTCTGCCAGTGTGGACCCTGCTGAGATGACACCGGGATTCCAGCAAGGGGGACGCTCCTCCAGCACAGGGCAAGCAGCTGAGGCACTGTCAGGAGAGACAAAGGCGCTGGCAAACTTTGAGAAATGCCTCTCATTATTTACAGAATGACACAAGAAAACTTCAGACTGAAACAAGAAAGGCAATTAGTTTCCTGTACGGAAACAAAGAGACATCTGTGCCAAGTATGCTAACATATACACAAGGGGCAGGTATACAGTACATGAGGAATTTCTTCCAGCTGCAAATCCACCCCCAAATTCTCAAGTCAATCTTGAGTACTACGATGCTCAGCAATCCTCTTAAAACTGTCCAGATGCTTTAATAACTTAATTCTAATCTTCTCAGACACCATTTTCCATTTAACTGCTGAAGCACTGGAATGAGACAGGGGTCAGGTGTGAGGAGTGGGGAACAGCAGGTCTGTTCTGCAAGTCTGAGAAACCCAGTTCTACATGCTGGTCCTGAAATCATCACGGATCGTGCAGGGTGTGCCATGCACTGTGGGGACACAGACATAGTGAGCAGGTTTGTGGTGCCACAGAGCAGTGCTGGCACTCAGTGATGTTGGACTCGAGGCTGGGCCTTGCAAATAGAACCATGGAATGGTTTGGATAGGAAGGAAAATGAAAAATCACCTTGTTTCAACCTCCCTGTCATGGGCAGGGACACCTTCCTCTATCCCAAGGTGCTCCAAGCCCCCTCCAGCCTGGCCCTGAACATTTTCATGGATCCAGGGGCGGCCACCGCTTCTCTGGGCACCCTGTGCCAGGGCCTGCCCACCCTCAGAGGGAGGAAATTCTTCCCAATATCCAATCTAAACTTGACCTGCTTCAGTTTAAAGCCAATGCCACTTGTCCTGTCACTCCATGCTGCTGTAGATAAGAGCTGAACTTCCCGGGTGGGTTGGTCTGTGGGGACACAGCTCAGGCTGGGCCAGACGCATCCAGACCCCACCAAAACCAGCTTGGATTTGTGCTAAAAATGCTAAAAGAGCCTGAGGTCTCCTCGCTGCACATCTCAGTTCCTCCACAATTCCCACCTCAGCCAACTACCTTTCAGACAACGTTTTCCCAAGATTGCTTTAAACAAAGGGAGGAAATTTTGGTGACACTTTAATACATAAAGTGCCTCTCATTTTCTCCGTGCCAAAAAGCAGAGCTTTCTACCACGCTCCTGAGTTAACATCAGGTGTTAAACAGACGCACGCGTTGTTTTAGCAGGAGCCCACGTTCTGTAATAGGCTTTTTCTCTAACAGCTTGATACAGCCTCCTCCATTAAGCATTTATTGCTAATGCTTTGTAAAGTGTAACGTGCTGTATGTGCTATCAAAGAATGGATCTGCCACGTTCTCACCCCCGAGTAATGAAACACTTATGAACGGAGCCCTGGGTTAGGGAGTTGGGAATTAAGTTTAATCTTTGGGGAGAGCATCTGGAGCTCTGCCAGGGTATCCCAGCGTGCTGGCAGCAGGAAGGCTGGGATCCCAGCCTCTGGGGAACTCTCCTTGCCTTTGCTTTGGAAAGGTCCTTGGTGGAAGTGCTCCCCAAGCCAGAGTTTGCCTAAATACCACCAGGCTGATGGAGAGCTTGAGCTCTTCCTCAGAGGGACTCCCAGAGAGCCACACACCCTGATTATTGACTCTCTAATAATTCAATACAAATCCCAGTAGTTAGGAACCCTTCTAGGTGACATGCACCTCCAGCTGAGCATTATGATATTTTTTCTTATTATTCGATAAAAAGAAAATTAACCTTAAAAAAAAAAAAATGGAGCCAAGTGCCTTTCCCTGGCAGGTACCTGGGGTTTGTACACAATCCTTGCCTAGATAAGGGCACAAGGAGCAATCACTTGATACTACGGGGTAGAGCCATAAAAGAAAGTGGTGTCAAGACCGTTCCTTTGGAAAGAGAAATCATCTGAATCTCTCCCCTCCCGCTGGTCTCACCCTCCCAGAGATCTATTTATACTCACAGTGCTGCACAGCAAGTCCTGCCTTTGTTCCTTTTCCCTGAAAAAGCAAACCCCAGAGCTCCAAAGCCATGCCCTGCAAACCCTGCAGCAGGATCTTGGCAGAGGGCAGCAGTGGCATTTCTGCCTGGTGCAAGGGATTCACCTTTTCCACACCCATCTGTGCCCTGGCATTTGGTGGCATGGAGAGGGCCAGCTTGTGTGTGTGTTGAGGATTTAATTTATTCTGTTTTGGGGTGGGACTGCCCTTGGGCTGGGCTGAAAGAGGGTGCTTTCAGTTGGGGATAACTCAGCTTCCATGGGGCAAGGATGAAGGATGTCCTGTCTTCAGCAGCATTTGCCAAGCTCACAACTGCTGGGCTGTTGCTCCACATCATGAAATTCAAACCCACTGGCTTTTTTCAGTGTGAGAGCTAAGTGACAAACCCAAACCCAAAAGTACTGTCTCTGGGGTGAGCCAAATGGCAAGGCATTTTGGATGGTCTGGGCTTTGGTTCATGATTCAACGTGCCTCTGAACAAAAGCACTCTGAGTACCAGGAAAAGAAAAAAACAACAAAAAACCCCTCAGGTTCTTGAAGAGGTTTCTGTGTGGTGAAGAAGCCAAGTCCTGTGCCTGTTTGGTCTTCCTCCACATGACTGAAATAAAAACACCCACTGTGGTTGTGTCAGGCTCTCCCCATCCCTGCCAGCCCTCGTGCACCCAAGATGTGTCACCTTGGGACTCTCTGCACCTTGGCAGGGAAGATCAATGAGGGGCAGCCCTGTGGCTTCCACAGAGCCCAAGGGCAGCACAGGCTTCAGGGATAAAGCACATCAAAGGGCTCATGGAGTTTGTGGTTGTGTCCCAGGGGGGACACAGGGATGGCCACCATTCATGAGTGATGTCCCAGATGGGGTCCCACACACACCAAGACTCCCCTGGATCCAGCAGCACTGGGATACCCAGTTACTCACACGTGCTCAGCTGCTTAGGTGAGACAGGGCAGCTGAGTTACTGCAGGGACAGAGCACACCTGGAAGAGATGGAGAGGGTGATCCCTCCTACCATGTGCAAAATCCCTTCACAGTGATGCCTTAAGCTTTAGTCTTCATGTTTTTCACATTCTGGGCTGCCCAGGGGTGCAGTTCTGAGCCTCACACTGAATGCTGCTGAGCTCTCTTCACAGAGCAGGGACACAAAACAAATCCTTTCCCTGCTGAACACCAAGGACAACTTTCAGGCCCAAAAGCACAAACAAGGGTGGCTGAAGGGAGGAACAAGAAGGATGGGACCTCACAGCCTGGAGCTGTAATTGGACAATTCAACCCCAATATGCAAATGGACCAAAACTTATAAAAGTGTGAGACCTCGTGACCATTGGTCCATTTTAGGACCATTCTTAGTCCCCCTTGACTGTAGCCCTGGTCAGGCCCTGTCCTGCCCAAGGTGTATCCTAAAGGCCTTTCAATAAATATCTACTTTATTCTCTAGCTCTGTGCAGTCTCTGTTTCAGGTCAGCCTACCCAAGGCATCGACAGTTAGAAAACATTTAAGAGAGGAGGCAACTCCTCCACAGATGACTCCTCCTTGTCCTGGAAGCCAGATCAAAAACAAAAACAGTCGTGTGTGTTCCCCCTTTTTGGATGATGCATCTTCCAAACTTCTTCCAAGTGTTTCCACATGAACAGAGGAACGAGTTCACCCCAGGCTGACACACCAGTGCTGTTCACACTCATGGCAGGCCCTCAGAGAGCCTCTTGCCCTGCACGGGCACAGAGGGCCCCACAAAATCTCCCTGGCTGTCACTCCCTGAGCCCAGCCAGGGTCTTGGTGAGGGATCCACGGAGTTCCCCCCACGTTTCTCCTCTCTTCCCGTGCCCGTGGTTCCCTTTGTGTTTACGATAACACAGGGATGCTTTATTGCATTTCGCCCGCCCGCTGCCATGGCAACCGGCAGTGGCTGCGTGCTGTAAAAATAACCCTCCTTCTTTGATAGATTTCACTTGAGTGAAAATAACCCTTAAAAATAGGCTGAAATTTCCATACTAACTCTTCCAGGAGGTTCCAGGGAGGCGAGAATGAATTCCTCCAGCCTTGGTACCACACTCTCAGAGAGGAGCCTCTCAGGAGGCTTTGTGGGAGCCCCCGCTAGCCAGGTCCCCCAGGGTTATGGTGGTGCTGGTGACAGAGAACCATGGAATGGATTGGATTGGAAGGGACATGAAAAATCATCTCATTCCAGCCTCTTTGCCATGGGCAGGGACACCTTTTGCAAGACTCAGGGCCCCATCCAGCCAGGCCTTGAACACTCCAAGGGATGGGACATCCACAGCTTCTCTGGGCAACCTGTGCCAGACCTCACCACCCTTGCTGGGGACAATTTTTTGCTGGACCTATTGTCTTTCAATTTGAAATCAATGCCCCTTGTCCTTTCTCTAAACACCCTTGCAAAAAAGTCTCTGTCCACCTTTCTTGTAGGCTTCCTTCAGGTACTGGGAGGCCAAAATTAGGTCACCCCAAATCCTTCTGTTTTCCTGGCCAAACAATCCAAATTATCTCAGTCTTTCCTCATAGGAAAGGTGCTCCATCCTTCTAATAATCTCAGTGGTCTTCCCTGGGCTCACCCCAACGGGAGCAATGTCCTTCCTGTGCTGGGGACCAGAGCTGGATGCAGGAATGCAGGTGGAAACATGGGAAAAGGGCTGTGTCCACTGTCATTACCTGGCCCACGGTGCCATTTCTGCTCAGCCAGGATGGATGGGCCACTGCATGGGGTGGATCTTGTGGGCTTCTTCGTATTTACTGCAAAAGAAGAGGTGGTGTCTCCTCAGTGGCTGTTTGGGGTACAACTCAGCTTCATCTTCTCAGCTCCTGTGCACCACAGCCTCCCAAAAAAAGGGCTCTTCCCTTCTCCAAGGCACAGGGACTGTGGAAGCTGGTGCTGTCCCTCAGCACATTTTACAGCTGGCCATCAGGAAATCATCATGGGTTTTGGACAGATAGATCAGAGTGGGTGAACAGCCAGCACTGGATCCCTCCCCCAAAAAAGCTCTGCTCATGCCTGGGAGAGCTGTCTTGGCGATCTCTCCAGAGGGCCCATGCCCAGACTCCTGGGGCAGCAATGCTGTGAGATCCATGGCTGATGCTGATGCTGGGAGAGGTCCAAGTCTCCTTCCTTTGCTCCAGAGCCCCTGTACTGGTCCCAGCCTGCAGAAATGTTCCCAGAGCCCTGCTCTGGATCAGTGAGGGTGTTGCTCTCACACACACACTCTTGACTCATCCTCGGCCCAGAAGGTCTTTTATTCTCTCCTGGCCCATTTCATTGCTTTTTGTTCTCCCAACCATTCAACTCCTGCACCTCCAAATAAAAGCCGATTCACATTTTAGAGGTGGCCCCTGATTCCTCCCATGAGTTTAGGTGAGTCGAACCATAAGAAGTGGAGTAATGAGATTATGATTAAAAGCACACCTTGATAGTGGAGCATCCATCAAGCTGTCATAGAAATCGTATCTCGGAGGCTGCTCTCATCAATCTGACCTTTCAATTATTACCCAGAGTTCATGACTCTAAGTGTATATAATTCCTACCTCAAATCTGGGAATGCACGCCTTGGTTTTTTTGGCTTGCCTTCTGAGTGGTCCCCTTCCCTGGCACATCAGCGATGCCTCGCGATGCAAATTAACTTAAATTAGCTCTCCCCTCAACCAAAAGTTTGGGAACAAGATCAAAACACTACCAGGGCACCTGAAGGCGGCTGTTTGGAATTTTTATCAGTGCACTTTTGGCTTTTTCTCAGCTGTTTTAAAGCTGGTGGCCACTAAGGCCAACTCCAGAAGTGCTCCCAGCCCACGCCCTGCTTTGGCTCGAGTCCCTGTGGAGAGGGGAGGCTGCTCCAGCCATGGCACAGCCCTTCTCCAGCAACAGGGAAGGCCCCTTCACTCCAGCCAAGCTCAGCCAGGAATCAGTACAGGTGACACTTTCTGCCCAAACACCGCTGGAAAAGCTTGGTTTTGTGAGCTGCACCTCAGGTGTGACACAGCACTTCAGGAGCAGGATGGAGTCTAATTCAGCTCTCCATGGGCATCATCTGAGGATTCCTCTGCATCTCCCTAGGACCAGAGCACAACTCACCTCCAGCCAGCTCCGTGCCTCCCACCTCACCATCTCTCCACTCTGGGGGTTCTCAGGCTGAGATAAGACACCTTGCTTGGCAGCAGCCTGGCACCTCGTTGGGTCCAAGGGAATTTCCACAGGCCACAGAGTCACCAAGCAATGCAATCCTGCCTGAGCCTTTTGTACAGGGAATTCCCAGCACCAGGGAATGGTGCATCCTCCTGCTCCATGCCAGCTCTGCTAACAGAAGGACAAGAAAGAACTGGCTTTCCTACACAGCAAGTTATAAAGTTGTTCCTAAATGGAATAAAACAGAGCCATTCACTTTATAGTTTTCCTCTAAAGGAACTCTGTGTTTTTTATAAAAGTAAACTTCCCTGATTTCCCTGTTTGTGACTCTTCACAAACAAGAAGTCATAACACACACATTGTGGAAGAACATAAATCCCTGATTGGTAGAGAGGAGGCAGAGGAAACAGATATGCCTTGGTTTGGGATGTTTTACAAATCAGGCCCTGAGGGTGTTTTCTGGTGTTTGTATTATTGTGGGATCTGTGCAGCTTTCTTGTATGAATTACTACTGAATGGAAGATCTTTTGCAAAAATCTCTGCACTGTTCAGGTGCCTGAACTGTGGGAGTTTCCAAACTGCCTCAAAACCAACACCAGGCTTCCAGTGTGACCTTGGGTTCTGCAGCAAAGGTGTTCAGGTCAGGTCAGGCAAGACCAGAAGAGTCCAAGACACCCTCAAAAGAGGGAGCAGCTTCCAGCAGTGACCCTGAAGCCAACACAACACTGGGGCACTTCTCTGCTAACCCCTGCTAATCCACAGAGCCCTTCCCAGGGAAGCTGAGGGCTTCCACTCCTCCCTCCATCGCAGCCCAGCCCAGCTGGCATCTCTGCAGACTCAGTGCTGCCGTTATTGGCAACCCAGACAGCTTTTCCAGGGAGAAAACACTCAGCAATATTTCAGGCACTTAAAAAAAAAGCCTTACCAAAAAAAGGTTTTGAAAGCCTTACCAAAGCCTGGCTCCCAGGAAGATTCAAGGCAAACAGCAGTGCATCCCCAGCACCCAGCTCAGTGGTGGGGACAGGCGTCCTTCAGCTTCACAATGAACACAGGATGAGAACTCATCAGCCACACAGACATCGTGGTCTTGTTTCTGATACAACCCTTATCACCAGTCCCAA
Organism: Cisticola juncidis; assembly: GCA_013400215.1. NCBI lineage: Eukaryota > Metazoa > Chordata > Aves > Passeriformes > Cisticolidae > Cisticola > Cisticola juncidis. The sequence goes on along the minus strand of VXBR01004970.1, from coordinate 15,399 downwards.
AATCTGCACTGCAGAGCTCTGAGAATACCCCACCAACTCCAGTTTAAAAGTTTCCATGGCACAGGGTTCCCAAAAGCCACCCAAGAGACCCCATCTAGCTGAGGCATCAAATGCCTCTCCCTCGTGGGGCTCAAAATGAGCCTCAAGAAGCTGAGCCCAGCACCCACAGCCCAGATCCCTGTGCTTTGGGATTGGTTCAGTCTTGCTCCTGGAAGCCCAGTCCAGGTTCCCCTCTGTCTGAGGAAGAGGCCAGAGAGCCACACACCACCACTGTCCTTTCTCTCCTCTCTGGCAGACACATAAATAAGCAGCCTGAGGCCACTGCATCTGCAGTGCAGCCACAGGTTGCTCCCTCCCAGCCCAGCCTCCACACATCTCATGCCAGCAGAATCTGATGACAGCACCAGCTGGAGCCTCTCTGTCACAAAAAGGAGATGAAACCTGCAAAAGCCCCACTCCTATTTTCCCATTCTCCCTCTGAGACCAAGCCTTCACTCTCAGGAGTCAAATCTCTGCTGTTTTAGGGAAAAAACATTCCATTTACATCTCCATAACATCCCAAAAGGAAGAGGGTGATTACAGTTATCAGCCGTGGCTGAAATGAGCTGGTGGGCTCCTGTGTGCACCTGACCAAGCAGTGTCCATCTCACCCAACCCAAAATCTGTCCCTGGAGAAAGGTGGCCCCTTTGCCTGTGTCTGGGAGGGGAGGACAGGCCACCAGTTGTGTTCCTGGAGAGAGGAAAGTTCCCTCTCTCCGAGGAACTTCACTCCCACTTCAATTCCACGCTTAAAACGATGTTTAATGCCTCCCTTAAGGTGGTAACTGCAGTCGAGCTGTGCTGTCAGGAAGGCTCTAATCCTGTGCTAATTTATTTTATCAAATTAAAAAACGAGCATCCATGGAACACCAGAGACCTCCTGTTCTCAGGGTCCCAGCAGAAAGCTGCATGATCCCTTTGTAGAGTGGTTTGGGGGGGGTTGTTGTTCTGCTTCTCTTTTTTTGCCAAGAATATAAAATTAATAAAACAGGATTAAGGGAGATATGGTTTTAACCAGCTCCTTAATCTCAGAGAATAATTAATGAGAGCAATGCACCACTTGGCTCGACTTTCCCCACATTTGAATAATAAATAGCATTAAAAAAAAAAAAAAAAAGAGGAGGAAAAAGGAACAAGAAGTTTGAGCTGTAAATTCTTAATACCAAGAACTTTTGCCATATGTACTTGTGTATCGCCTTCTGGTCTTGGGTCTAGAAAATACAGATTATAAAGAAAGCAGAGACCAGTTTTGGCCACACACAGATGTGTTTAAGCCAAGATTTACGGGAATCTCCACACTTTTAAGAAACAGAATACCACTAAAAGTCTGCATAAATTGCCCACACTAAGCTCTGCATGCAAACATCAGCCAAGACTGACTTGGGTGCCATGAACCCAGTGCAAGGTACCAGCCACACTCAGAGCCACTCACTCTTAATATTTTATTATTCCAGGAATCACTCCTAATTCCAACCTGCATAAATCACAGGGCCTGAACCCCTGTGACACTCATCTTTGTGCTCCCAACACCACCACGTGCCAAGGGCAGGGCTGGCCTGATGCAGGAGCAGCTCTGTGAAGATGTGATTCAGGCCTCTGCACTTGAACCATTGAATAATTGTTTAAGTATGAGGTTAATTGTGGGGTTCTCTGGTCAACAGAGCAAGGGGTGTGGGTTCCTCCAGCTTAGTCACCTGTTTTATGGTGGGGGGAACCATCTTTTGGATGGACAAGGAGCCCCTTAAATTCAAGTGGAGATGGAACACACCTTCCTGGGGCTTGCTCCAGGGGTTCCCAGAGAATACTGTGCCTCACAAACCTCTCTGAGCTCCTGGCCACTGCTCAGCTGCCCTGAGGAGCCCTTCTTCTGAGGAGCCCCAGCCTGCAGAAGGATGTTTACCACCAGGCAGCTTCTCAAAGGACAGTGTCACCACCCTTTATTAACCTTCTTGACCCCAAGGGGAAACAAGGACCACTTGAGGAGTCATTTTTCAGCTGATAAGCAGACACCTATGGTGGACTTGTGTCAGACTTCCATGTGACAGCACCTTGACCTAGACAAGAGCAGGCCAAACAAGAGTTTGGGGCTGGGATGGATCCCAGAAGGGCACCTCAGCTCTGGAGCATCACACCAGCTGACCAGGAGGGAGGTCAGGGACATGAGGAGGAACTTCTGAATAAACACAGCCCCATCCCTGCCTGCAGCCCTTGTTAAGGCCGGCCTTTGCCTTGAACCCCTTCCTGATGAAATGATTAATGAATGCCATGCAGACCTCTTCCCTTCCTTCCTCTGCTTTCACCTGCCACACTGAGCCATACCAAACGAGGTGATCATGACAAACACAGCTCTAATTCTTTATTAATATTAATCAGAGGCAACCTTTCCACTGACACCAGAACCCGTGCGTGTGCTGGCGGGGAGGGGATAACACCGCGGCAGTGACATTTCTTGGGCAGGCAATTTTATTTTATTTCTTTTATTTTTTTCATCTTGCACCTTCCCTTCCCCCCCTTTAATATGGGCGAGCTATACCTTGTACAAACAGAGGAAGGAAGGAGCTGATTAAATAGCAGAGTTGGAGCATAATGAAAGAAAAAGCCCACTGCAAACATCTGCTGATTGTTTTAAGCGGGAGGCGCTGGGAGGTGGATTTCAGGTGATACCACGGTGGCTTCTCTCATAATCCCACCTAAGGCAGCATTAGGGCTTTGGAGCTCAGGGTGAATTTCATCCAGTCCCTGCTGGCAGGGAAAGAGGCTTAGGCAGGATAGCAAACCTCAGTCCCACCTCGGGGCAGGGCTGGGAGAACCACAAAGCTGCACCACCAAGCTGCCCTGAGCCAAAAGGGGCCCTTTCCTCGTGCCACCAAGCCAAAGGGGAAGTGTTAGGGGTAGCAGGGTGGACACAGCCATCTCCCCTCCAGGTACTCACCAACACCGTTCTTGCTGTTCTTGTGTGGCTTGAGCAGAAGATGAAGGTGTCCAGGTCACCTGCAAGGTGTGCACTTCTCCAGCTGCAGGTGGGTTCTCATGAGCAGCCACTCCCTGGAGAATCACAGGTCCCTTGGGGTTGGAAAGGACCTTTAAAAGTCACCTAAACCTTAGGTTTGCAGGGTGAGGAGAGCTGTTTGTGGAAGAAGCCATCCAGTCCATAAGGGATGGAGACAACCACCTCCCACTCCTTACCCTGGGGGAGCTGGGGCACTTTCCTTCAGCTGGGAGGGTGGTCACTGAGCACAGGCAAGACCCACAGGTTTCCTTTGCTGCCCAGTTGTTGATTTTCCAGCTTTCCCCATCCTAATGGCCGAGGGACTGCAGGGAGATCTGTACCGAGAGAAGCCCCTTGTTCTCAGCTGAGTGCAACTTCCCTCTCTCTGTCTCTTAAAACAAATAGATTTTCATTGAAATCAACATATCTTTCTGAATTGAATAGGTTTTCATGGGGACAATAAATTTCTTCAAAACAATGCATTTTTATTACAACATATTTTTGTTCAAACCAATACTTTTTGACAACCAGATATTAATGACCAGGCCAAAGCCATAAATTTGCCTCAAACTATGTGTTTACTCATGGAAGGAAATAATTTTTCTCATACAAATACATATTTATTTGAATCAATCCTCTTTTTTTCCACCCCCCAAAATCAGATACACTTCTGGGAGGGAAGGGGAAAAGCCCCTTCACTTCGAGAGGGATCAAGTGCTTGTGAGGATTGTCTCACTATCACCTCCCTGAGCCCAGAAGCTCCAGAGGTCACATGAAGCTTAACACATAAACTGTTTTTTCCCATTGCCCATGTACCCACATTGTCAGCTTCTGGCAGCTCCTGCAGAAACAAAGGTTATGTCTTGCTCCCCTTGCTTAGCTGTTTGAAATTGTGTTTGCAGAACCCAGTTAAACAATCCAGAGCAGGGCAGAGATGATCAGGCAGGGCAGCATCTCCATCCACTTTGAGGGAGCTTTTTTGTTTCTCTTGGTTTTGGGAAACGTTTTCATCTGAGGTGGCTGTTGCAATACCCTGAGGACACAGGGGACACATATGTCTGGATAATCCTGCATCTTTCCTTGCAGGCCACCTCTCAAACCTCCTTGAAGCCTGTGTGAGGGACCTGAGCCCCCAGAGACAGGGGGTATGTTGGTCCTGCACATCTTTAGCCCTGCAGAGCCCGATCCTAACCCAGAGCACCCAAAGACATCAAAATAATTCCAGGGAGAGAGATGCAGCTCCAGCAGGGAGCCTGAGAGGCGCAGGAGGAATGGGGACAAGGGCTTGGCATCAGGGCTGAGTTTGCTGGAATTGCAAAGGCTTTGGCTGCTACTTTTGCTCCCGATTCAAAGCCTGGGCAGGAGCAAACCCCTTATCTCCTCCAGATCCTGGTTTCCCCAGCTGCCCATCCACACCAGACACATCCCCCCAGCCCAGCAGCTGCCCACACTCACAGACACCTGAGCCCTAATTGAGAAAATCATTTTTTGGTGGAAAATAGCTGCATCCAACCGCTTCGAGCCACGTTTCCAAGCCTGGGCCTGAGTCAGAGCCTGGGGATCCCGGGCGCTGGGAACATCAGGGGCTGACAAGGGTTCATTTCCCGTGGCCCCCGTTGGCCACTCTTTGTTGAGCTTCCCCAGCCCATGTAAACATGCTAATTGCTTGGGCTCAGCACAGGGCTGGATGCCGCGCTGTTTGTTTTCCATTGAATGGGATTAGGGATTCTGACACCAATGATTAATCGCCGCGCTGCAGACGGCTGACGAGCCCGGGGAAGGCGTCCTCTCCGAGCGGAGAGCGCGCACAATCTCTGCCAAGCAGCTGCCACTGACTTCTATCTAACCCTCTGCATCTTGCCCTTTATCCTCCCTCTTCTCCCAGAATGGCTCACATCCACCAAAGCCAGCCCCAGGCTCCCAGGGAACAGTGGGAGAGGGGCCTGGGCACCCCCTGCCCTGCTCTCGGCCACCACCGTGCCCCATCCTCTGTGCCATTTCCTACACCAGCTTATCCCTGCATCCCCTGGTGCCAAAACCCTCCCAACACGCTGCAATGCTTCAGCCAGCCCTTCTCAGGCTTCCTGTGAACGGCCAGGGAGAGTCACAAAATTTTTCCAGCTGCCTTCGCCAGGGCATGGAAACGTCACACAAAAGCCACGTCTCTCTGCCAAGCTACAAAAGCCACCAAATGCCCCACCAGTGCCCCTTGATGGGCACAAAGCCCCCAGGCCCCTCCCAAGTCAAAAGGATGTCCAGGGAACAAGGCAGAGCAGAGCAATAGGAGCACTGAATGCCTTCGCCACACCTACCCTCTGCTTGTGGCCACAGAAACATTTCTGTGCTCCCGTTTTGGCCAGCAGCAAAGTGAAGAAGGGAGGAAGCAGAAGAGGTGGGAGAGGAGGAAGGCTGGAGAAAGCGGCCTTGCAGGAGGCGAGCCTCAAACAGACGCAACCTTTGAGATTACCTCTTCTCCTGACCTTGCAGAAGGAGCGCTGGAGGCAAATCCACCCATCTCTGCTGGTGCCTTGTGCGACATACTGTCACTCAGACAAGCGACGTTCTTAATGGGTTTGTGGGAAAGGCCTGGCCTGCCTTTCCATCTGTACCTTCTGCCGGCTCCCCTCTCCAGCACTGCCTCCCCATACGACATTCCCTTGAATTATTTAGACTGGTAAATCTTCCTGCATCTCACATCTTTAGTCCATCTGTTAGCCGGGGCTTTGCCTTTATAGGAACTGTCCTTTATGCATGCCGGCATCTGTCAACAGTACACTTGCCTCTTTTATTCATGATCTTCCGTGGGAGATGGTACAAGCTGCAGAAATGCCTCATTTCTGGTATGCATTTCATTTTAATGGAAGATTACATGACTGGGGCCCATTTTATTACTTCTTGCCCTGCACATTCATCCATCACAAGCCCCATTTGCTGAGCCTGCACTGGGACAGCAGCCATCAGCCTGCTCGTGCCGGATTCCTCCCGTGCCGTGCTCTCCCCCCCGTCGGGACGGGGAGGAAGCGCTCTGCCTTCGAGGAGGGGAAGGACAGCAAGGGGAGCTCATCCACCATGGGCTCAGAGATGAGTCAGGCTGCTGGCTGAGCCAGGCACTTGTGGGAAACAGGCCTGGAAGTCCAGGGGTCTCAGCCCTACACCCGTGTTCGGCTTCACACGGACCCTTCCCAACCCACACCAGTGAGTGCGGCCGCCCTGCACCTCAGGGCTCTTTGGAAAGGCTCCACACCCCCAAATAAACACACACACACTCACCTTAGCTCCCTCGAGCCTCAAGCCATCCATGGTGCCCTGTGCATCCCACCTTGCACTCACACCCGGCACTGGGAGCAGCACAAATAAAATCAACGTGAACCAGCACTGGTAATTAAACTGCCGTGGTATTTGCAGCCTCTCTCTCCTGTAAGGAAGGTTGCATGCAATTAGTGAAAACATTTTGGACTGGGAACAGTGCCAGTTTGCTCTGTCCTTTCTTTCAACTCCCACAGAAACCCGAGGACCCCTGATTATCCTCCAGACTGTGAAAATAAAACCCCAGTAAAAACATTTCACTTCTGCATTGTGGCTTCCTGAATTAAGGGTTTACTGTGACCTCAGGCAGCAAGTGCGGTCAGAGGGGCCAGAGATGGAGGTGACCTCTTCAGAGATGTGGGGACTTCCCCAGCCCACAGCCCTCAGGCAGCATGAGACACGGGTGGCCATTTTAACCCAGAAATCAGTGTCTGTCCTCAAAAATCCCAGCCATGAGACTTTTCACCAAGGAGAATTTCTTCTCCATCTTGTTCAGATGAGATTTCAATGTTTTCTCTAAAGAATTCCTCCGAAAGTTAGGGCAACCCTGGTGTCTTGATGAGGTTCAGACAGCACTTCTAGCTTAACTTGGTTAGAAAATGGGACTTAGATGGAGTAATGTGAGCCAGTCCTCAGCTGAGACTCCAAGTCAGTCCTTGGTGGGCTTCAAAGCATGGAAAACGTGAACGATAATCATTCAAAGCGTGGAAAACCTGAACCATAGTCAGCACTGCTGGCTGGGATGCCAGCTCTGGCTGGGAAAGGAAAAATGAGCAGCTTTTGGATGACAAGGAGCCCTATGGAAAAGCCAGTATTCTTGTGCAACCTACGATATTAGTACATACTAAAAAAATAGGGAAAAATTGCCATAAATAAAGTGCTAACCACCACAGCGGAAATTCAGGGGGAGAGAGCCCAGACATGCCTGGAGAAGAAATATGTGAGGCAACTGTCTCCAAACCGGCTGGGATGAGCTGGAAGAGGCCGAGCAGCTCCTGCAGACGGGGAAGGAGCCCTTGCCAGAAGCTCCCACGCACGGTGCTTCGGAGTCGGTGGGGAAACCTGCGAGCGAGAGCTTCACCCAGCAGCCAGGAGAGAACAGCACCACGTGTGTCCCATATGGCAGCAGAAACCAGGAAGAGTCTGGGCAAGCAGCTACAGCAGAGACTGAGGAGGCAGGCGATGCATTTCATCGGCTTGCTCAGCTGAATGGTCACCGTGACTTCCATCCAATATTCAAAACAACCTCAGCTCTGCCCCTGTTTCACACCCAGGACCCCCCACCAGTAGATGCTCTCCATATTGCCCAACCTGATGGCATAACTCAGCAATTTCCTTTCAGGAATCAATGAGAACAAATGAAAATTTAATACGTTCTCCAGACAACCCAACTCTTTTCTCTCCCCCATGGTAAATAAATAATGTGCTAGTCAAATGATGGATGGAGTGCTGGGAGATCGGTGGCCGAGTGCTATTAGGGGCCAGGGAGGATGGTGGAGATGGAGTCTAGCACAGGATGACGTGGTGGCCATGGGTGATTTGAGCACATAAAGAAACCAGGGGTGAGAGGGGAGGTGAGAGGGGAGGTGTCTGGTTGATGCAGGAAAGGGCCATGGAACAGTCTGGGCTCTCTTGCCAGGGCTTATTTGGTTTCTCCACTGACTAGATTCAAAGCCTGGTGCTCTCAATGAGAAAAAAAAAAAAACACAAGCGAAGCTCCTTTTGTCTTCATCCGGGTTTGGGTCAGGAGATCTTGCTGGATGGGGATGTGATATTTTGGCTGGTCTGGTAGCAAGTGGCTGGGGAAGGCCAAGAATGGTCTGAGGGATCTTCAGCCAGCACAGCAGAGGGATGACTGAATGCAGATACACCGAGTGTCTCTCAGAGCCAACAGGAAAAGTGGAAAAGTGGAACTAAAGAACTAAGGAGGGGTGACCTGACTGCACCATCACCTGGACAGGAAAGAGAAAAAGTTTCTCAGTTGCTCCTTGGGTTGAGTGACCTTGTACAACCTGTGTCCTGGGACACACGCTTGTCTTGGAATTGTATCTCACCTCAAATTAAATGTAGAGGTTTGTCTTTACCCTCTGGGCTGTGAAAAGTGTCCCTAGGGCTCCCCAGGTGGAATCCAGGTGGGCTCTTGGAGACGGAGCTGGGATACACTAGCAGGACCCTCTGTCAACCTGCAGCTCCCAGAGCAGGTGGTGGACAGGACAGATGGTGGCTGCCAGGGACACCAACCCGGGCCAGATCTCCACATCTTCACCAGGACAGGACACTGCACTCATTCACTTGTATTAATCCATACCTTCAAGCCCAGGTTTGGGGCTCAGGCCTAGGGGCCTGAGGGAGCACTGCTGGCCCATTTCTCACTGGAAGCCACTGAGCAGACACAACATCTGTGCCTCCAGAGGCCAGGTCCGAGCTGGTGCATGTGGTCCTGCTTGCATCCCCCTCTCTGGCACCACACAGCTCTGGCTTCTGATCCCGCTGAACTTCAGGATGCACAAACAGCAGTGCCTGCTCTGCCTGGTCCCACAGCTGTGCTTATCTCCCCAGCTGACTGTGTACCTCCTTATCTCTGGGGAGAGCCTCTGTGTAAATATTGCTGTAAATTCTTTGGCTTCCTTTCCAAGTCGCGCTGCTCTTTAATGCCTTCCTTGTAAGACCTGCTTGCCCTACCCCAAGCCATTAGCTGTAACAGGACGTTAATAAGGAGGGGGTTTGGTATCTCTCAGGGATGTTGACCTCTTTCACTAGAAGCAAGGCACCCATTACAGAGCAATGATAAATCACAAGCCTTCCACTCCTTCCCCAGCAGGCACTTCTTTGCATGCATAAACACACGCGAGAGGTGCACGCGCTCCCTGCATTAACTCTGGCAACACCCAAAAGCCTTGGCCAGCCCGGGGCCAGCTCATCCCCCCAGGTCTCCCTCACAGAGCAAGGCACCCTCCAGCCTCTGGGCCCCTTGTGCAAGTCATAGCTACATCCACGTGTAGCTCCAAGATGGGTGAGCCAGAGCATCAACCCTTGAAACCACACCACAGATGTTCACACAGCACCAGGTGGACACCAGTGGGCCAGGGAAGGACAAAAATTATCACTGTGCCCCCTCAGGATGGGACAGCACCTCCCCATCAGCTCTGCCAGCCAGGCTGTGTGCTCCAAATCCCATGGGACCCAGCAGACGCTACCCAAAGGTCCCCAAAGAAAGCAGCATCTCTCCAGCCAGACCACTTTTTTGTTATCTTGAGGAGCTGTTGTGTTTAATGTTGAGTGCAAGCTTTGCCCAACTGAGCTGAACCAGCAGAGAAGACACAGGAGGTCTCCTAACCTGCACAGGGAGTGGGTACTAACTAACTAACACTAACTAACTAACACTAACAGGGACCTTCAGATGTCACCAGAGCTGGGCTGCCACCATCCCTGTCCCCAAGCAGAACCATAGAATATCCTGACTTGGAAGGGGCACATAAGGATCATCAAAGTGCAGCTCCTCCACAGGACCACCTCAAGAATCACAAGCTCTGCTCCATCTGAACCATCCTCAGACTCACAAGTACAAACCATCAAAGAATCTTACAGAAACAAGGCTCTCAGAAATTTTCCTGGCATTCTTTAACACATGTTTTCCCACCGTGACAATCAGTTCTTAAAAACCTTCTTCCATTCCTCTCTTTATTTTTTCCTTTTGACATAAAATCAAAAATACCCTCGGAGACCTTGCTGGCTTGAGCCTTCAGATTCAGACTCCGAGAGCTGACAACCCTGTTTTCACCCTTGTTTTTTAAGCAAGGAGAGAAAAAAAAAAAAAGCACCAAAAGCAAGAAATTTGGCTGAAAAAGGAAAAAAGAAAAAGAAAAAAGAAAAAGAAAAAAAAAGTCTGCTTGACAAAGAATTGCTTTTGACAGGAAACTATTGACCAGGCCTAACAAGCAGAGCTGGACCTGTTGGAGCAGGAGCATGGGTTTCCTCATCCATCCTGCAGTTTATAGTGCTGAGTCCAGCCAGCCCCTGGCTGCATTAGCAGCCAATTTGCTCTCAGCCCTTCGGGGAAGAGCTGGAAGGCTGGAGAGCATCCGAGCTGTGCAATCCTCTCTCAGGGTGATGCTCCCGCACAGCAGCTGGAGCTGGGAATGGAGCATCCTCCCGGCATGCCCTCCTCTGCTCTGTAAACAGCCTCTGCTCATCCTTTAATTACATCGAGGCAAGATTTCTGCTGAGCCCAGCACAAAGCTGGGTGCTGCGGGGAGAGGCGAGCGTTCCTCCTGGTCCTGGCTCTGCCCGCCCCATCCTGCTGTTCTGCCTCAGTTTCCCTGGTTTGACAAGTGTTCCTCACCCTCACACAACGCTGCTGTCGTCTGCTTGCAGATAAATGCTAACCCGCCCTCACAGTAAATCTTTTTTTGCTTATTTTGAGCAAACAGATTAAAAAGACCCAAATAATCGCCAGCAAATTCAGAGCAACAAGTCAGGTCAGAGCTGACTGAAGGGCTGGATCCAGCCTGCTGGGGATGGATGAGTCCCCCCCACTCCTGCACTGTGTCCAGGCACAGCTGTTTCCTCGGCTGTTGTTCTGCTTTGGCTGCTGCATTTGAAACTTCTCTGCTTTTCCATGCTCACCTCCTTCCTGGCAGCTCAAGGGCTTTGGCTCCCTGGGGCTGTCATTAATCGGTTGTGATCAGAGGTCGGCTATAACCCTTTCACAGCAGCCTCTTGACTTCACTCTCACCCTGGGGGATGCACTCAGGGACAGAGCAAGAAGCATGTTGAAATATGCCTTTTTTTTCTTTTTTTTTTTTTTTTTTCCTTCCTTACAGTAAAGCCCTTGCTGTCATCAGAGTAAGGAGCTGTTCAGCCTTGTGACACAAAACCAGGAAATCAGGGCGCTCTTGCTCCAGACTCTGCAGCTGGTTAATGACCTTGGGCAAAGGGCTCCATTTCTCTGTGCCTTAGTTTTCAGTGATACTTTAAAATAAATACTGGGAAAGAGAAGGGTTGCACTTCTAATACGGGTGCTGGCTCCAAAGATGAGACCTAGAGGGCAAAGCTTGGCTGTGACACCATCAACAAAGCATGTCACCAGCTCTTGGTAACAGGGAGAGTTTCCAAGGAAGGTCCTTTGCAGCCTAAATGTGATGGGAAGGTACAGGCTGGTGGTGAGAGCTGGGCTGGGCAAGGCTCACCAGCCCTGAACTGAACGTGGGGGTCACCAACCACGTGGAAAATGGCGTGGGGACAATGGGAATTCACTGAGGGATTGAGCTCCACCTCAGCCACTTGCTACAGGAGCACACACATGCAATGTGGGCAGATCACAGCAGCCTTGGTGCAGCCCAAGCAGCCCTGTAGGGGCAAACACGCCTTCAATTATTTGTGATATAGGCAGCCTGGTGTGGTAGGATCTGCTCTCAGCCTGCCTCACCATGAAACCTGTTTGCTGCCAGCACATTTCCATGCCCTGTGCCACCTGGGGCAGTTCAGCACAGGGAGATCTCTCTGTGCAGCACAGCAAGGCCCAGGCTCCAGTGGGGCATTAATGCCATATCAATTACCACGGAGCCATCATGGGTGCAAATCCGCTTCGCTGTTCTACATGATAACACCCTGATAAAGGGACAGCTCATTTGGCAGCTTATTCCCTGCCAGGATGAGGGGAATGATAAGGACATTGGCTCTTCAGACCTGTGGGTGAATTGATGGGAGTGGATTCCACACAACCCCATAAAATTAATACTCACAGATCAATCTTTCCTCACCTATTTTCCTGCAATTGCATGGCAGGCAAAAATATGCACAAGTGATGATGAGGTGTATCCAATCTTCTGCTAGTGGGAGATGGGTTTCCATTCAGGCCCAAGACTTCAGGATGCCCATAAAGGCAACTCTCCAGCCTAGTGTGAAAGAGAGCCCTCAACATCTCATTATGCAGAGGGGCAAATTATGCCATGGTAAGTCATCAATTCTTCTCTTTACTGGACAAGGACAGCTGAGAGGACCTGGCAGTGAGGATCATGTTGGGAAGGATGGGAAAAAGAAGAAAAAGTGCAGAGACATTGGTTGGAGCATGCTTTCTGCCTCTGTGGGTTTATCAGTCATGGCCCCACAAATGCATCAAAGCATCAAAGCTGCTGCCAGGTCACAGCGTGAGGATGCAGCAAGAGTGACACTGTCATACACATATAGGTGTGTTGTCACCCACCTACAGGTTCAGCTGTCCAGACAGATCTTTAGTGGGCGAAAACTTAAAGATTTTAGCCCAAACCCATGGGAAACTGGACTTTTACCAGGAGTTCCTGCTGAGTGTTTAAAATGGCACCACAGAGCGGGAGGCAGCACCACTGAGGGATGAGTGAAACAGCAGCTACAGCTGGGGCCTGGTAACAGAGCTGAAAATTGTGTCCTGAGACACACAGAACATTCAAATCCCTGTTATCTGGACACCTCTGAGTGCTGCTGCAGGAAGCAGAGGAGCTCAGAAACAGGGTGGGAATGCCACTTGACCCAAGCACAAGTGGGCTTTAACCATGAATTTGTACCTGGGATAACTTCACACTGGCTTCAGAAAAATACCAGGCACAGTACCTGCCACAGCCAGGAATCCTCTCTGAGAGATGGGGAAACCCTCAGCAGGCAGTCAAGCAGAAAACTCCTTCTAGAGGTATTAAAGCTGTAAATAAATTAATTCACATTAATTAATTAAGAAGTTTGAGGACAGAGTCAGGGATCAAGTGGCATAGGCACAACATGGAGCAGAGCCAGGATGGCTCTGGATCCTGGAGGTCTCCCCTCCTCCTTCTCAAAAGGAGCAGAGAAAGGAAGGGGCTGTGGCAGGGAGCACAGGGGCTGAGGACCAGGCAGAAGAGCTCTGTGAAAGGGATAAGAAAAAGGCCAGAGGAGGCAAAAGAGGACAAGGAGGGACCAAAAGGTGCTGGGACAGGCTGGGAAAGGGAGGCTGGCTGCAAACCACACCTGGAAAGCCAGATCAGCCCATGTTAACCCTTAAAGCTCACACAGCTTTTCCAAGGAGATATATTCCCAGCTGCTGCAGTCAGAGGCTAAGGGTTGTAGGAAGCATCCCATGGATTTCAGAGGCTTCTTGGCTACAGCTCTGCTCAACAACACCTGCTTTGGTGGAAGAAAAAAGCACAAAAAAGCAAAGGCTGCTGCATGTTGTTTCCCAGTAGTGTGCAAGTATTCATCCATCTGTAACATCTGGAAGCTGGTTCAGCACTAGCTGTACTGCCCCAAAAGAAGAGGACAGAAGTGACACAGTTTTGTGTAAAACAAGGGCATTTTATAATGAGATCCTTCTGGGAATCATTGGAACTGGGATCTCTTGGAAGCTCTTGAGTGGGTTAACTCCTGTTGAAGTGAGAACATCCATGAGCAAGGGCCACGGGGACCCAAACAAACAGAACTCTCTGCCCACCAGCACGAATTCAGGCTTTTTAATAAAAAGTTGCTGTTCTGGCCACATCAAGGCCACTTATCTTTCTGGCCTGGAGACATTTGATTTGAGCAGGGCCTCTCACAGAGGCCACACAGGGACAGGTCCTGGAGGTTGACACAGCCCCTGGACCAATTTAGAATCTGGAGAGGGACCTCTATCTCAAAGCAGCACATTTGGGTCACCTCTCCTGCTTACACTGGTACCAGTTCCTTGTCTCTAGAAAGTTAGACCCACTCTGTGTCAGAGCTCAGCTTTGCAGAGCCAGGTTTGAACACTCCGGTCCCTGGAGCCTCGCCTGAGCTGTCAGCAGAGTGAGGGGGAAGGAGAAATGTACTGTCAGGAAATGTAATCTCTGAAAAGTGCAGAAATCCAACTGTGGGAGGATTTACAGGAGTTCAAAACTAAGGGACGCCAGGAAAGACAGCTAAATAAACACATAGATCATGCATCTTGAAAGCTGGTGTCAAGATTGTAAAAAATCAACTGGGTTATAGGAGCAGACAGGTGGCGATTGGTGCAACCCCTGCTCCTCGTGTCCTGGAGCCTTTGGCTGGCCCTGTCCACTGGAAGGAGCACCCAGCAGATGTTTTCCTGATTATGAATGCTGTATAATTTATAATCTGCAGCATTGCACTCAAAACGATCCTGGAGCTGTGGGGAGGCCGAGGGGTAGAGAGGCCAAATCCCTCCCATTCATTAACGCAACCAGGCCCCATCTCCTCCCAGTGACACGGAGAACAGGCTGTTCCTGAGATGTGCTGGGCACTGGGTGCTCTCAGCAACAAGTGTGTGGGACCTTAGAGCATCATTCTGATGCCATCAAGGAGTTACCTGCTTTTTCATCCTGCTCCAGAGCCACCAGGAACACCCACCATGGGACAGCAGCAGAGGTGTATTGCTCCCAGGCAGAAAAGTCCCTCTCAATGCTGTGCCAGGCTCTGCCCAAGCTCTTTCCATCCTTTCCTCTCTCTTCAGACGCTGGCTGAGCCTTGCCAAGGTGTCCGTGAGAAGTTTGCAAGTGTTATGGCTCGTATCACTCAGAATTTGGAGAGCAGCACCTTGAAATGGAAAATCCAGCACTTCCTCCCCTTTCAGAAAAATCACATATAGGGGCCCACGAGGGAAAACAATGAGCTATAAAAGTGTTCTGAACATCTCTTCTCATCTTGGCACAAAACACTGCTTTGGGCCCTGCTAGCAAAGGAAATTGAGCACCTCGAATGCCTGGTTTCAGAGACAATAAACAGACTTGCTCCTGGCCAGCTGAAATTGCTCCAGCGATCCCAGTGGCCTGATGTTCCTGGGCGAGTGTCAGTGCCTCCCCTTTGGAAAGGGCTGACACCACAGTGTCACTGTCCCCCAGAGTGACACTGGGGTGTCACTGCAGAGCCACAGGATGTGCTCCCCGCTGGGACAAGGAGTCTGATGCAAGGATGGACACCCAAGGGCCAGGGGAGCTGATGGGGTCTTGCCCAGAGCTGCCTCAGGTGGTTTCTCTTGTGAGCAAAAGACATTTGGGGACACCCAAAGGCTTCGGGGGCAGCAGCTGCCTCACAAAGCGCTCCCGGAGCTGAGCCCACAAACCCTCCGCGGGCTGCAGGGACTGCCC
>VXBR01004969.1:49158-75244 GCA_013400215.1 Cisticola juncidis | reverse complement strand
TTTGGTCAGAGGCGGCGGTGGGGTTTTGTCACAGCAGCGCGCTCCGAGCGTGCAAAAAGGCAGGAATGGAGCGTTTGGGAAGTGCAGGGAGGCAGGGGTTGGGTATTTGGGAGCTGCAGAAAGGCAGGAATGGAGCGTTTGGGAGCTGCGGGAACGGAGCATTTAGGAGCTGCAGAAGGGCGCAAAAGTTGAGAGTTTAGGAGTTGCAAAAGGGCAGGAATTGGGCATTTTGGAGCTGCAGAAGTGGAGAGTTTGGGAGTTGCAAAAGGACGGGAATTGTGCATTTTTGGAGCTGCAGAAGTGGAGAGTTTGGGAGTTGCAAAAGGACGGGAATTGTGCATTTTTGGAGCTGCAGAAGTGGAGAGTTTGGGAGTTGCAAAAGGGCAGGAATTATGCATTTTGGAGCTGCAGGAATTGAGCATTTTGGAGCTGCAGAAGTAGAGTTTGGGAGCTGGAAAAGGGCAGGAATTCTGCATTTTGGAGCTGCAGGAAGTATGCATTTCTGAGCTGCAGGAATTGGGCATTTTGGAGCTGCAGAAGTGGAGAGTTTGGGAGTTGCAAAAGGGCAGGAATTAAGCATTTTGGAGCTGCAGGAATTGAGCATTTTGGAGCTGCAGAAGTAGAGTTTGGGAGCTGGAAAAGGGCAGGAATTCTGCATTTTGGAGCTGCAGGAAGTATGCATTTTGGAGCTGCAGGAATTGGGCATTTTGGAGCTGCAGAAGTGGAGAGTTTGGGAGTTGCAAAAGGGCAGAGATTGTGCATTTCTGAGCTGCAGGAATTGAGCATTTCGGAGCTGCAGAAAGACAAGAATAGAGTGTTTAACAGCTGCAGGACTGGAGCATTCGGGAGCTGCAGAAGTTAGGAATTCAGTTGCAAAAGGGCAGAGATTGAGCATTTAGGAGCTGCAGCAGGGCAGGAATTGGGCATTGTGCAGCTGCAAGAATTGGGCATTTTGGAGCTGCAGAAGTTGAGAATTTAGGAGCTGCAAAAGGGCAAAACCGGAGCATTGAGGAGCTGCGAAAGGGCAGGAGTTGAGCTCCAGGAGCAGCAGGAGGGGGTTTGGGAAGGGGACAGCAGTGATTTATTTCTGCCAGCGTGGTGGTGGCAAAGAGCGCTGCCTCTCTGCTTTTTAACTCGCTGCTTATTCCGGAGCGGCTCTGCCTTGTGCCCTTGCAAGGGCGGGGGGGCAGGGTTGGGAGGAGGTGGAGAATTTAATATTGCAAAAATGCTGCGGGAATGCAACAGCCCCTGCAAGAGCAGGCGGGGAGAGCTTTAAGGAGGAGTTGCTGCGGCCATTCATTGTGAAAATAGATGCCCACATGTCAGCGAGTGGCCACACAGATGCAGCTTTTGGGAGCTTCATGCAGCTTTTGGGAGCTTCATGCAGCTTTTGGGAGCTTTTTGAAGCGCTTGGGTTGGATGTTGCAGCTTGGCTCTCCCTGCATCCTGCAGCCCTTGCACATATTTGGGATTGGGGGGGTGGGAGCAGGTCCCAAACTGGGTTTGGAGCTGCCTCTTGTGTTTATTTATTTATTTATCTTGTGTTTATTTATTTATTTATCCAACTAAGCCGTCTGTGGAGCCTTCCACAATAATCCTTGCAAAGGCAGGACGTCGGGAAGGAGGTCTTGCCACACAGTTTTCCCCTCTGTAAAAAGAAAAAATGTAAAGTTTGTCGTATAATTTATTCCTAATTTGGGTTTGCTGCAGTCATCCTTTCCAGCCCAGCAGGGAATTGTAAAAGTTTCCGATGGGGAGAGCCAAGGGAGTTTGATAGTGCAGGATTGAACCCGGTGACACCCAGAGCACTGTGCAGGGTCCCTTGGGGGGACACGGGGGTCCCCAAAATCCCCGGGGTGGTGACAGGCAGGGAGCTGTGCTGGTGGCCCTGCAGGGGTGCTGAGTGTCCCCCACGCCCCCCAGCACCAGGAAAAAGGGAAGATGGAAGTGGCCAACCCACAAAGCATGATCTCAATGAATGGCATCATTCTTGACTCCCTTTCCCGTCCTCCTCGCTCTCTGCAGCACCAGTGCCTGCATTCCTTGCACAGATAACTTTCCCAAGTTCAGCTGTTCAGGCTGGGAAGGGGTTTCAGCTGCGGGGTTTGTTCATTTGGGATAATCTGCGTTTTGGGATAATCTGCATTTCGGGATAATCGGCATTTCGGGATAAATCTGCATTTCGGGATCGGCTCTCATGTGTTGCACAGGAGGTTCCTCAGCAGCTCTGAAAATGCAGCCCAGAGCCCCAGCCAGCTGCTGAGCCCTCTCCCTGCTTTGAATCCTTTCCAGAGTTGTTCTGAGAATTTGCCAGAGATTAATTTTTTTGATGCAGCGTGTCGGGGGAACGTGTGAGCAGCAGAGCTGCTCTTATTCCCTGCAGGGAGTCCCACCTGCTTCAGGGGGATCTTACCTGTGCTGTGCAACAAAAGGGGGGGGATCTGCTTCCTGCATAATCTGTAAAGGTTAAAACTCTCCCTGGAATTCAGAAAGAACACTTTTCTGTAGCAGGAGTGAGCAGATGCCTCCAGCGCTGTGCTCGTGGTTTACCTGTCCCCTGATGGGCTCCCTGAGGGTCCACACAAATACAAAATACACCTGAAGTCAAAGACAATTTCACCCTGTGCTTTTCCTGCCTTCATTCCCTCTTTTAAGCTGCAGGCTGGTATTTTTTTGTTGCATGTAGCAACCCATAGTACATCAGCTTTTCCTGTTCTCACCTTCAGAGATGGGGCTGCTCTGGCCAGGAGGGCCTCAGTGTTGGTGGGAGCTCCAAGTTGAATGTTTGCCCAAATCCAGCCCATTTGGCTGTCAGGACTAAGAGGATTTTATTTTGGAAGAGATGGGAAAAAAAAAGTGAAAGTCCATATTCATTTCAAGCCAAGCACAGTCTGAGGCTGTAAATCCAGACTGGTGACAGCAGATATATCCAAATTCTCCCAAATTCCTTGCAATGGAGGAATTATTCCCTGGCAAAGTCCACATGGGAAAAAACACCTGCAAGAATATGCAAATTTCTCCATTGAAAAAAAGGAAGGGAAGGGGGAGCAGCATCCACGAGAGCACTGATTCATAAATACATTGAAATGATATTTGAACTGACTATTGCTGCCTGTTGATTCATAAATATATTGATTCATAAATACATTGAAATGATATTTGAACTGACTATTGCTGCCTGTTGGTCTCACACCTAAACCTCAGAGCCTGTTTCAAACACAATTTTCAGTGCTCCAGCTGCAAAGGGAAGCTGAGATTATGAGCAGCACATCCCACGTGATGCTGGCTGAGCGTGCACCCTGTGGACTTTGACCAAAGGCCCTGCACCTTCTCCAAATACCACAATTTTATGTGAAACACTCCTGTTTTCCCCAGCCAGGAGTCTCAGTGCAAAGCTGCAGTGTTGGTTGTCGCTGGGGTATTTTTTTTGCAGCCCTGGGTAGGTGCAGGTTGTGTCTGGTGTAAGATTAACCTGCAAGCAGCTCCTGTGGGTTGTGCAATGTGCATTTTGCCTCATCAGCACCACCTCAGCTTCTCCCCACTCACACTCCCATGACACAGGCACTTGGCAAGGGCACAGCCAGAGCTGTGGCATGGTCAGCCAGGTGCAAGCCTAGCAAAGCAAATTTCAGCTGGGGTTGTTGATTTATTTTTAATTAATTTTATTTATTTTTAATTAATTTTATTTCTTTTTATTATTTTATTTATTGTTGAATTTGTTGAGGTGCTGTGCTGCAGTGCTGGAGGTGCCTGCTGTGGGTTAAGAGGGGGAAATGTTTGTGAAGAGGCACAAAAACCTCGTGCAATGCCAGGCTGGGGGAATTACCCAGCTTGGGAAGAGGAAAATGTGGTTGGGGCAGAAAGTGGGGATGAAGCAAAGCCCTGCAGTGCCCAGGTGAGCTGAGACACCTGGGTGAGCCCTGCTCTGCCCTGAGGAGGAGTTTGCCCTGTCCTCATGTCCCAGCAGGTCCCAGCACATCCCAAAACCTCTGGTCAGGGCAGCAGCTCCCCAGCGCTGCCCAGACTCTTGGTAGGGACAGGACAGAAATATTTCAATATTTCAGAACCAATCCTTGCAATGAAAGTGCTGAGCTGCAGGAAGGAGGGAGCAGGGAGCTGAGTGCCCATGCCAGGCTCCTCAGTGCCACCCTGAACGTTGGTTTTGTTGTGGCCCTGGCTCCTTTTTTGTTGTTTTAGTCACCAAAACTCGAAACTCGCTGACAAAAACTCCTGACACATGCACAAGTGCTAAGGTGAGGCAGGTGATGCTCCATGAGAGCCACAGGAGTATTTTGGAGAGATGGGACTTCATAGGAGCCACAGAACGTGGGTCCAGCAGATTTGCAGATTCTGGGTCCTGTAGTTGAAAATACACAAGATTGTGTCACCTTTTTCTCTGTGTTTGTTGTCACTTGGGCCTTTTCTCTTTTTGAAAAGAGCTGACAGCACCTCCAGAAGCCTCCCTGAAAAGGATGGGAAACCAACACACCTGAAAAGAGCTCTGATCCCTTTTTTAAGCTGGAGAAAGAAGAATAATGTGGGAGTTTTGTTAGCACAGCAGTGGGGATGCTTTTCCAGCCCTCTGCAAAGGCACTGGGAGGCCCAGAGCTTCTTACCCAGGTCACTGTGATGTTCCCAGCCCTGCCCCAAGGGGTTCACCCCATGAACTTGAATTCCTGAGGGAAAGCTCTGTCCCTGCCAGGGAGTGAAGCACAGGGCAGGTCCCAGCTCTGGTGGCAGCGGGTGGCACAGGCAATTCTGAGTAAGAATTACTCACCAGGAGTCCCTTCCTGCTGCCACTCACATTTTGGGGGATTATTTTGGGGTGCACTAACAAGTTGGCAGCGTGGCCACCAGCAGCATCATTCAAAGTGTTGAGTCAGCCTCCAGCAGCCAGAGGAATTGCAGGAGTGTTCTTTTCATTTCAGACGTGGACAGAGCTATAATTAAAAAAAAAAAAATCAGTTTCATTACCTGTGGAGCTCCTTGGGGCCTGTCTGGGGCTAGTTTAAGGGATTAGCATTATCAGCTCGAGCAGGGAAGCAGATCCAGGAGGCTGGAGCTGTGCCACAGCAGATATTATGGGCTGTGGTGGCCAAGTGGTGAAGGCCACTCAGAGCAATTTCCATATCTGCTCATTGCGCAAAAAGTTGGGGCTTTTTTTGCCTTTTATTTTCCTTGCTTTTGTCTTCCAAATCCACAATATTCTGCACTTGACAAATGTGAATGGAAAACCAACTCCTGCTCAGTGGCCTTGGCTCAGTGAAAAGCAGTTTGGAGAGGGGAAGCCTGAGGCTGTTGCTTGTAGGGCTTTTTCTTACCTAAAATCCAGAATTAAACCCATCCTTCAAATCAGCTGGGAATTCCAAACACACAGGGTTGATCCCACCAGGAAACTCTCTGGGGTGCTGAAGCATTTCTTGGTAGGGATGGGACAGAAATATTTCAAATTATTTCTGAGCCATCCTTCCTTTGGACATGGTGCAGAGGGATGCTGGAAATCCTCTGGGGGAGCTGCATGAAGCCACCCCTGTATCCACTGGTGCTGCCAGAGCTGGGGCAAATCCCTCTGGGTCTGGGGCAAATCCCTCTGGGTCTGGGGCAAATCCCTCTGGGTCTGGGGCAAATCCCTCTGGGTCTGGGGCAAATCCCTCTGGGTCTGGGGCAAATCCCTCTGGGTCTGGGGCAAATCCCTCTGGGTCTGGGGCAAATCCCTCTGGGTCTGGGGCAAATCCCTCTGGATCTGCATCCCATCCTCGAGCAGGGCCTGGGTTTGTAGGGGCAGGGTCAGAGGTGGCATCAGGGAGGGCTCAGGGGTGGGAGCTCCTCTGGCTGCATCCCCCAGTTGCTGCTGGAGCAGAATCTGAGTCCTGTGAAGCCCAACACAAACAACCTCTGCAGCTGGGGTAGGGTTTCACATTTGTAAGAGAAAATGGGATTTTTTTCCCCTACTCAAGCAGGAAAACTTCACAGAGCTGAGCTGATCCAGTTTCTTGCTGGTGCTGTTTTGTTAGCCTACTTAGCCTGCAATTTTATAATCAAGGCTGGGTTTTCTTTGCCTGCACCCAGGCAGATCAAAAATCGTGAGAAGAGCTGAAGCCCGAGCAGCAGCCACTTTTGCTGCATTCAGATGAAAACAGTGGAGGGGGAGGAAAAAAAAGAAAGAAAAATCCCAGCAGAAGTTGCAGATGAGATGCCAAAGATAAGGCAGCAATAGAAAATCAGTGCAGGAGTCAACACTTGAATGTGTCTGCAAGAAGAGGCCTTTAATGAAGGCTGAGTCAGCACGGACTTGGGAGCTGCTTCTGAAGGAGAATCTTTTTCTGAAGAAAAAAATATGTAATTGCACTCAATGAAAAATGCTTAGCAGTGCCAAATGGCCTCAGAGCATCGTGTGGCTGCTGTGTGCCAGTCCCAGGCTGTGTTTTTGTGTTCATCCTGCACTGGGGGTTGATCCCTGCCTTCCTCACTCCTGGCTTTGCAGCAGGGCTTATTTCACACTCAAGCAACAAGTTATAAAAATTACAGCTTCACTTCATGGTATCATTCCTCTTATGAATGTTTATTGCTTCCCAGTAGTTCAAGGTCAGATACAGAAAATGACTCAAAAGTTGTTTGTTCTGACAGCTCTAAAGTGATGGAAGGCCTGATCCAGCAAAGACAAACTGGCACCAAAAGGAAGGGAGAAGGAATATTTGAAAGGCAAATCCAGCATTGATTGCTGATGTTTTAAAGTAGGTTTGGATTAGATATTAAGAAAAAGCTTATTTCCTGTGAGGGTGAGGGTGCCCAGAGCAGCTGTGGCTGCCCCATTCCTCGAGGTGTCCAGGTTGGATGGGGTCTGGAGCAACCTGGGGCAGTGGAAGATGCCCATGGAATGAGAAGAGCTTTAAGGTCTCTTCCAGCCCAAACAATTCCATGTCTGGGTGATTTTTTCCCTGGATTTCTGTGCTCTCACATCTTTGGAGTGCAGCAGCCACAGTCAGTGCCCGCTGGGGTCACCCCTGCACAATCCCTGCCACCACCCCTGCCAGGGCTGGGTTTTCTTACCCTGCACCCAGGCAGATCAAAAATGGTGAGAAGAGCTTTTAGGTCTCTTCTAACCCAAACCATTCCATGGCTGGGTGATTCTTTCCCTGGATTTCTGTGCTCTCACATCTTTGGAGTGCAGCAGGTGCAGTCAGCGCCCGCTGGGGTCACCCCTGTAGGAGGGGACACAATCCCTGCCACCACCCCTGCCAAGGCTGGGTTTCCTTACCCTGCACCCAGGCAGATCAAAAGTCATGAGAAGAGCTGAAGGCTGAGCTCAGAGGGTCCTTTTGGCAGCAGCTCTGCCTGCAGGGTTTGTGCAGCACCAGGCACAGCCCTGGGCACGGCTCCTCCTGGCAGGGCACCTCTCCAGAGCCCGAGCTCCAGCCACACTTCCCAGCTTGGATTTCATGTTCCTTTTTCCTAGGGCTGCTTTAATTGCCTGCAGTTAGGGTCTCCAGTGCTGCAGAAGTCTGGAGAAATAAAAGCCGGTCCTGGGATTGATTTCTTCTCCCAAGCAGCTGATGCTGTGACCTTTCAGAAAGGAGGTGCCAGCCCGTGGGGTTTGTGCATGTGACTGCCCAGGGTTAAAACACAAATATGGGATATTTATTGTAGTTTTATCCAAGGAGAGGAGCACCTGTAGGAGCTGAGAATAGCTAAAGGAAGAGACAGGCACTTTACCTGCTGTCATCAAAATGCCAAAACCCCTTTGGGCTAAGCTACATCTTAAGTAGATTTGTTTAAGCACTTGACAAAAATGCCTGGAGCAGGAATCCAAGGCACAGCACGGGGGTCTGGCAGCCCTGGGGGTGCAGGGGTCACCCCAATCCTGCAGGAGGAGCTCAGGGTGTGCCCAGCTGGGAGCCAGAGGTGCAGACCCACGTCTGACCATGATTTCCTTGCAGCTCTGGCAGCAGCAGCAGGACAGGGAAGCTGCAGCACCTAAATCCGAGCACCACTGAGGTTTGGAGATGCAGATAAATCCTGCAGCCAGTCCCTTCTTGCAGGTTTGCTTCTCTGAGGAGAAGGATGATGCTGGTGAATGCAGAAGTTCCCTCCCAAGCAGACTTTGATACTTAACCGTGTTAATTAAATGCTTTCAAAAACCACAAGGTTGACCTTCGCTGCTTGCCCACAGATTTTTCTCTTATTTAACAAGCAGAAGGTTGTCAGAGTAGCCTATTAAAGGAGAAGAAAGGCAGTGCTCTAATACTGTTGGGTTTTGACCTGTTCCAAAGTGTTTTTCTGCTTTTTAACTCCTAAGAGATGAAAACCACAATCCCCTAACAGCCTGCCAGGCTGAGTCAAGGAGTTCTTGGCTGAAATAAGGCATAAAGTCTGATAAAATAGTGAACATACTTAAAATTTAAGGGTTTTAGGCATCTATGCAATATGCCAAGACAACCATCATGTCTAGAGGTCCTTCTGCAGCCAGAGGCTCTGCTCTGCTCTGTGACAAGGATTGTCCTTTGGGAGAGACGCTCTAGAAAATAAAAAAGGCAGAAAACACAGACTCTGATTTCCTTACCTTTCCCAAGGACACCAGCAATTTGCTCCTTGCTAATAAAACTTTGGAACAGCTCCACAGAAAACGTGGATCCCTGCCAAGCAATCGGTTTTATAAATTAACCAAAAGAGCAGATCCTGCACTGCATGGGAGGACATCCCACACCCCAAAGCAGCCCCTGACAGCAGCATCAGAGCTGGAGGGAGAGCCCAGAGCAGCCCCTGGCAGCTGGGGAGGATGGCACAAGGGCTGAATTTGAGGTGGTGAGAAACAGGTTGTGTTCTGGAGACAAGAAATGAAGGAATTCCTCACTGGAGGAGTGATTGGGACTGGAATTGTCTGCCCAGGGAGGTGGAGGTGTCGCTGTCCCTGGATGAGGCGCTCAGTGCCAGGGTTTGGTTGGTGAGGAGCTGTTGGGTCCTGGGTTGGGCTTGATGGTCCCAAAGGTCTTTTCCAGCCTGGTTTATTCTGTGGAATGAGCCAAGGCTGAATTCACCGTGCTTGGCACAGGGGAGGACCCCAGGGTGGCATCTCTGCAGTCCCTGTGGGGTGACCCCAGGGATGTCCCCTTGCTCAGAGCCCCCTGAGCACCTCAGCCTTCCTCCAGTGTGACTCCAGCTCCATCCCTGTCACCAGGCAGCTTCCTTTGAGCCACACATGCCATTTTTTCTTTTTTTCCTCCCTTTTTCTTTTTTTCTTTCCCCTCGAAAACATTTGGTACTTCCCCCACAAGAAATGAGGAGTTTTCTGTCTGATAAGGGGCTGGAGCAGCTTCCTGCAGTAGGGGAGAATTCCTCCTCTGGCTCTTCCTGACTGAGCCAGAACAATGCCAGCGCTTCCAGCGTGGCTCTACCTCGGATAATCTCATTTAGGGTCCATCCTGTGTGAGCATCTCCTGCCAAGGGGGGCTGCTTTTCCAGCAGTCTGCTTTAAAAAGGGTTTTTAAAAAGGCAGCACCACAGCAGAAAGGCAGGAGCAACCCTGAGCTTCACTCAGGGCTGAGGCAGGGCTGTTTGGAGCAGTAGGGGCTGAAGAATATTTTTCTTTTCCCTTAAAGGAGAGGCTAAAGAGGATTTTTTTTCATGTCTTCATCCTGAAAGTGCACGTGGTGAACTTGGAGCATCCCAGTCCTTTTGCAGGACTCTGGGACTGGATGTGCTTGGTTGGGGCTGAGCACACACACATCAGAATTTACAAGGCTGGGGTGTGTTTTGTCCTGGTTGCTGAGTGGGGTGGACAGCCAGAGGCTCTGTGGACTGTTTCTGTTATGATTTATATTATGATTTATGTTATCCTGCTTCTCTTGGTTACTTTTTTGCCTCGTTTCTGCTTTCAATTTTTCCCAGTTCTGCTTATCTGCTCATGCACATGGAAAGCAGCATCCTTTTTGGGAATGTGTGTGTAAGTGAAGCTACAGCCCCAAACCTCACATGGGCAGCTCTGTGGAGGCTTTGACAGAAATGCTCATAAAGGGAGGTTTGTATTTTTATTTTCAGCTCCTGCTTTAGAAGGCTGGGTGGAGAGATGTGACCTGATGGGCTTTGATCCATGTGGACATATGTAGAGAGAAAAAAAAAAAACCCTTCCCACTTCTGTCACTTTACTGAGAGGACAAGAGTTGCTGTCACAAGTCTGTCACGGTGCTGTGCTGTCATGGATTTCTTTAGTTTTCCAAATTGAGATGAAATTGCCTGATGAAACCTGGGGAAAGGCTTGTGTATTTTATATTTTATATTTTATATATGAAGAGCAAGCTTGTGCTCTTCAGCCTGGAGGAGACTGAGAGAGATCCCAGCAATCTGCAGCTCCAATCTCTCTTCCCTGGGACAGGGACAGGACCCAGGCAATGCTGGAGCTGTGCCAGGGGACTGGGATGGATTTTGGGGAAAGGGAAAGTGCCAGCCAGAGGTGCTGGCACTGCCCAGGCTCCCCAGGGAATGGGCACAGCCCCAGGAGGGTTTGAACAGCGCTCCAGGGGTGCCCAGGGTGGGATTTTGGGGGATCTGTGCAGGGCCAGGAGCTGGTTTGGATAATCCTGATGGGTCCCTCCAGCTCAGGTGGATTCTAAGGAGGTGTCTGGCAGGTCGTGCTCTCTGACCTGTGCCTTGAACAGGTTTGGACTTAAAAGAGCTCCCCTGGAATCTGCATCCACCTTGTCCTGCACAGCCTGGAGCCCCTGGAGCCTTTCCCTGTGCCAGCCTGCAGTGCCCGGTGCTGGCAGCACCCACAGCCGTGGTGGTGCTGGAGCAGTCCCTGCATCCCTGTGCCCTAATTTAACCCTAATTTTAATTAATTTTAATCCTAAATAATGTTTAAACGGTGAAACTGACTGAAAATCACAAGTTGTCTCTCTATGTTGCCTGTAAGAAAGTGAACAGTTTGTGGGGAGAAGGGAGTTTTAGAAGTTCCATTTTTTTTCTTTTTCCTTTTTTTCTTTTTTTTAGTGCGTGTTAATAAATCTTTGTAACCTTTAAGTTAGGCCTGTTTTGCCTTTTTCCCCCCAAAGTCTATCTTCTCACAGAATGAAAAGAGAATAGGTACAAAAACCATCACAAATTTAGTGGTTTAACTTTTAGAAAAGTTAAAATTGGGCGAAGTCAGGGTGCTGCAGCCGTGAACAGGGCTGGGGCAGAGCTGCCCTGCTGGGGATGCAGGTTTGGTTTTCCTGTGGTTTCCAATCTCCCTGGGATTGGTGTTCTGGGTGTTTTTTTGCAGGTTTGCCGGAGGCATTGCCAGCAGAGGGAGCAGGAGCTGTTCCTCCCCTCCTGCCCATCCCACTCCTGCTCTCACCCAGGTGCTCCTTGGCACGGGCAGAACAGACACGGAGGTGGCAGCAGCAAAAGCAGCCTCGTCCTCCAAATCCTCCTGCACAAAAGCCCTTTTGTTCCCCGGGTGAATTCCAAGAGCTTTTCTCCAGTTTTGGTTCCAGCAAACTCCCACTGCAAGAAGACAGGCGAGGGCTGAAAACAAAGTGGCAGCAAAATGAAAAGTCCCTCGTAAAAAATAATAAAAAAAAAAACCCAGCCAGGGCTGGAGGCTCTTTTCTAACAACTTCCCTGGCCTGCAGCTCCTGTGGGTTTCCTGATCTGAGATAAGCAGCAGAGGAAGCAGGGATGTGGGATGGGGAGCAGTGGGCTTTGGGAAAAAGGGGATTTATGGTGTGCTGGGGAGCCCTGCCCCATCACCTGCTCCCAGAGCTGCAGTGCTGGGATTCCTTGTGCTGTGGGGGAAGAGGAGAGGCCCCCACAATGGCCTGTGCTGCTCTGTAGGATCTGTAGTCTGTGTTGCTCTGTAGGATCTGTACTCTGTGTTCCTTGTAGGGTCTGTAGTCTGTGTTGCTCTGTAGGGTCTGTAATCTGTGTTGGTCTGTAGGATCTGTGGTCTGTGTTGCTCTGTAGGGACTCCATCACTCTCACCCCTTGCCCAGAGCAGCCCCAGGACGTGGCCATCCCACAAAGGATGTGACCAGCTCCAGTGACCACGAGGAGCAGGAAATCAAATCCTTTAGGGCACCTCTTGGACGCCAGTGGGATTTCCTTGAGCCTTGGTTCCTTGCAGCTTCCCTGTCATGTAGCTATGATTTGTAGGATTTGAGGGTGTTTGAGATGTTGTGGGAGGAGGGGAAGGGAGGCTTGGGCCAAGTGAAGTCAGGTTGTTGGACAAACATTTGAACAAGGGAAGGTGAAAGAAGGACGAGGCTTTGGTCCTGATGGGATTCCTGTCAGGCTGCTGGAGATGGACAGAGCATGGAATTCTGCATTTTGTGGGCTGCATCCTTTGGCAGCTGCTGAAATCCTGGCCCATGGCAGTCCCTTGGTTTGGGGGTGTGACTCAGAGCTCTCAGCAGCAGAGGTGTTTTTGTCTGAATTTCTCACTGCACAGCAGGCAGAGGGACAAGGCTGATGCTGTTCCTGCAGGGTGATGCTGCTGCTCCTTTGGGGTGATGCTGGTGCAGGGTGCTGCGGCTGCTGCTCCTGCAGAGGTGCTGCTCCTGCAAGGGTGATGCTGCTGCTCCTGCAAGGGTGATGCTGCTGCTCCTGCAAGGGTGATGCTGGTGCAGGGTGCTGCGGCTGCTGCTCCTGCAGAGGTGCTGCTCCTGCAAGGGTGATGCTGCTGTTCCTGCAGGGTGATGCTGCTGTGTGCACAGAGGTGCTGCTCCTGCAGGGTGATGCTGCTGCTCCTGCAAGGGTGATGCTGCTGCTCCTGCAGGGTGATGCTGCTGCTCCTGCAAGGGTGATGCTGGTGCAGGGTTCTCCTGCTGCTCCTGCAGAGGTGCTGCCGTTTGGGAGGAGCTGTGCCCTTTCCCCAGGCCATGGCAGCCAGCTGGGTTCAGCCAGAGTGCTGTAAGAGGGTTTTGAATATTCCTGTGCAGGCAGAGCGCTCCTGTCTCCCACCTCCCATCATCACCCGAGGGAGCAGGGATTTGGGGCTGCTGTGCTGGCAGGTGCTGTGCAGGGAAGCTGCTGATCCCTGGCAGGACTCTGGCTGGCCTTGTCCCCTCTTTGGTGCCAGCGTGGTGGTGGCAGCAGCTCAGCAGGAGCTCCCCTGACAGACTGGAAGTGTCTGGGCTGGGAGGGGACATTGTCTGCCCAAGCTGTTTGTTGTCACCTCCCCATCAGGCTCAGGAGAGAGCTCGTGGCTGCTCTGTGCTGGTCCCTGGGTGTGATGGGATGGGGCCCTCAGTGCCCATTTCCTCCCAGGCTGGTTTTCTGCACTGGAATGGGGTGGAGGAAGCCACTGGGGCAGAGCCCCGTTGGGAAATGAAATCCTTGGTGCTGGAATGTCCAAGCCAGTGTGGGAGCTCATGAACCAGTTCAGTGAGGTGGCAGAGATGTCCATAGGACACAGAGGATCCTAAACACCCATACCTGTAGGATCCTCTCCATCTCCAGCCTGGCCCTGGGTGCTGGTGTCCAATAAAACCTGCTCCAGCCTGGGATTATCCCAGTGCTCCCTGCAGGAGCTGCCAGGGGGCTCAGGTTTGTTTGGTGGGGGGTTCCAGGGGGTACAGAACAGCCCCAAAGCTGCCTGTCCCCTCCCAGGGTGCCTGCAGCCCCCTTCAGGGCAGGTCTGAGCACAGGGTTTCACCTCTGATCTCTGTCAAAGGGTCTCTTCTGCTCTGCACTCAGAAGGTCTGAACTCCTCTAAGTTTTGGGAACCCACTCTCATCAGGGTGACAGACTCTGGTAACCACAGTGTGCAGATAAACAAGAAGAAATTACAACCCTCTGCTTTTGGTATTTAAGAGAGTAACCCAGCAGCCCGCAGCCCTTTTGCAGGGTGTGTTAAGAGGAAAATGGGCAGAGTAACAGAGATTAGCCTGAATCAGGAAATTACCTTCAAAATTGAATTACTGAAATACAGAGCTTACTGAAAGGCAGGCAAATAGCTCCTGATATTTGCAGAGTTTGGTGACATTTCTGTCCATGTCTGCACCGCAGGATCCACAGATTGAGTCTGCAGGAGTCCTTGTTGCAGGGCTCTCTGCCCTCCCTGTTCCAGTCTTTTCCTCTGGTGCTGTTCAGAGCTTCTCCTGCTGGAGGCCGGGCTGAGGCAGGCACGGAGCCCTGACCTTGTGATTTTACCTCTGCAAAGCTCTGAGCTCTGTGTGGGCGGTGCAGCCGGGCCTGGGACACAAAATAACCCCGGCATTGCCCAGCCCTGCCCGGGGTCAGCGGGTGCAGCCCGGCCCTGCCCGCACAGCCCTGCTGGTTGGGTCTGGAGCCTCTCCTGGCCCGGGGGCATTGCAGGGGCAGGGCTGAGTCACAGGAGAGAGCTCAGCCCTGCCAGGGAGAAACCCCGGGGCAGCCACGGGCACGGCGGGGTGAGGGGACAGCTGGGGATGGGCACAGCTGGGGCATGGGACAGCTGGGGATGGGAACAGCTGGGGATGGGAACAGCTGGGGGATGGGAACAGCTGGGTGATGGGGAACATCTGGCTGCTGAAGCACATCTGGGTGCTGGGGCACAGCTGGATGCTGAAACACATCTGGGTGCTGAAGCACATCTGGGTGCTGGGACACATCTGGTCATTTTGTCAAGATATTTTTAAATACAAGGTGGCTACACCTACAGCAGCCATTGCTCCAGGTGACCCTGCTGTGCCCTGGGTGCTTTCAGCAGCTTTGAGATCTCTCAGTGCTTCTGTCCAGGAGGGTTAATGAGTGAATTTCTCAGAGATTTGGGTATTTCCAGGAGTCCTGCAAGGCTCAGAGTTCTCTTTGAGCCCCTCAACCCCACGGTTGTTGCTGAGATGTGGGCTGGAGCTGAGCTGTGGATAGCAGGTGCCCTTTGCACTTGCACACCAAGGCTCTGCTTGAAGAGCTCTCTCCTGCTGGGCATCTCCAGGGTGCCTGGCACACAGAAGAAATAATCTGAATTCTGTGGTTTTGCCAGAACTGTCTGGGTTGGGAGTTTTGGGTCCTCTCCCTCTGCAAAGTGGCACTTTAGGATCAGGCCAGGCATTGGCATTGGGAGCTTTGGGAGCTGCCCAAGAGCTGCCAAAATTCTCTCTCCTTCCATGGAAACCCACCAAACATTCCCATTTTGCCCTCATTTTAGGGGTGGGGATTTACTCACACAGAGTCCAGCTGATAGGGGAAAAACAGATCATTTAGCTTTCAAAACCTTCCAAGAAATCAGACAAAAAATCCTTGGGAGAGACAGGAATCGTAAATGAGCCACTTTTATCTCCTAAAAAAATTGAAGAAAAAAGCATTTCCCGCCTGTGAAATTTTACCAGCAAGTTCCATGCCTGAGAGTGTTGTTTGAAAGGAAATGTTGCTACATGGCTATTGAACACATTTTTAATAATAAATTGTGGTGAAGACAGAACTAGTTAATATCCTTTGAAGGAAATAGGAGCTTTTTGTGGCAAGGAACGATTTATTTTGGATTATATCATAAAAAGTTTTTGACTGCAGTGAAACGTCTGGAGGCTGGGGAATGGGATTTTCCTTCAGAAGTCGAAGTTTATTTTCTGTTACAGCCCGTGTGGGCAGCAAATTCCTCTGTCTTCCTTTTATTTGTTATTCTCTGTTCTTTTCACCGTGAAACATCCAAGTTTCCTTTTTCAATATTGATATTGAACACTGCCATAATTGAAGGGGGTTAACAGCATCCATCCCTGTGCTGTCAGTGCCGGTGGGAAGAGGTTAATGAGCCCATTGGAAGTGTTTTTTTTCTCCCCTCCCTCAGGAATTGGGTTTAAGACTTCACAGGGAAGTGTTTAATGTGTTTTCATTAAGCCAGGGTTTCTATTTTGCAGTTTTGCTCTCTTGGTTTGGAGTTGGAGTTTCAGAGCTGCTCCAGCCCTGCAGGAGCAGTCGGGGTCGGTGCTGGGGCAGGGAGGATCAGGGGGTGCTGCTGGCACTGGAACCAGAAATCAGAAATCTTGGAGTCCAGGATATCCCTCTGACAGCCCTGGAGAATCTGGGGGCTGTACAGGGGGTCTGGGGTCTGTACAGGGGGGTCAGAGCCTCACACAGAGCCCAGGAGGACACTGCCTCTGATCCCTGCCATGGCAGTGAATGCCCACAGTATGTGAAGAATCACAAGCTGAGAGAATTCAAAATAAGCAGTATTTAGTTTATCATAGAATGTAAATGTAGAATTTAGGATTTTTAGTATCTGGGGCTGAAGGGACAAGCTGGAGGAATTGGGGAGTGGCCCCTGTGCTCCTTGTTCTTGCTCTCGTCCCCCATCTTTTGCTGAGTTGGATTTTAGAGATTGGTTTAGAGTAGAAATGCCATGTTAGCATAGGTAGTGGGCATTGGTAAAATTCTGTCAATAAAAAGTGCATTTTGGACGGTGGTTGGGTCAGAGAAATGGTACAAAAGGGTCCTGGACTCTCTGACCCTCCCAGTCCTGCTCTGCTGGGGATGCCCTGCAGAGCTGAGACAGAACTGAGATAATGAAGAATAAACAACCTTGGAAACTGCACTGGGGACTCAGTTTGTCATCTCTAGTACAGTGTAAAACACTTAGGGCAAAGAGAAAATGAAAAACCTCGGGGAACAGCAACCCTGAGGAGAATCTCAGGGAAAAGCAACCCTGAGAGTTCTCAAGGGTGTTAAAGCTCTCCAAGCTCATTGAACCCAAACGTTGACCCAGCACGTCCAAGGCCACCACTGAACTGTGTCCCCACGTGCCACATCCCTGGAATGAACAGTTCAGAGGTGGTGATGCCACCACGACCTCGGGCAGCCTCTTCCCAATGCCTGAGCACCCTTCTGGTGGAGAAATTCCTCCAGAATTCTAATTTAGATTAGAATTTCAAATCTAAACCTCCCCAGGCATCACAACTTGAGGCTGTTTCCTCTCGTGCTGAGATGGAGCTGCTGCCTTGAGCAGTGCCCTTGCAGGAAAGGCTCTGTCAAGGTGGCTCCTTCTTCAGCCCCAGTCAGTTCAGTATTTACTGTGGGGCAGTTTTTGCTGAAGGAAAGTAGATTTAAGCTTCTGCTGAATGTCAGAGATACCCTGGAAGTTTTGCTTATCAAAACTGGGTTCTGGAGATGTCTCTCAGCATCACTACAAGCCAGGCTCGTTTTTCCCCCCCTCAATTATTCTTAAAATTTGGCTTTTGAGTCAAGTGCTTGTGGATGTCTCCATGTGCCACATTGCAGGGAGAGCTCTCAAATGAGCTTGAGCTCGAAGGCTCAGGGACCAGCAAGGCTCCAGGGGTTGTTTACACAGAAAATTTGTGGGGTTTTTGGGTGCTGGGGAGGAGATGCACGATCCCATCTGCTGAGCCACCAGCAGGACCTTCTGCAGAAGGAGCCACATTTAGATTTAGTGCTGTGTGTGGTGGTGGATTTGGTGGATTTTTGTGTCTTTTCTGGGGCTTTCCTTATTGCAAATCCCAAGGATTGCAGTAAAACCCTCTGCAGGGCTGGGTTGTGCCTCAGGATGGAGCCCTGTGCTGATATTTTGGTGTCTGAGGCACCCAGAGCCTGTGTGGGTACCTGGTGCCTGCCATGGGTGTGTTCTGTGTTTATTCCCTGAGCTGAGGACTCCTTTATTTCACCACCAGCCTTTTCTCAGATTTGCAGTCTCCAAAATCTCAATTTCTCTGTCAGAGGTGGCTGAGATGTGCCCGTGGCTTTGCTCTTTGCAGACCGGCAGATAAACACAGGCAGTGGTTTTGTCCGGGAAACAAAGCTAAAAATAGTAAATATCCATAAAAACACCATGGAAAACGCTGGGTTTTGTGTGGATGGAACAGGTACCACCCAATTTTGTGTGTTCTTAAGCTGCCCCCACGTTTGGAGCTCCTTGAGGTGATTTTAATACGGCGTCATCTCCCCAAGCCGACGTCTGCTCTGGCAAATTGGGGGATTTTATTTTGACAGCCAGACACTTGCTTGGCAGTTCCTATTGAACAGAGCTGATCTTGAGACTTTCAATTATTCTTTTCTGTTTTAAAAAATAAAAAAGCCATTTTAAGTATGTTTGTGTTTGGGGAGAAAGTCAATCAGGAGTGAGCTGTGGATTCTGGAGCTGGGGATGAAGGGGGATCCTGGATCCTGCAGCCTCCTGGGCTGGTTCTGCTGCTTATTTCTGCTTCCAAAGCAGTGCCACGCTCAGGGTTGCTGAGGCTTCCTGCAAACCTCTTGCAGACTGGCCCCAGAGGCTTGGAAAAATGAGCTGGAACAAAAGGAGCTCAGAAATTTGGCCTGATCCAGTTAAAAGCCATGAAATCGTCTGATTTCAGCCCAGGATTTATTAAATAGCCACAAAGTCAGCACATCCCTCTCAGCACCTTTGAGTGCAGGTCCTGGCCATGGCAATTCCCATTTCCCATCCCTCCTCCTGGTGCCATCCATGTCTTCTTCAAGCCACTGTTGTTGCTTTCTGCTTTCTTGAAAAGAAAACCCCAAAAAATGTTAAACTCTGCCTTGGCAGCCCGAACACATGGACAGATTGTGCTTCAAAAAAATGGCAGAGCTTCAAAATGCTGTGTTCTGTGAAGAAGAGACAAGGCAAATAAACTCCCCAAAGTGCAGTTTTATTTCCCCATAGGAAAGGTTTTTGGTGTTTATTTGGGTTTGGTGTTTTTGCTCCCTGGTTCTGCTGACACCACTCGTGAGGCACAATGAGATTCAACCCATTCTGGGTCCAGTTCAAATCAGCTTCTCTCGGGGTCGTTGTTCCCTGAGATTCCCCTCGGGGTTTCTGTTCCCCGAGGCAGTGGGGTCTCCCCCAGGGTTGCTGTTCCCTGGGGATTTCCCTGGGGTTGCTGTTCCCCGGGGTAATCAGGTTTTCAGTCTTCTCTTTGCCCTGGGTGTTTCACACCAGAGCCAGAGCAGACAGGCTGAGTCCAGCAGTGTTATCAAGGCTGTTTATTCTAAATTATCTCTCAGTTCTTGTCCAGCTCTGCAGGGCGTCCCCAGCAGAGCAGGACACGCGGGGACTGGGCGGGTCAGAGATCCCCAAACCTTCAGTGCGGGATCTCCCACCCAACCACTGCCCAAGATGGATTTTTTATTTACAAAATTTTACCAATGCCTACTACCTACACTAACATGTCATTTCTACTCTAAACCAATCTCTAAAGTCCAACTCAGCCAAAGATGGGGGACGAGAGCAAGAACAAGGAGCACAGGGGCCACTCCCCAATTCCTCCAGCTTGTCCCTTCAGCCCCATATACTAAGAATCCTAATTTCTATATTTATATTCTATAACAAACTAACTACTATTTATTTTTAAATTCTTAGGATTTGTGATTCCTCTTACATGTGAGTATTCACTGCCATGGCAGGGATCAGAATCAGAGTCCTCCTGGGCTCTGTGTGAGGCTCTGACCCCCCTGTACAGACCTCAGACCCCCTGTCCTGTCCCCAAACCCTCCAGGGCTGCCAGAGGGATGTCCTGGACTCTGACAAGCTTCATTTCCAGTAGGGTCATTTTCTCCCTCCCAGAGCAGTTCCTGAAGCTCAGGGACAGCCCATGGAGTGGTATGGAGGATAAAAATGAAAAAAGGGGGAATAACAGAGCAAATTTGTGCCTGTTCCTGGTTAGATTTTGGTTGTGCCAGCGTGACTGCAGCAGGGTGCAGGGCTGACCCTTGGGCTTTGTCAGGAGGCAGCTGCTGAGTGTCAGCAGGGACACTTCAGCCCTAAAAGAAGCAGTTCCTCCTCCTCACAGGCCAGTTGGTGGATTTTTGTGTCTTTTCCACGTTTGAAGGTGCTTTTCCCGTGTTTCCTTGAGGATGCAGGCAGGAGGGAGAGAGGTCTCTGGGATGGAGCTTGGAAAATGCCAGAGGAGCAGGGATTTGTCTGCCTGCACTGCCAGAGCTGTGGATTGAAATATGGATTGAAATATTCCAATATTTCAATCTTTTTGAGATTCCTTTCTCTGGATGAAGTGGCAGCATCCAGAACACCTCTCCCTGTTTAACATCCCACAGAGCCTGGGCAGGGAGGGGAATCTGGAGCATCCAGCAGGGTCTGCTCCTCACTCCTGCCTTCCTGACACAACTGAAAAACAGGAGGGAAAAGGGGCAAAGAGCAGCAGTAGGAATTCTTCCACTGTTTTTTACATTTGTTTTTGCTTCCTCATACACCAGCTTTTACTTTTTGGTTAAACTCAGAGCTGTTCTTTGTGCTCTCCATGACCTTGCTGCTTTTATTTTGATTTTCTTGTGTGAGCTTGGGAGCTCCTGGGAGCAGAGAATTGGCTGGTTTTTTTTTCAATTTTTCTTCCCTGTGTACATTCACATCTCTGTTGGTTTCTCATCCCAGCAGTGAGTGTGCACAGGGGTTTCCAATAAATGCTGTTCTCAGCTGGGTTCTTGCAGCCTGCCCCATCCTGGAATGATTTTGTCAAAAGGAGAGAGCACAACCCCATCTTTTGGAGCAGACAAGGAAAAAAAATACTAAAAGAAACACCAAAAAAACCCTAAAACAAACAAAAAACTCCCACCAAAACAAAAAAACAAAACTTTTTTTAAAAAACCCCAAACAAAACCAAAACAAAACAAAAAACCCCCAACAACTATAAGAAAAAACCCAACCCAAAAACCAAAAACCCTAAATAAAAACGGCTAATCTGAATTGATGAATTGATTCATAAAGGTCATTTTCCACTCTGGGTGCCTGCCCTTTGATCCAACACCCCTCTGGCACTGGGATGCACAGGCACATATTGATGTGTCAGAAGGAAAAGCAAATTCAGACTTGTGTAGGTGAAGTTAGAGAGAGAGGGCTGGGAATAGAGAATAAACCTCATGCTTAAAATAAAGAGTAATTGATAGAAATTGTGAGATTAAAAATGCTGGATGCCTAAAATGGATGCTTGTGCCTTTTTTGGGGGGATGGAGCAGGGGTTTTATTATGCAGCAGGGGTTTTATTATGCAGCAGGGATTTTATTATGCAGCAGGGATTTTATTATGCAGCCAGGTGTTTACCTGGAGCTTTGGTGATACTTCCAGGATATTTTCTGGGTGAATTTGAGCCCCTGTACAGAAGATTCTTGTGTTTCTCTTCCCTGCCTGGCTCTCGTGGCTGCTGCTCTGGACTCCCTTTCCAGCTGAGCTCCCTCACATCCTGAGCTGCATCCAGCTCAGAAGAGCTTGGCTGGTCAGTGTGAATAGAAACAAATGGCTTTGAAGCCTGCAAACTTGAATTCTGCTTTATTTTTGCTGGGTTTGCATAATTTTAATGACCAGGAGATGAAACGTGCAGTTCAGAATCAGAATCTGCACTTTCAGATGCAATTTGAAGAAGGTGTTTGATCCTGCCAGGGTTTGTGTATCTGGAATGGTTTTAAACCTGTTTGAAGGGTAGGAGGAGGAATCCTTTCCCTTTGCATGTTCTCATGGGCTGCCTTTGCCAGAGTTTTGCCTGTTTTCTGCACCAAGCTGGCAGCCAGAGCTGGCAGGTTTGAGTGAAACCTTGCTGAACAAAAGCACTTTATGTTTGAACTCTGTGCCCTGAGTCTGCCCCACCAGCCTGGCTGGGCATTTCTGTTCAATAAGGTCAACAAATACAGACAAGCTGTGTTTTAATTCACCCCAAATAAATCACCACCACAACAACAACAACAACGAGAAAGTGCCTCTCTGTAACTCTGCCCCTTTCTTGTTTCACAGGCAAGAAGAGAAACCCTGGGCTGAAAATTCCTAAAGAAGCATTTGAGCAACCACAGACAAGCTCCACGTAAGTCTGCAAACTCTGAGGCAGAGGGAAAAGCAAATTCCCAGCCCCTGGCAGTGCCCAGGGCCAGGCTGGATGGGGTTTGGAGCTCCCTGGGACAGGGGAATTAAAGGATTTTTAAGGTCCCTTCCAACCCAAACCATTCTGGGATTCTGTGGTAATTTCCCCACCCTTGCATTTCCCAGGGGGTCTCAGCCCATCTGTGTCTCCAGTGCTGGTTATTGATGCAGGAAAAGAGAAAAACCAGATGAAACCCCAGTTTCCACTGGTGTGGCACTTTGGCCACCAGTTTGAGGAACCCATCCCCTGCCCTTGCTCAGCCTTGCAGAGGGAATCCCTCTGGTTTTAGGGCACTTTGTGCAATCCCAGCCTGCCTGGCTTTGCTTTGCTGCTGTGTTTTCAGCCTGTTAACCTGTGCTGTGTGGCTGAGGTGATGATTTACTGCAGGTTTAGATGTTCCTGCCTGTGTAATCCACTTTTCCTGCAGGCTGGCAGGGATTTGGTGCTTTCCACCTTGCCAGTGAATCCCTCTGGGTTCCTGCAGTGAGAAATGCCAATTCCAGCTGCTTTTCCCTGAGTTTGGGGTGACTTTGTGCATCTCTTGATCCTGCAAATGCAAGAGGCTGCTCAGGGCTGAAGGTGTGAGGGGATGGTTTGGGGGTTGGATTTACCCACTGAGGGAAAATTGATCTTTGCAGGGAATATTTCAAATCTTTTCCCTTTCCTTTTGTGCAGGCCACCCAGAGATTTGGACTCCAAAGCCTGCATCTCTATTGGGGAGGAGGTAAGGCTGGGAGACCTGTGGGACCACCCTGAGCTTGTGGGATTGCTTCAGCCCAGCCCCATCCCCAAAAAAAGGGCAGAAAATCAAATACCACCTATATAAATAACCCATTTTACCTGATAGACAGAGCAGGGTGAATAAAAGCTGAGAAGACCCAGCCTGGGAGCTGGTGAGCTCTGGGGGCTTGTGAGCCATAAATATGGGAGTGGCACGTGGTGTTTGTGCTGTGTGGGTGGCACCCCATGGGCAGCTGGGGCTGGCACTGCCCCTTTGCCTCCCATCTCACGTGGGCTCCCTTCATATTTTCCACCATGGAAATTCCTTCTTTGCTGCACTGAGGTGCAGCTAATCCCCTGGAAATAGCCATTATAAAGCAAAGGGGTTGCTGGCAGAGCTGTTTGATTCTCCTCTGCAGTTCCTTTGCTGATTTAAAGCCTTCACCCAAAAGATTTCTCTTTGCTAATACTGAAGGTCGTCTCCTCAGGAGCTGAACTTGGGTGAGATGTTCCTGCCCTGGAAGTAAATCCTTGTGACAGCATGGAAACCAGTCCACCTGAAGGAAAAATAAATAAATCAGGGAATAAAACAAACCCCAGGACAGTTATTTTGATAGGAGAAAAATGCAGAGCAGAATTCAAAGCAGCACTTTGAAGCTGGACAATAAATTTATGAGGTGCAAAAGACAGGCCTTGGTGTCAGTGAGGTAATTCATGCAGTGAAATGCTAATCCAGTAGTGGTTTAAAATGCCTGATTTTGGAGGCTTTCCTTGCACTTTGCATTTTGCATTTTGCACTTCGCATTTCCCCTGGCCTGGAGCAGGGAGGTAAAGCAGTGTGAGATGCAAAGCGGTACAGCACGGAGGCAGAGGACCTGCCTGCTCCAAGAAAATCACCTCTCCCTCAGTGCCAGGAGTGAGGGGAGGCTCCAGTGCCCCAGAAATGCTCCGTGCAGGGGGCAGGGAGGCTGGGCAAGCTGCAGGGACAGCCACACTCAGCCCCCAGAGATCTCCAGGCACGGATCTGTGGCTGCCTCACAGGGACTGGCACACCTTGGCTTGCCCTTCCCAGGGATGTGTGAGCTGTCTGTGCATCCTTTGGGATGGGCAGCAGCATTCCCACACTCCCCTGATCCCAGGGGCAGCCACTTCCCCCTCCTCTCCCTTTAACCTCTGCTTTGGGTTTGAGGAGAGTGCTCCAAACCGGAGAGGTCCTGGCAGGCAGCAGGGGCGGTGTCAGAGCTGCCTGAGCCTCCCCTGGGACCCCCAAATGTTGCTCAGGGCTCCTTGTGGCTGCCCTCTGGGGACAGCCAGGGCCACTGATGGCTTTTGTCCCCCAGAACTTTGAGGTGAAGGCCGATGACCTGGAGCCCATCTCCGAGCTGGGGCGAGGTGCGTACGGGGTGGTGGAGAAGATGCGGCACATGCCCAGCGGGCAGATCATGGCAGTGAAGGTAGAGTGACCCAGGGGGCCTGTCCTCTCTGGGGTGCTGGGCACGCTGGAACCCCCCTGCTTCCTTCCCTGGGACCTGCTGTTTCCTCATGAAATCCTCTTTCCACACAGGGCCCGAGGTTTGGGTTGTTTCACCAGGGAAAGGGGGGTGTTGTAAACGTGGGATGCTCCAGCATTGCTGTGCATCAGTCACACTGTTCATCTACAGTTTGCCCAGGATTTTAAATATAGATCACTTAAATATACCATCATTTTAAATATACACATACATATAAATGTACATATTGCATTTCTAGAAACGAAAAATCATTTAGAAAATTCGTTTTCTAAATATACACATACGAATAGATGTACATTTTTTTTCTGCTGTAGCCCCTCCAATTCACTTCATAGTTATAAAGAAGAATAAATGTAACTGCACAAGAGGCTTTTCTTCATCTGGGACTTTTTCAGTCTCCTTGGAACAGGAAGTTTTTTGTTGGGATTTTCACATTTTGCTCCAGCATTGCAGTGCATCAGTCACACTGTTCACCTTTGTCCACTGTTTGCCTAGGATTCAATATACCATCATTTTTTAAATATACATATACATATAAATGTACACTTTTTTTCTGCTGTAGCCCCTCCAATTCACTTCATAGTTATAAAGAAGAATAAATGTAACTGCACAAGAGGCTTTTCTTCATCTGGGACTTTTTCAGTCTCCTTGGAACAGGAAGTTTTTTGTTGGGATTTTCACATTTTGCCTGCCTCAGTGGGATCTTGACTCGTGGCAGGCTTGCAGATCCTATCATGAAAAGTTTTCATAACAACAGCTTAGACTCATAAATTTGGGGATTAGGGAAATGGTCATGGGAAAAACTGTAGTTTGGGAAGGACCAGTTTTTGCTTGGCTGAATTTTAGTTTTTTTTCAGAGTAAAATCTCTGGAAGTTCTGAGTACACTCTTGCTCCTCAGTTCTGGGTGGGTTTTGCTGTGGGTGCTGGCTGGGCCATCCCACGGTCTCTGTGCTCTGGATTTGGTGTTTTTGTTGGTTTGGTGTTCACCAAACTGCCCCAGGCCTCTCGGAGGGCCATGGAGAGCTCAGCTGGGCATGGCAGCAGTGCTCAGGCTCTCTCTGGTGCTCAGTTCTGTCCCATCAGTGGCCTCCAGTGGCTTTGGCAGAGCTGTGGGACCCCAGCCTGCCCTGTGGTGGGGTTTGGCACCCAAGGGTGTCCAGGGTGTTCCACACCAAGGAAATCCCATCCTGGAGCCTGGGAAGTGTCCCTTTCCCAAAGGGAGCCCACGGGCTGTGGGGCAGGGCTGGAGCCTCTCTCCTGCTGATGGAACAGATCCCCTCCTTCTCCAAAGCCCCAGCTTGCCTGGAATTCCATTCCCTGCTGCTTTCTCCTCTCCCAAGCTTCTTTCTTTTGGCTCTTTAGCCTAAAGAGTGGGGAAGGGAAGGGAAGAGCCACCCCTGGGTGCTCCTGCCGTGGGTGCTGGGCTGGGGCTGGGGCTGTGACAGAGGGGGTGACCCAGGGGTGGCACCAGGGTCCTGTGACAGAGGGGGTGACCCAGGGGTAGCACCAGGGGCCTGTGACAGAGGGGGTGACCCAGGGGTGGCCCCAGGGCTGTGGGAGGGCTGCAGGGGTGGTGCCCTGGCTGCAGGAGGGCTGCAGGGGGGTGGCCCCAGGGCTGCAGGGGTGACCCAGGGGTGGCCCCAGGGCTGCAGCAGGGCTGCAGGGGTGCGCCAGGGCTGCAGGGGTGGCCCCAGGGCTGCAGGGGTGGCCCCAGGGCTGCAGAGGTGGCCCCAGGGCTGCAGGGGTGGTGCCCTGGGGCAGCCCTGACCGCAGGCTGTGCCCGCAGCGGATCCGAGCCACGGTGAACAGCCAGGAGCAGAAGAGGCTGCTGATGGACCTGGACATCTCCATGAGGACCGTGGATTGTCCCTTCACTGTCACCTTCTACGGGGCGCTCTTCCGAGAGGTGAGGCTGCCCTGGGACTCAGCTCCTGCTCCTGCTCTCCCTGAAGGGGCCAGGGATTGATTTTCAGCAGCTCTCAGAGGTTTGCTCAGTCCTGGCCTGGGGAGGTGTCACTGTGTGACTGTGAGTGTGGGACAGCCACCAGCTCACAGCTGGGGACAGCCACCAGCTCAGCCTGGGGACAGCCACCAGCTCA
>VXBR01004969.1:25387-39056 GCA_013400215.1 Cisticola juncidis | reverse complement strand
CCCCCTGTCCGGTCTCCAAACCCTCCAGGGTGGCCACAGGGATGTTCTAGACTCCAACAAAATAGCATTTATTAGTTTGTCTGGGGGGTTCTATAGTCTAAGGGGGCTTTACATCAAAGGAGACAGCTGGTCTGAAGGTTTAGTGAAAACTACTGAGTTCTGAGGGAGTTACATTCTTCAGGGGGGACCACATTGCAAGGAGTGAAAGAGAAGAGTCCTTCTCTCTTTCTGTGACATCCCAGGATTTTCCACAGCGCCTGTCCTTACCTCTCACATCTCCTCCCCTCTCATGAATAAATGGGGTATTCATAAACCTGGGCACTAAAATGAGGTACAGAGTAGTAACTTAATAAGAAAAAGGGGTTTGGAAAACTTAAATTTTGTGAGATAGATCAATCAAACTTCACAACTGGCAGTATTTACAGTTTAGTTCACAGCACCTCAAGCTCTTCTGGCTC
This sequence comes from Cisticola juncidis, assembly GCA_013400215.1. NCBI lineage: Eukaryota > Metazoa > Chordata > Aves > Passeriformes > Cisticolidae > Cisticola > Cisticola juncidis. The sequence goes on along the minus strand of VXBR01004969.1, from coordinate 38,598 downwards.
TTGGCTGTCGCTGTCCTCAAGGCCTAAATTGTTTCCTGAGCTCGGAGGAGTAGCTGAGTTCATTCTGCAGAGTCTTTAAACCTTACTTTTGTCATGGTATGGTTTTATGGCTTTGAATTGCTGACAGAATGTAAATTCTAATATTTTCTCTTTTTTCTTCCTGATTAAAGCTTGAAGAAGAATTCCAAAGAACGGCCAACATACCCAGAGCTTATGGTGAGTGTGGCTGCATCAAGCAGTGTGTTCAGAGCTGAGCTGGGGCACAGTGAGCTGAGAAGGAATCTCTGAAGGCAGAAATTCCAGTAGTGATGGTGTTTGGGGATGCTTTGCATCTCTTTTTTTAATACCAGGTGGGAGAACTGTGACACTTCAGAGTCCTGGGAGGGTGGCTGCAAATCAGAGATGCTCTTTGAAATCTCAGCCAGGTGCTTTTGCAGTCAGATCAAGGGAAAAAATGCATGTTAAGGCAGGGGATGGACAAGAATGAGGCTGTGAAGAATGAGTTGGTGAGGCTCAAACGCTGCTCTGGGGTTTGTGTGATCAATTCAAACACCTCAGTGTGCCCCAGGTGCTCAGTGGCCAACTGGGGCCTTGGAGAGGAGGAGTTTTGGACAGAGAAATTCCTGGATGCTGGTGACAGAAATGAGTCTGTGACTAATAATTCCAGTTATTGAATTTCTTCTGCTGCCTACAGACAGTTCACTGGGAGGGATAACTAAGGAGGAAAATACCAATAAAGGTTGGTGACAGGGGAAATGCAGGGCACTGTTCTGTTCCCAGACAGAGCTCTGGGCTGCAGTGCCAAGAACAGATTTATCTGCTTGGGCTCCACAGCCTCATGGCTTCTTTCTCTCTCCTGACTTTCTGGTATTGATCCTGGTGCTCCTAAAAGCTGGCAAAAAGCAGGAGAGCTCAGGAAGTTGGTGTTTCACCCCTGCAGACATTTAATCCTTTTTTACTCACACAATTCACAGCTTTCTAAAAGCAGGAGGGTGCCTAAATTTGTTATTTCTGAATAACCCTGCATTTCCACCCCTGTCCAGTCTCAGTGTCAGGATCACCTGGATTAAGGGTGGAAACTGCTGCAGGATTCCTTTAGGCACTGGTATTCCTACCCCACAATTCTTGGGATATACAGAGAATCAGACCCATCATCACCTCACGTGAGAAGGTGCCAGTTTAAGGTGATTTTTACCTGCAAGTCATGCTGGAAATCTGAGTTGTAAGCAATGAATAATTCCCATGGCATTTGGTGCTGGGCCCTGTAATGCAATTCAACTTTAAATAGATCTGATTGACACACAGCTTGCCCCCAGACTGCTTTCAAACAAAGGGAGGCCTGAGATTTATGGCTTTTTTTTGGGGGGGGGATATATTATTGAATAAATCCATCTGTATATTTTAAGCAAATTTCTGAACTTTGCCAAGTGGCCTTTTATCAAAAAAGCTTTGCCGAAGCAGCTCCGTCTGCTGCAGCATTAATACCCATTGGCAAGGGAGTGCATTTCTATTGAATTAGGTTCTTGGATCACCCCTGCAGAGTATCTCAGAGCTGTGGTATTTTATGGCTGACATGGATGTTGTGAGGTCCTGTGGTTGAGGGTTGCTGTTTTGTTGGGGTTTTTTCCTCTCTCTCATGGCATTGAGTTGCTGTGCTGGATTGGACTTGTCATTTAGACCGAGACTGCTCCCTTGCTTTCCTGTGGAATTGAGGTTTCTCATGGAAAATGTGACTCTGTGCTATCTTCAGCATCAGGAAAGCTGATAGGGGTTGCTTAATTTCATTTAAAAAACCCACTTCCCCCAGGTGAAGTGGAGCGTGAAACTACTGCAGGAGCGGTGGTGTGCACACCCCGCCTGGCACGGGGCTCTGTGCCAGCCCCTGCCCTGGCACAGGGCTTGGCTTCCCTGGGCACAGCCTGGAGGGCATTGCTGCCACCCCTGGCACGTTTTTGGGTGCTGCCAGGCTGTGGAGGCTGTGCTTTGGCTGTCAGTGGGATGTGGAAGCAGGGACATTGTGCTGGGATAATAACGAGACATTGGGGTCACCTCTCGGAGTTATCCAGGACACTTCAGTTCCTGTGAGTGTCTGACCCAGGCAGACCTTAAATTTTGTCTGGATCTTTGCCTCAACCCACTCCAGCCCTGTTTCCCACATAATTGAGCTTCCTCTTCCTTACTGGTGTGTCTTTGGATGGCTTCCCAGGCTCTCAGAGCTGCCCTGTCTCCCTCCCTGGGTGACTTTCCACTCAAGCCGACCTTGGAAAGTTTCTTTGCTTTGCTCTCCTTCTCCCTCCCCTTGGCCCCTGCCATTAAAGATCAGTGAAACAGCCAATGCTCAGGCACTGGTGAGGGGCAGCTTGGAAAAACCCTAGAAACCCCCAAATTGTCTTTAAAAATCTGGAAATCAAACCCCCAACCTCGTACAGAGCAGAGATCACTGTGAGCCCTGCAGGGCCCTGGCTGCCTTCTGACACCCTCCATACAAACAAATCCGATTATCTGCCAGGACAGTGGGTGTCAGACAGGGTTTGAGGCTTTTCAGGTGGGATCTCAGCTTGGGGTGTTGCTGAACCAACCAACCAGAGTTGCTGGTCCTGGTGGAGAAGGCTTTTTGTTGTTTTGGGGGTTTGGTTGTGTTTTTTCTCCTTAGCCGTGTTTTTCCATTTGTGTTGAAATGTCAGCAGGGTTTTCTGGCAGGTCTGCCCAGGTCAGATGAGGAGGTTAAACACACCAGTGGGGATGGTTTTCCAGCTGGGATGGCTTTTCTGTGTGCTGCTGGGGTGAGGGAGCCACTGGGGCAGTTCAGGGAAGAGATGAGACTCAGGAGTCAGCAGAGGGTAAATCCACAGATAAAGCCAAGGGGAAACCCTGCAGTCAGCAGGGCTGGACCCTGTGGGATGGGTAACCATGGCTGGGGGTGTTTTGGGGCAGATGCAGAGGGGTTTGTGACCTTTCCATTCCCTCCAGAGCTGCCCAGCTCAGCCCTCCCAGCCAGGGCAGGGTTTAGGGCAAACCAGGAGGGCGTCACAATTCCATGGAGCAGCCCTTGTGCTCCCCAGCTTGCCTCATCTATCAAAACCCTATGATGCTGAGGAGAAAACCTTCCTCACTGTCTAGAGCATTGTCTGAAAAGCTTTTTGCTCAGCGTGCTGAATAATAAACTTTGCTGGTTTTTCTCTCTCTGCTTTCCCAGCAACATCCTTTCTTCACCCTGCACGAATCCAAAGAGACAGACGTCGCCTCTTTTGTCAAGCTCATCCTGGGAGACTGAGAACTGGACTTGTAAAAGAATTAAAGAATTGCCCTTCTGTGGACTGGTGGGTGCAGGGGAGGGGCTCGTGGCAGGACTTGTCATGGAAGCACCAACAGAAAGTCACCGTGGTTTTGTTTAGTTTTGTTTTTATTCTGAGGAACCCCCGCCTGGCCCGAGTATTTTTAAAGGGTTCTTTGGTATCCATAGTGACATAGAACGAGCTGGTTAGTGGAGTGAATTTTAATAAGGTTGGTAACCTTAAAACGAAAACAAAACAACAAAAAAAAAATTGTTTTTTTTTTTTGAAAGAGTGATTTACATATTTAATGACAGTCGAAGTTCCTCTTCCTAACTTGCTCCTCATCCCCCTTCCCTTCCCCTTCAACCAGAATTTGCTTTGTCATGGTAATAGGTGCTATGGTAGTCATGAAGTTGTATGTAGATTTATATTTTGTCCCTTCCATTATTTTAATATTTATGTTAAGTGCTTGATGGAATAGATTTCTGTTTTATATGAGGATGAGTGCGTGGTGATGATGATGATGATGATGATGATGATGCAAAATGAGGCCACAACAAGCAGCACTTGTAGGGCTTCACTGGGGAGGTGTCCAAGGAGAGGGAGAGGAGAGCAGAAATGTCTCTGTTGTGGAATATTTAATGTGCATCATGAAAGGAAGTGATGGGCAAGGCTTGCAGCTCAGCTGTGTCAGGGAGGGAGCCCTGGTGTCCCCTGTGGTCACCTCTTCTGCAGACACCACCCTGGGGGTGGTGCCAGCCCTGTCCCAGCGCCCTGCTCTGCTGGGAGCTCTGGGATCGCTGGGACAGTGTCTGGGACAGAAGGGAAGGAGCTGTCAGAGAAGTTGCACAAAGAGGAGGAGGAGGCTGCCCTGGTCAGTGCCCACCTGCCCAGCAGCGCTGCCCGAGGCTCCCTTGTGCTGGGGATGAGCTGCCCTGGGCCCAGAGGAGCTCCTGTCTCCTCCTGGGGTGAGAGGATGCACAGCATGCACAGCATGGCACCCCTGCAGCTGGCACGGGGCAGGGGGGGTTCCAGGGCTGCCCTGCAGCAATCCCTGCATGCCCAGAGCCTGGGAGTGCCAGTCCTGGGAGCTCCTGGGCTAGGGGTGTACCGGGGGGCTCTGGCTCTGCCCTGGGCTGTGGGAAACCACGCAGGGACAGCCCAGCCCTGAGCAGGAGCTCCCTGCTGCTGTCCCTGGGGCAGGAGAAGGGGCTGGGGAGGTGGGAGAGGAGCCAGAGGCTGCTCTGCCCTGGGCTCAGTCCCTGTCTGGTTCAGGGGGCTCTGTGAGTGTTGCTGAGCCCAGGGTGAGGCTGCAGCTCCACGTTTGAGCCCCGACTGCCCTGCCTGGCCACGAGCTCCTCTGCCTTTGCCTGTGGCTCCTTCCCCCAGCCCTGCCTGTGCATTTGGGGAGGCTGCACAAGTGCCTGGTGCCCTGCACGTGCTTCCATCCCCAGCCCTGGCCTGGGCACAGCCCCCAGAGCCAGGTCTGAGCAGGAACACCCTGCCCTGCAGCACTGGAGCTGTGCAGGGTGGCACTGGAGCTGTGCAGGGTGTCACTGGACCCGTGCAGGGTGACACAACCTGTGCAGGGTGGCACTGGACTTGTGCAGGGTGACACAACCTGTGCAGGGTGACACTGGACCCGTGCAGGGTGACACAACCTGTGCAGGGTGGCACTGGACCTGTGCAGGGTGACACAACCTGTGCAGGGTGACACTGGACCCGTGCAGGGTGACACTGGACCTGTGCAGGGTGTCATCCCACCTTGCTGTGCCAGGTGAGCAGCTCCAGATCTGCTGGTGCAGGTTGGAACAGTCTGATTTTGGGAAGCAATTCCCTGGGAGGGCTGATGGGGAGGGCAGAGCAGGGGCTGCGGGCTGGTGGCACCCACAGTGCTGGGGACATGCCAACACTTCAAAGAGGCGCACAAAGACACCGCCAGTGCCTGGGCTGCCACTGTCACTGCCACCACGGGGGTGGCACTGAGCCTGACATGGTCCAGCTGTGCCCTGGGGCTGGCAGTGACAGAGACAGAGGAGCATTTATCGGGGTTTATGACCCTTGTGCCCTCAGCTGCAGGGCAGGGGGCTCACAGAGGGCTGGCATGGGGTGTGAGTAACAGAGAAATCAGAGTGGGATTCACAGAGGGCTGGCAGGATTCAGGGTGTGATTTACAGAGGAATCAGGGTGTGATTTACAGCTCGTGCAGGCTTTGGGGAGCAGGTTCCCCTGGCTCAGCCCTGTGCCAGGAGCCTGCCCAGCTTTGAGGAGCAGGTTCCCTTTGCTCAGCCCTGTGCCAGGAGCCTGCCCAGCTCTGGGGAGCAGGTTCCTCTTGCTCGGCCCTGTGCCAGGAGCTGCCCAGCCCTTAGGAGCAGGTTCCCCTCTCTCAGCCCTGTGCCAGGAGCCTGCCCAGCCCTCGGGAAGGGATCAGCTCCGTATCCCGCTCCGTGCCGGGGGGAACCTTTCAGGTTTTTTGTGGCGGATGAAACACGAGGATCTTTTACTTCACAGTGTAATTTTCAGAGGCCTCGCATGGCTCATGATCTGCCCTCTCATATTCCATGGGGTGTGTGTGTGTGTGTGTTTTCTCTCTCTCACTTTCTCAGAGTCACAGAGCTGTTTTGATTGATTGTGCTCAGCTGCAGCTGCAAGTCCAGCCAGCCAGTTTATAGACTTGGTTCCAGCATCAATTCTCACTTTGAAAAACATGACATTTAAAACCACCCTTTGGTTTTCCTACATATGGATCTGATGCTTTTGTTAAAGATTGTTTTTGCTGCTTTTCCCCTGCAATATAAGTCTCGTTTGGACACCGCATCTCCTTGACCTCAGAGCACCTTCATTTCAGTGCCATTGTAATTGGCAGGTTGAATTTATGAGATACTGTCACAGCTCAGTATTAATAGCAGATATTAATGTCACCAGCGTTTTCCAATGGAGAATTAATGGCAGTGTTTGCAGCTGGTAACCCTCTGAAAGGATTCCTCCTTGCCCCCACACAGGGTTTGCTTTTATCCTTTCTGCTCTGATCCCTTTGTTTTCATGGCATTACAATAGGGCACGCAACAAATCCCTCCCCTGCTCCTTCTCCGTGGCTTTGCTCCTTTTAAAGCCGTTTGTGCCAGCCCAGAGTAAGTGTGGAGTAAATGAAATGTGGAGTAAAACCCAGAGTAAACGTGAGCACGAGGGTGGGAAGTGCTGGGAGAGGTGAGGCAGCTGTGACAGCTCTGGGGCTGTCCCTGAGTCCCTCGTGGTGACACAAAGCGTGGCCTGACCCAGGAATTCCACAGGGGGCAGCCTGAGCTTGGTGGCTTCAGCTCAGGGAGGAGAGCCAGGGACTCCTGAGTGCCTCAGAGCCCTGCTGGGCTGCAGGGTGAGGGTCAGGCTCTCCTCTCCTGTTTCCTTGTGAGCTCTGTGGAGAGGAGAAGCCTTTGGTCTGTGCTTGGCCAGAACACGAGCACAGGGACAGACACAGGGATGTGAAACCTTCCTGGCAGCCCCTGAGCAGCCCAGGCTGAGCCTTGGGGATGTTCTGCACAAAGGGGCTCACACAGCACAGTTTGGGATTGCCCCAAAGCAGGACATGAAGAGAAGCAGGTCCCAAATGCCACAAACGTGAAGGAGCCCCAAAGGCAGGGAGCAGAGGCAGAGCAGAAATGCTGGGATCAGCCCTGAGCTGGGGTGGGTGTGCAGGGCAGGGAGGGCTCTCCAGTCTGCACAGGAGGCACAGCCCAGCCCCAGGGATCCCCAGGGATCCCCAGGTGTGGTGTCCATCCTCTTCCTCCCCTACCATACAGCTCCTGGTGCAATCTCCAGGATGCTGGAGGCCCTGCCATTGCTGGAGCAGTGTCAGGAAAGGATTTTGGGTCCCCAGGAGCCCTTTGGAGTCCGAAAGAGGAGGTGGAGGGCCTTTTCTGGTTACTGTTTGAACCACCAGGTTCATGCTGCTGCACTGGGTGCAATGCCCATCTTCCCTGGAGTTCTTCCAGGTGCACAGACCTTGACACAGATATCCCTGTACTGTATTTCTGTGGTTTTCCCTGACTTTTGCTGAGTTTACCAGTGACAAAGAGGCAACTCTGACTCGTTAAAGAGGTGGAACTTCATTTCTGGAGGCAGTTGGTGAGTCCCTACTTGGAAAAAATCTCTAAAAAAAATCTCAATTCATGTCCCTGTTGTTGAGCAGGTCCTGCTGGGGAGGAGGTGCCAGGGGCTGAGGGCAGAGCCTGGCATGTGCAGGGATTTCTCCATGCTTGGTGCCTGCCAAGTGTGCACCTGCACATTTCCCTTCTTCCCTGCACCTCCTGGGAGAGGAAATCCTGCTTGGTCAACGCAGCATTGCTCCAGTACCTGCTCTGGTGTAGTTCTGACAAGGTTCCCACCAGCTCCCGTGTTTAATAAATATTTTTTATTCAAAATAACCCCCAAACTCTTCTCTCAGAAAAGCCAGCCAAGATGTTCCTTTTTTTTTCTTTTTTCTTTTTTTTCTGCCCCTTTCCATCTTGTTCCTGTTAGAGGAACACTGAGAGCCTGTCTTGGTGCTTTCACTCTTTCACATGCCAAAGATCCCTCTTAGTTGTGCTCCTGCCAAACCAGATCTTACAGTCCTGCCTCTAAATCCATCCACTTCCCTGCTCCTTGGGGTTCCTTTTGTTGCTGTTGCTTTTTCATTGAATTTCCTCGTGTTTGTTGACGTGTCTATTGTTGAGCTTCCTGGACACATGCAGCTCTCTTTTTTTGGGATACAGGGAAAGACAAATAGCTGCCTTCACTTCAGTGCCCCTGCTGCTGGGGAAATACTGTCAGTGGTGTGATTCCTACAGATGGGACAGGTCCCATGTAGGGCTGGGGTCCTGCAGGGTGTGAACTGGCCCTGCTCCACTGCCTTGGCTGGAGTCAGGCCAGTTTTGTCCAGCTGAGAATCTGTCCTTCATGTCTAAACAGTTATTACACCCTAATAAAGATTAATGATGGTAAATCCCCCTGGATTAGCCATAAAATGGCAAGTTTTGCTCATTAATCTTTATTGCCACGCCGTGGTTGTTGATGTTAGAGCAGTCTCCCCTCTCTGCTCTGGAGGAGCCTGGGGAGGTGAGGGGTGGGCAGGACTCACCAGATGTCCCAGATGTCCACATGTTTTACACTCCTGTCCTCCCCTGGGTTCCCTGTTTCCTTGAAAGCCCTTAAGCAGCAGCAGAGGATGGATCCCAGAGCTCTGCCTGCTCCTCTGGCCTCTGCCTGGGCTATAAAACCCAGATTGTTTCTGGTGAGAAGGGATCAGATGCCCTCATTAATATTTCAGCTCAGCCTTTGCTGGAGCAGATGGAGAATGTGAATTTTGCCCTGAGCTCTGCAGAGCTGGGAGATTCCCCCTGCAGCTCTGGTGGAGGCTGAAAGGACTCTGCTCCTTCATGTAACCCCACTCCATAAAACAGTGGCTTTTGTGAATAAATAGGGCCAGAAAAAGCTGCATCTCACTCCTGAGGTGTTCGCAGATGAATAAACACAGCCAGGAGCTGGTGGTGCCAGTGCTGCAGGCACAAAGGTCCATTGCTGGATAAATGAAAAGGGCTCTGAGAATGCACTGAACTCTAAAGGTGGATTTAATGGCATTTATGGGTTTTAGGGACAAAATGAGTCCTGTGATGGGCAGCTGGTGTCAGCCCACTCTGGGAGGGTCTGGAGCAGCAGGAGAGGCAGGACACAGCCCCAGGTCCCTCAGGGCACAGCCTGAGAGCAGCCTGGACCCCTTTCCCTCCCCACATCTCCCTTCAGGGGCAGGGGGTCCCAGGCTGCCACTGCATCCCCAGTTCCAGCAAAGGCAGCAAATCCAAACCCCAAAAGAAACAGAGAGAAAAACCTGCAAGTGAACCAGGACACACTCCTGCTGCGGGGCCTTAAAGGATGGGGAAAGTCTCTGTGGCTGAGAGAGAAGAGGGGAAATGTTTAAGGTGATCTCTAAGCAGCTTAATGCTGGAAATAGCCAATTTTCAGGCCACCAGGAAGGGGAATTCCCCAGGGAGCAGCTGGGGCTGAGGTTGTGATGTGGCTCCTTCAGAGCAGCTCTGGGATGCTGGGGAGCTTTGGCCTCCGTGGGTGCCTGACATCCCAGAAACCTTCACATTTTTGTTTTCATTTTTTTCATTTACTTGCCCGAGCAAGAGTTTGTCCTTTTGTGTGCTGCCATTCCACTTGTGGTTTTTTTATCTTCTTTTCTTCATGTCAAAGCCAGGATTAAATGCACAGGAGCTGCAGTTTTCGTGTTTGGACTCAGTGTTTATAAATTCTTATCCACAGCAAGGTCTCACAAGTTGTGAGCTCCAGCTGACAAGGTGAAAATGGCTCTAACTCTTTCCAAGGTGTTTTAAGTGCTAAGTACCCAATAACTGACCCAAAACTGACCCAAAACTGACCCAAAACTGACCCAATGACACCTAAATTATTTATTAACCAAATATTCAAGGTTCTCAATGTGGACTTTCTTACCCAATTAGAAAAAAACACCCAAACCCATGAAGAAGAAAGTGAAAGAAGAAGAACTTAACCTACCCCCTAAATCCTCCATCTTAATCTATATATATTACTATATACTAAAAGCTTAAAATTCAATTTCTGCCCTGTGAGATCACACAATTCTATCCAACCTGCACACCCACAATCCCAGTGCCATCACTCAATTTTCAAAGCCTCAGGTCTGATGCACTGTTTGCTTGAGGCTCAGCACAGAAACACTCAGCTTTTCAGAAATTCTCAGCTTTAGGGGTTCCAACACCCACTGAAATTCCCTTTGGGAATGCTGGGTGGCTCTGGGGCTGCAGGGGCCACTGTCCCCTCCTGGAGAGCTCCTGGTGCTGGAGCAGGGGCAGAGTCCAGGGGGATAAGCTGGGAAGGGCTTGGAAGTGGAGATGGAAATCTCAAAAGATCAGACACCTCTCAGCCATTTCCAAAGCTCTCGGCTTTTAGCCAGACCTGAAAACCCTTCCTAGAAGTTTTGTTGTTTTTTTTTTTTATCTGTTGCTTTCGCTTTTGGGCTCAGCTAAATCCAGGAAACTCGGGAGTGGTGTAATTTTTGAATAAAGACTAAACACACCCCAAGTATTCCTGAACCGATCAGGAAAGCTGCTGATTCCTGGTTTATCTTCCAGGAATAATTCAGGCCAGCTCAGGCTTTAATTCAGTCTGGTTTTGCCCCTAGATAATGATTCTTGTTGAGGAAATAAAGAGAGCAGAGCAGGATCTTTCCAAAAGGCTGTGACCTGACACACCAAACCATTCCAGGAATGGATGGGGAGAAATGCTCCAGTGAGAGGAGCCAATGTCTGCAGGAGCAGCCTGGAGTATCTGTGGCCTCCAAAAACCCACATTTCCCCAGGAATTGTGGGATGGAGGTGTTGGATTCTGCCATATCTTGGGATTTTTCCCTCCAGGAGAGAACATTCAGCCACCTTGGAGTGTCCCAGAACACCCAAAAACCTTCAGCATTTTTATGGAGTTTTTTTTTTTTTCAGGGTGGATACTGTGAAAAGTCAGGAAGGGCCAGGTGTCCTTGATTTGCACAGCCAGGGTGAAGAAACGTGGATTAAGTGCCTGGTAAAAGCCAAAAAAAATAAAAAGTGTTTAGAGATAAATCCCAGTCCCTGTCAGAGCTGTTGAGCCAGGATCAAATTTTCCCAAATCCAGGTCCAGCTGTAGAGCTCTCCATCCATATTCAGCCCAAATTTAGTCACAAATCCCACATAAACACCTACAGCATGGACTGTGCCTTCTTGGGGGGTTTCTGGCAGGTTGGGGCTCAAAATCCAATATCCCCCAGCCCAGGATTTGGCTGTGAATATTCCCTTAAAATCCATGTGTGAAGTGGATTTCCAGGGCTTGGCCGCTGTTTTTATTTTGGTGAATCGAGTGGTTTGTGCTTGGTGAGAGCTGTCCCTGTGCCAGGGGCTGCTGGAGTAGTCACAACATCCAAAATAGCTGGAATTCTGCATTTTTTTAATAGCAATACAACGAGGGGAAGCTGCTAAATGTAAGCTGGAAATGTGTTGGAGTAAAATTTGTCATTCCTTGTAGAAAAAAAAAACAACAACCCAATGAAACAACTCTCTAAAATGGTCCAAAATCTTTAATTTAAGGAATTACAGTTTTATTGGCAAGGATCCATGTTTAGCATCAGTATATGGGATTTCTAGACTTTCTGTCTTAAGGTGTGAAGCCTGCTTTTTCTTGAGATGGTGGGAAATCTGTAACAAGGATATTTCTACATAATTTTGGCTGGGGAAAGAAAATAAAACAACCAAACCCCAAAATATGAGCAAAAAATGGAAAAACACCCAGTTCCCAGTGGTTTTCTGGTGTTGAAGAAGGCACATGAACATGTTAGGAAGGAGAAGACTTTCCAGTCTGCTGTAATGAAAGTCTTTATTTTATTTTATTTTTTGGATTTTTTTTTTTTACAGTAACTTAATTTGGATTCTTAACTGTGAAAGTCTCTGCTTTGCCATCCCTGTGGAAGGCTGATTATTCTTCCTCATGTTCTTCTTATTTATTATTTATCCCTTTCTGGTACTATCCAAGAGGTGCTGAAGGTATTTCCCATGTGGAATTCCCGTGTATCTCCTAACAGCTGGCATGGCATAGACAGCTAATTATGATTTTAAATTCTATTTATAGAATTTAGATTATTTTTTTAGTGTCCTGGTTTGCTCTAGAATTAGGGGTGAGGATAAAGAATCTTGTTTTAAAAAATGGTTGTTTTTTTTTTTTTTAATTTTCTTTTAACATCTTGGGGGCTTCTGAAGAAACCTGCTCACTTTTATGTTTTTATAGGGAAGCACGAGGTGAGCTTCAGTTGTTCCTTTGAGAGGGGATTGAGTAGCACCAGGGTTCATTTTAGCTGTGTCACATCGTTAAAATCACCCTGAATTCTGAGAAAACCACCACTTTCCACCCAAAAAATTCAAATCTGGTTGCTGAGAAATTTGTTTGTCCAAGGTTCATGCCAGGTTTTCATCTGTCAGATTTCCATGGAGTTTGCTGGAGCCCTGGGTGGTCAGGATTGGCCAGGGCAGGGCTGGGGACAGCCAAGTGTCACCTTGGGGTGGAGGACACGTGTCCTGCAGAAATCCTGGAGCAGTTCATGAGCATTTTATTGCTCTGTAGGGGATGTTGAGGGGAATTCCTTAAGTGTGGGAGAGAGTCAGGACTGGGGGCTCAAAACCCATCAGATTTTGTTCTTTTTATTCCCTTTCTCCCTTTGGAAAGATGCTTCAAAAGCCTCCCCAGCCTTCCTCATAAAAAAAAATACAGAACCACAGAGTCATTTAGGGTGGAAAAACCTTTAAAATCATCGAGTCCAACCAAAAACCCATCACTTCCAAGGCCACCACTAACCCATGTCCCCAAGTGCCACATGCACACATTTTGAACCCTTGCAGGGAGGGTGACTCAAGCCCTTCCCTGGGCGCTGTGGTGCAGCTGTTTCCAGACAGCTCACGCTGCTTTTCTGGTTTGTTTTCTTTCCCCAACGTATAAGAAACGTTGGGTAGCAGAATGTGGAATTGATTAGAAGTTCATAAAGCAGGGACCTCAGAAGGATGTGGGTATAAATGCTTTTCAGGCATCCGAGGTGAACTTTAAATGGAGCTTTGGCCCTCGTTTGCTTTCTGCTTTTCAAAAACCATTTATGAGAAAGTGGAGCTGTCAAAGCCGTGCATGAACTTTGCCTTCTCGCAAATAACTTGTCTCAAAGTAAATTGTCCAAATGCACAAGAAACTTGTCTCACAGTAAATCCAGTGGCTCTACAAAGCTGGAATTCTGTGCATTAGAGGGTGTGAGAGGTGTGTGTGTGTGTGTGTGTTGTGCTTGGTGGGGTGCAGGGCGTAACTCAACCATTTCGAGATTTAAAAAAAACCACACAATGCAAGTGCTTTAAAAAAAAA
>VXBR01004969.1:4798-25366 GCA_013400215.1 Cisticola juncidis | reverse complement strand
AAAAAAAAAAGCAGAGTAAAATATTTATTTCTTGGCAGAAGCACATCAGACCACATCTCCCATCCTTCTTTTAATTGCTTGGTGTTTGTTTGTGTTGTCTCAGGCTTTGCTGGTTTCCTCGGCGGGCTCTGCGCTGCTCGCGGCCGTCACCTCACACAACCCCTGTCACAGCCAGGGCACGGGGCAGCTCCAGCTCCTCAGGAGAGCCCCCGGGGTGCCAGCAGAGCAGCAGAGGCAAAGGGGGTGTTGGGTTAAAGGCAGCACAGAGCAGCGTGGGTGATTCTCAATTTTTAGCCTTGTTGAGGGAATTAATCCCTTGGGAGAATCCAAAGCGGCACACGCTGAGCACCCTGAGTCACAGCCTTGGGGAGGGGGATTGGCCACACAGAGCAGCTTGGAGGGTGTCACTGCAGAGGAAAGAGGAGGTGACAGGGGTGTGAGGGGCACTGGGTGCTGCTCAGGGTCCTGGGGGCTTTGTCCAGAGTTTGGAGCTGCCCCAAACCCTGGGTACACAGGGTGCGAGGTGGACGCTCCGAAATTCCCGTTCCCAGTGGACTCTGCCAGGTTCCATCAGCTCCTGCTGAACTCACAGGCTCCTCCCTGTGCTCCAGAGTCCTTCTGGGTCACCTGGCTGCCCACCTGCCCACCTGCACGTCCCCTCCCCTGCTCCACCTGCCCCCTGCCCTGGGCTGTGTTCACCCCTCTCAGGGCTGTTCCTGGCTCTGCAGAGGGGCAGCAGCAGTGGCAGTAGGACCGTGTGTCCTACTCCTGCTCCGTGTTCTTTTCATGAGATGCTTTCAGGATCATGCTGAACTGGTTTTCTTTAACCTTCACTGCCACGGATTCTTTCTCCCACCCTCTTCACTTCAATCAGATTGGCAAAATGCATTTGACTTGGGAAAAAAAAAAGCCCAAACGACCCCAAACCCCGCTGATGGGATAAGTTACTCTCTTTACTGCGCTTTGATTTGATTTCTCAGGATACCCCGAGGTTTTTCACTGCTGCTGAGAGGGGACAGTAGACCTTTTTGGAGACTTCAACCACTGTAACAGTTTTCCAGATGTGTGTGTGCGTGTGTGTGTGTGTAACCCAGCACTGTGCGTGCGTGTGTTCTGCTGAATATCGTGTGCATCTCTGAAATGCTTCAAACAACTGCCTGGAAGTCAAAAACCAACCACCTCTTTCCAGTCATATGTTTGCCGTGACTTTTCATAACCACACTTGAAACTAGTGGTCTTGGATGGAAATATTCAAAGAGCAGGGCATCTTTATAGCAATGGTATGTCAGTCAACTTACGGAAAATGTACACAAAAATAAATAAATGAAATTTAAAAGCGACCTTCTCTCAGCCTACCTGTGTTTCCCTCAGTGGAAGTGCTACCGATTCTTTGGGCTGCTTTTGCCATTCCTGTGGGAGGTTTTTGGGGATCATCTTACTCCCTGCAGCTTATCATGCATTACTGAGAGCTGGGGGCTGCTCAAGCTGCTCGACAGGGATAATTGTCAGCCCTGGCTTCCCTTTCCCTGCTCGGGCTGGCGGGAGCAGGCGCAGCCACATCCCGTCCAGCCCACATCAAAGGCACGGCCCAGAGGGATGGGAGCAGCGGCTTCCTGCCCCCCACCCTCCCAAAAAACAGCTTTTCCAGGGGTTCAGGGGGACACAGCCCTGTGCCCAGCATCTCCCCGGGGTGCTGCTCCCAGGGCTGGGCTCACAGGCTCAGCACCTCGCAGCAATGCAGCCCGAGGGGTCGGGTGCAGCTGCTGGGCTGCAGAACAGATGCTTTGCTGTGTTTGTCCTGCATCCTGCATTCCCCTCCCAGCCCCATACCTGCCTTTCTTTAAAGGGTGACTCTGTCCTGATGCAAGGCCAGTGTAAATTCAGATCCTGAATTTATTGTCAGAGCCAAAGTGCTTTGCTGGAGTGAAGTGTGTTGGGCTGGTCATGCTGAAACATGAATCGCTGCTTCCCTCCTCCTCGTGTAAATAAAATTATCCTTCCATTTATGTTAGAAGTGCAGAAAACAACATCCCAGCTCCCTCTGCTGATCCTGCAGTCCCAGCAAGGCGAGAGCACTGCAGAGCTGCACAGTGAACTCCAGAGAAACAGCCTGGTTAATAAAAGAGCTTTGAGGGGCACAGGTTTTAAACCGTGCTGAGTTTTGTAATGCAAATATTTGGGTGGATGAAATGGCAGATCCTGTTCCCTCTGCCTCCCCTGCCTGTTTCACACATGAAACTGTGAAGAAATTCCTTCACTGTCACAACTAAGGTCATGGAAGTGAGGAGGAGAATGGGAAAAGTTAAGGTGTGAGGAAAATCAGTGTTTATCACCTGGAAGAAGCACAGAGGCCAGGGCTGAACGCTTTGGGATTGCAGCAGGACTCTTACCCAGCAGAGGGAATTCTCCTGATGCAGAGATTGCCATAAAAACGTCTGAAGGGAAGAGCTGCAAGAGGCACAGACCCATTTCTGAGAATCCTGAACTGAACAGCTGCTGAAGTTCTCCCTGTGCTGCCCGTGCGTGTGTGTTCTGTTTGAAAGGAAGAAATTAAAAGCCATACTTCTATTTTATCAAATCAAATTACCCCTGTACGCTCTGAATATTTATGCATCAGTGCTTTTTTTTTTTATTAGGGCTTTATCTCACTGTAATCAATTCCAAATACTGCCCTATTTTTATCGCTGTAATGCAGCAGTAATTTATAAGATCTAGACGGAACGCACACGAGATGCCAAAAGCAATTTTATGGAGCCTCTTTTGTTGTCATCTACAATGCATCAGCTCTTGCCTTCAGCCTCCCATCAATTTTAAAAGCCCCAAGATGCAAAAAAAAAAAAATATAAAGGAGCAAGTACAGTAAAGCAGCTGCCAAGGCCTGGAATAGCCTGGGATCCGTGTGCACCTTTGGGATGGAGGTTGATTGAACACGGCACAATAATGAAAACCGTGCTGAGCTTTGTAATGCAATTATCTGGGTTGAAAATGGCAGATCCTGTTTCCTCTGCCTCCCCTGCCCGTTCCATGTACGAAATTGTGAAGTAATTCCTGTGTTATCCCAACTAACATCACAGGAAAGGGAGGAAAAGAAGAGGCAAAGTTGGGGTCTTTGGGGCTGAACAGGTCTGCCCTTCTTCATCTTCTTTTTTCTCCTTTGGGAGCCTTCCTGGATGGGCAGGAATATTGGACTCCAAAGTGCAAACATGCCAATGAAGCATTCCCGAATCCCCATCCCAATTTTCACACCACCCAGCTGCCTTTGAGCAGCTTCCACCAAGCTCCTGTGCCCCTGAGGGGCACCTGCAACAGGAGCACCCATGGGTGTGTTCATGGTTGGGGTCCTCCAAGCCTTTCCAGTCAAGATCTTGCCCGTCAGACATCGCTGCTGCTCTCCCAAATTTTCACTGGTGTTACCAGTCCAACACAAGTTTGGTTCCAGTTCTGGCTCTCTGGTGCTGGCAGTGCTTGGAGTGATGGTGAAATCAATATAATTGTGATTAGACAAGTGGGAATGGCTTCAGACTCACAGAGAGTTGGGTTGGATGGGATCTTGAGCAGGAATTGTTCCCTGGGAGGGTGGGCAGGCCCTGTGGGCAGCTGTGGCTGCCCCTGGATCCCTGGCAGTGCCCAAGGCCAGGCTGGACACTGGGGCTGGGAGCACCCTGGGACAGTGGAAGTGTCCCTGGACTGGGTGATCCTTAAGGTCCCTCCCAACCCAAACCATTCTGAGTTTATAAATCTTTGAATTGCAACCTTTTTGTAGCATACACTGCACCTCGAGGTGATGCAGTTTATTGATGTTAACGACACAGATGTTCAATTCTGTTTCATTTACTTGCTGAATCCTACTAACAGACAGTTGGAAGCACCTTCAGACTAAAAGCACATCCCACTTAATACCCAGTGATTGCTTTTAAGGCCTGCATATAAATAGGTCTCTTTCAATAGGCTTCTATTAACCACAGGAAGTGAAAATAAATGGAGGAACATTTCAGAACACTGACAAATTATTGATGGCAAACACTGCCAAGGCACCTTTGTTGTTTGCCTGCCCCTCTCATATCGGAGGGCTTTTGGGAAATAACAACCCAAGCAGCCCCTCCTGGAGGAATCATTACTAAAACATTCTGCATGCAGATTACTTCAGCTCTCGGCTGGGTCAGGAGAGGAAGGCCAAGATTTCCTGATTGAGATCAGATGCCTGGTGGCGAGAAGGAATCTAGATGACTTAACTGGAGGGATTAGACTCAAGTCCTTTGGCTTCCACTTGGCTGTTTGATGAACTGCGCGGCCGGGCCGCCTTCCCCCGGCGTGTGCGCCATGCCCGGGGCACCCTCGGTGCTGGCAGGGCAGCCCTGCTGGGCGAGAAAGGCACAGGCAGGACGGGTGGGAGCTGAAATTATTCCCCAGAGTGAGTGGGAGCTGAAATTATTCCCTGGAGCTCCAGCGCTCACATCTCCATCCCGCAGCGCTCTCTAGCCCCGCTGCGATTTTGGTGGGTGATGCTGCGGGGCAGAGCCGGCATTCCCAGAGCTCCAGCCGGTGTTCCCAGAGCTCCAGCCAGCATTCCCAGAGCTCCAGCCGGTGTTCCCAGAGCTCCAGCCCTGTTTCCCTGCCCTCTGAGGGTCTCTGAGGTCCCCAAACACGAGCAGTGTCCCCACAGCTGGCACTGGGCTGCAGGGTTTGTTACCGGCGTTCCCGTGGGGAGCCTCACCCATTGGATGTATCCCCACGGGAGCAGATGGAGCTTTCTCCTTTCTCTCCCAGCCTAACCTTTAATTTTACAAGGCTGATTGAAACCAAGAGTGGAAATAAAATGTCAGAGCTGCTCTGTTTTCCTTCCCCTCCCTTCCATTATCTTCTTTCTTTTCCATCCATCCTCGTTTCACATGCCTCTCAGATTGCATCCCCCTGGTTTCCCAGTTATTTATTGACCCAGACCTAATTCCTTATTTCCAGAAATGTGTCATGAATCTTGCCTTTGAGTCATTTGCTTTTTGCTTTCCAGGCTCACCTCTTTGACCACATTTTCCTGTGAAAGATAAGGATGCAGGGCTTGTGGAGTAATCTCAGCAGGATGCCTGGGTTTCATTCATGGATCTGTTGCCACTGGCTCATTATGGAAAATTAGGAGAGTTATTTCACCTTTCAGTGCCTCACCTCGGTGTCACCATCTGTAAAACAAGGCTCGTAATTGTTATCTCTTCCTCACAGGAGAACTGGGGAGCTTCACTAATGACCATCTGCTAAATGCTCTCAGAGCCTCACATGCACATTTCTACTGAAGTGCAAATTATTATTAGAAACCAGGGATTGTTACTGGATTGATATCAAATCATTGTCGACAGCTTCTCTGCAGGGAAAACTTAGGCACAGCCAACAAGAACAAGCTGCATGTTTTGAAGTTGTGCAGTTGATTATGTTGGCTTTCATCTTCTGGTAAGAGGATCCTCTGCCATCTGAACTCTCTGATCTCTGGGAACACAATTCATCCAATCAATCTGGAGGAAAATAAACCTCCGCAGACAAAAACATTAAGTATCCACCTGAGATCAGATGAAGATGGAAGATGTTAATTAATTCCCAGCCCCTAGCCTTTAACTCTTGCACTGCCAGCGCTTCCCTGGCTCACCAGGCAGTGCTGAGGGGAGCACAGGACACATCCATGGCCCATGCCAGGCCTGCAGGGTCTCCTGGGCTCAGCTTTAATTGGAAACATGCAAGCATTTAATTAAATTGGTGCTCCTGAAGCTGCTATGGGCAGTCTGGGGGTGTTGTGCTGATCTCGTGGTCACACTCAGAGATTCCAGGTGCCAGCCCAGATTCCAGCTGTGCCTCCTTCCCAGATGTGCTGCTTTAACCCCAGACCCCACAGAGAACCAGAGACAGAACCAAGGGGTAAAACTGAGGAAACTCTTGGGCTGAGATAAAGGCAGTTTAATAATTAAAGCAAAAGCTGCAAATGCAAGCAAAGCAGAACAAGGAATGCATTCCCCACTGCCCATGCCAGGCAGGGGCTCTGCCATCCCCAGGACAGCAGGGAGGACAAAGGCCATCACTCCAAATGTCCTCCCCTTCCTCCTTCTTTCCCTTATTATCCCCTGACCCTGGATGTCCCTGGGGTCAGCTGTCCTGGCTGTGTCCCTTCTCAGCTCCTTGTGCCCCCCCAGCCTCCTCACTGGAGGGGTGAGGAGCAGGAAAAGCCTTGAGTGTGTAAGCACAGCTCAGCAATAACAAAAACATCCCCAGGTTATCAGCCCTGTGTTCAGCACAAAGCCAAACACAGCCCCACGATGGCTACTGGGAAGAAAATCGGCTCCATCCCAGTCAGAACCAGTTCTAACTTTCACACCAATGGCTGATTAAACTGTGTCACCCATCCTGCCACAATGCAGGGTTTCTTATCCAATGCTTTGGTTTGGAAGAGGCCTTTATATTGGGATTAAAATAGAGATTAGACCTCTGAGAGGTGTTTACAGCAGGATTTATTGCTCTTCTTCTACAGTCCCATGGAGGAGTGAAAATGTCCTCACAGCATGGGACAGAGGTCGGTATCCCGTGGTCAGTGCTCACAATACCACAGGTTATAAGGTCTTTTAAAGGTTTATTAACCAATAATCTACTGCCACAATGATTGTTTTAATTTTCACACCAATGGCTGATTAAACTGTGTCACCCATCCTGCCACCATGCACAATTCTTATCCAATCCTACAGTGACACACAACCACACCTTAAAAATTCTATTTACCTTTATAACCACTTCTATAGCCACACTTTAAAACCTTCAAATTCTCCTCTACCTAGCTTAACATATTTCTGCTTAAACTACAAATCCACATTGCTGCTTATGGTCTCTAAAACTTTTCCAAGGCCTCAGGTGGAACCCTGTGTTCTCTGCTGTATTTGGGGCTCCATGCACGAGGTTTTGAGAATTTTCTGTGCCTTGGTTTCCCACAGCCTCCCACCCTTTTAGTGCCTGGCCTCATCTGTGGTGTTTTCCCGGAGCTGGGGATGGGGAGGGAGGGTGGCTGGAGGCTACAGCCCATTATGGGGTATTCAATAGGGACAAACATCCCCACTGACAGCAGAAATGGGGCTGGGGGCAATCACCGGGGCCAGGCTGTGAGGAGCAGAGAGCTCAGCCCTGCTGTGACACCAAAAGTGACAATTTACAGCTGGAGAGGTTTAGGAACAGCCCCGAGGCTTCCCCCACTGATACCATTATGTGCCATTAGGGTCACTGTCTGATTTTGCAGGGTTTAAGTAAAATAAATACGGTTTAATGATGCTGCTGCAGTCCCAAATCATCATTGGTGCTGCACTCACACAAGCAAAGCAACACTGAGGGGAGAATGGGGAACTTTTTTGGATCTTCCAGGGGTAAATCAGCATGGAAAATAGGTGAGGTTGAGATTTTGGGAGCTGCCAGAAGAATATCAGAATAGAAAAATAGGTGAGGTTGAGATTTTGGGAGCTGCCAGGGGAATATCAGCATGGAAAATGGGTGGCTTTGAGATTTTTGGGAGCTGCCAGGGATATATAAACATGGAAAATGGGTGGCTTTTTTGGGATCTGGCAGGGGTAAATCAGCATGGAAAATAGGTGAGGTTGAGATTTTGGGAGCTGCCAGAGATATATAAACATAGAAAATGGGTGACTTTTTTGGGATCTGGCAGGGGTAAATCAGCACAGAAAAATGGGTGACTTTGAGATTTTTGGGAGCTGCCAGGGATATATAAACATGGAAAATGGGTGGCTTTCAGATTTTAGGAGCTGCCAGGGGTAAATCAGCATGGAAAATGGGTGAGGCTGAGGTTTTGGGAGGTGCTAGGGGAATATCAACATCCCTGCACTGCACTGGGTCTCTGGAGACAGGACTCAGTTCTCTCCAGCAGTGCAGAGCTTGTTGAAAATGGAAAATAAAATACAATAAAATAACCCAGTAATTTTTTTAATTAAAAAAGGATAATGACCTCTTGTGTTAAAGCTGTGAAAATCAGTCCTCTACATTTAGAAATGGGCTTGTAAAAGCATATGTGCCTTTTGGCTATTTCCTAGAATATATAGCTTTGGTCACATGGCTCTCATTAAGACACCAGAAAATGCTGTAAACTGGCATTTATAAGCTCGCCATAGGAAATTTCTGTATTTTTATTTTTGAATTTATAATCCCACTCCAAGATTTGCTGAAAGATATGAAACTTTACTTGAGGTTTTGGAAAGGGAATGATGTCTGAGCAAAACAGTCTCCTTTTGGTAAAAACTCCCATCTGTTCAAGTTCTGACGTGTTCTTCAGGAAAATACAATTTATTTTTTTTTCCCTACATCTAATAAAGAACCAACAAAGCAGATCTGGCTAAGAGCACAGTCACTAATACTTTAACTGTAAATGTTTCATAACATTGCATTTTTTAAAGGTAAAATTACTTAAAATACATATAAACACACTTGCTCCCATCTCTGCAGAGCTGAGGAGGCTGCTGTGGATCTCAGGGTGAATTTAACACTGAAAAAGGGGAAGTTTTGGTTTGAAAATAAAAAGTAATATTAAAATCCAGGAAGACTTTTAACCCCAGTTTTTTACACCGAGGTTTGAATAACACCACCCCAGGTTGTCAATAACATCACCAGATGGAAACTTCCCTGTTTCCCCCCAGCTCGCATCGCTGGACAAGGATCAAGCTATAAAATTAGAAATAAAATAAACTCAATAACTTCTACAAGGATGGAACAAGGCTTGTTGCCCGCCCTCCCTGAAGAACGGAGGGGTTTGGAGCAGCAGGTTGTGGAGCAGCCTGCAGGGCTGATCCCAGCAGCTCTTTCCCGAGCAGGCTGCAGGTGGCAATGCATTTATTCCTGATGTGTCTCTCCCTGAAAACCCCGGGATGCGGCTCTCGAAGGAGGGATCCAGCAGCAGGGAAATGTGACTGCAGGGAAGGGGGCAGGAGGAGATCAGAGGGGTTTTCTTTGGGGGGGACAGGCTCTTTTCTCCCTGTCACCCCCCCAGCCTGTCCCCAGCCCCTGGAATTCCTGCTGTGCCAGGAGCTGAGTGGAGAAATCAGCCGGGAGGTGGGCAAAGCCCTGGGGTGCATCAGGGAATATCCTGAAAGTGGAAATAAAATGAACTGAGGCATCTTTAATTCCCTGACCCCACTGTTGTGTTGTTCCCCCAGGGGCAAGAACCCAGACCCGCAGCTCTCCCTCCTTCCGCGGGGAAGATAAGGCAGAGTAAAAAAACTCAGATTAATTAGGTGATGATTTATAACATCCCCGAGTGTCTTAGGGAGCCCATGCAGCAATCCCACTCCTCTGGGTGCTCCAGCAGGGCTTCCTCACAACCAAAGGCATCTCTGAGGGGGTTTTGTTAAAAAACTCTGGGGCAGAGTTTTCAATCCTGGGAGATGGAGGCGGGCAGCCTGTCAGAACAACCTGGAGGGGAGAAAAATCCCTTTCCACGTAGAGAAATGCTTCTGAAAATGGGGCAGCTTTGCCAGCAGTGCAGGAAAAGGCTCTGATTTGACCCAGGAGCTCTGGCAGAGCAGGGATTCCACCTGGATGAGCCACAGGGAGGTACAAAGTGAGGCTGGGAAAGGCTCAGGCTCTGCGGGCTCCTCACAGCAGCCCAGAGGAGGGACTGGTCCTTTCTGCCTCTTTGTGTGGGCTCTGAATCTTTGCTAATCTCTGCTAAGTGCCTCCTCTGGAAAATGGCCCTTATTTGCTGTGCTGTGGGAACAGGATTATTATTAAATGGTGGCAGGGAGTAAGTGCTTTAAAATAATAGAGCAGAGCACTGGCTGTGCTCTCTCTCAGTAACTCCAACAACAGCTTGATCAGCCCTGATGCCACTGGAAATTCATCAGATGGAGCAGGCACAGCAGCCAGCCCCAAAAGGCCTTTTCTGAGCCATCAAAGTCACCCATTTTCCACACTGATTTAACCCTGGCAGCTCCCAAAATTTCAGCCTCACCCATTTCCATGCTGGTTTACCCCTGGCAGCTCCCAAAATCTCAAAGTCTCAAAATATTTTTCGTGTTTTCTGTGTGCTGAGGCCACTCTCTGCTTTCTCCACTTCACCCTGAGGGGGTTTTTGGAGGATTTCCATCACTCCTGAGCGATGATCTGCCCTCATGGACTCACATGGGTTGGAAGAGACTTTAAAGATCACTCAGTTCCACCCACACCTTCCCCTGTCCCAGGCTGCTCCAAGCCCTGTCCAGTCTGGCCTTGGACACGTCCAGGGATCCAGGGGCAGCCACAGCTGCTCTGGGAATTCCAGCCCAGCCCCTCATCACCCTCACAAAGAGAATTTATTCCTAATATCCCATCTAAACCTGATCTCTTTCAGTTTGAGCTCACTGCCCCTTGTCCTGTCCCTACAACTCCTGATGAGGAGTCCCTGCAGTCTCCACACAACCATCTCCTCTCCAAAGATCCCACCACAGGAATTCCTCCCCAGAATCCGATCTAACCCTGCTCTCTGTGAGTCTGAAGCCATTCCCTTTGTCCTGTCACTCCACACTCCTGCCCAGAGCATGAAACCTGCTCATTTTCACCTTGGTGTTCAGCAGGGTCGGGGTAGTGGATGGACAGGACACCTCAACATCTTTCAACCTTCATTTGGGAGCTTCCAAACAGAAGAACAAGGCTGGGAAGAGCAGCTGGGGACGGTGACCTCCTTGGAAGGGATTTCTGTGCTGACACCAGGAGGTTGGAGGGGACAGACCCAGACTCTAAGTGTGGGTGATGCCTTCAGGTTTATTTTCCTGTATCCCAGCCCCTGTGCAGCTCTGAGCTCACACTCAGGCTCACTCAGCTCTCTGCACACAGCACGGACACAAAACAAATCCTTCTCCTCTGCACACCCAGGACAACTTTCAGCCCCAAAAGCACAAACAAGGGGGGCTGCAGGGAGGAACAAGAAGGATGGGACCTCCCAGCCTGCAGCTGCAATTGGACAATTCAACCCCAAAATGGAGCAAAACTGATCCAAGGGGGAGACCTGGGGAGCGTTTGTCCACTTGGGACCATTTTGGGTCCCCTTGGGTGCAGCCCTGGCCAGGCTCTTGTCCTGCCCAGGTTGGCTCCTCAAGGCCTTTCAATAAATCTCTGCTTTATTCTGCAGCCCTGCCCAGTCTCTGTTCCAGCCTTGCCAAGGCATCAGGGGTGCTGCCTCCCTTCCCTGATCCCATCCCAGGGAGCAAAAGGGCAAATCCAGCAATACCTCTGGCTTATCAGTGACAGGACAAATTGATACCAGACTTTTATGAGGGTGGGGAAACGTCTCTCCATAAAAAGAATCTAAATTTACCATCGTGTTAACAATTCTGTAAGAGTTTTTGGCAACTCCTAATGGAAATTTCAGGAGCAGATGGAAATATTTGGAAACGTATAGAACACATGAGCCTGCAACATCCATTTTTATTTTCTCATTGGGAGTGTGGAGTGGTTTCAGGTTGCCTTTAATTTTTTTTTCCTTTCTTTCTTCTGGATGCTAAGAAAAGCAAGAGGGGAAGCAGGAGATGATGGATATAGGCAGGAGGGTGTTTTTTTTTGGTGTTGCTCACTTGATTCCCCTGTGTGGTCTGTGATAGATTTGGGGGAATGGCACCAGCACCAATAACCCAGTCCCAGGTTCTCTGGGAGCTGGGCAGGTCCAAGGAGCCAATTAACCTTTTCCAGGTTAATTTGGGGTGGATTGCCTGTATCCACCCTGCAGGCAGAATGTGGGGTTTAATTAATGAGTGTAAAAACAACCTCAGTGTTCTCTGATGGAAGAAAATGTCACGGATACCCCGATGCCCAAGGTCAAAGGAAGGTCCCTGGACAACCCTGAAAAGGAGGATCAAATGTTTCCAATCCCTGTTGCCTAAAGGGCAAGAAAAGCTTTTGCTTTTTGGGTGTTACAGCCCATCCTAGAGCAGGGAATCCGGAGCTGTAAGAGGGGAATGAGGAACAGTAACAGACACACACAAAAGCCAAAGGGAAAAAAGCTCCTGGCTGCCAAATTTCTGTCCCTCTGCTGATCAGGAACGATCAGGAGAGAAGGAGTTTTTCCATTTCTCTGCTGTCTGGGCAGCACAAGGGCCAATGCAGGGCCTTTCCTGCTGCTGTGCTTGGGGTTTTGTGTGGGGGGCTCATCTGAGGCGTTTCCCAAGGCGTTCACATTGTCCCGCTTCCACCAGGTCCCAGCGGCGCTTGGAACTTCCACCCCTTAAATTAAAATTAAATTAAAAGCCTTTAATTAGGGGAAACTTCTGGGGATGGTGGTCGAGGCCTTTGTTGTGCTTGGAAGGAGCCTGAGCAGAGGCCCCGGGGCTGTGGCAGCTCCAGCAGCAGCCGGGGATGGAGCAGGGATGGAGCAGAGGGAGCTGGGGGTGACAGAGGGGTCCCCTCACACCCACCCTGAGCGGGGGGTGACAGGGGGTCCCCTCACACCCACCCGAGCAGCCCACCAGCAGAACCAGCCTGCAGCCCCTGGCTGAGCTTCCCCTGCACCTCTTTGGGAATCGCTGCCTTTCCTGGCACTGCTGTCACCCCCCCCCGAGCCCTGCAGGGACAGGGAGAGGCTCTGTGCCACTGTCCAGCTGATCCCTGATGCCTTTAGGGTTTTAGTTTTTGTATTTTTTCATCTATTTGTGATCCTGCAGTGACTCCAAACTCCACACTCAGTGCCAGCTGCTGCTGCCCCATTTTGGGCACACACAGCAATTCCTCTGCAGGCCTGGGGATCAAGGACACCTCCCTGCCTCAGGCTGAGAGAGGGAACAAAAGTGACTGGGGGAGCAAACTGGGGCTCAATGACTTCATTACCTGAGGCTGTAATTGGGAGATGAACCCCAATCTGCAAACGGACCAAAGTTATCAAAGTGTGAACCCGTGACCATTGTCCATTTTGGGTGGGCTTCACCTGCCCTAAATGCACCTGAAGGCCCTTCCATAAACAGAACTGCTTTTTATGGCCTTAATTCTGCCTGGTCTCTGTTTCTGGGTAGCCCTAAGAGGCACCATCCCTGCTGGCCTGTGCCTCCTCTCTGCTCCAGTCAAACCCTCAGCCCCTCTCTGCTTTCCCTTTTTCCATCGCGGGATTAACGCGAAGGATTCGGCTTCAATTTTCCCCTGTGCTGGCTGTGAGACAGGAGCACGCCTGCCCAGACCTGCAGAAGTCGTTCAGGTCCTGAATCCTCTGGTTTGTGTCCCTTCCCAGTGGTTTCTGTGCCAAAGGGGCACGGCCTGGAGAGCGTGGCAGGATCCTGGCTGGATCCTCTCACCTTTCCCTGGGTCCAAAGGCAGCGGGTTCTGAGCCACAGCATCTTCAGGAGCTCGTTCCTCCTGCAAAAGGAACCTTGTAAGACACCCAGGGAGCATTTGGAGTGATTAACCGTGGGCTCTTCCTTCCTAATTTCGCTGTGATCCCATGCGTGACAGAGAAGCTGTTGGGATAATTCCTTTTTTATTGACTAGTGGTGAATAATTGTGTTAGTGTACCTGATAAATATTCAGAACACATTGGCAACTGCTCCGAGGCAGGCTGGAACCACATGCCCACACAACTTTACCAGATGCTGTGTACTCCTATTTGTCCCAAATCATAAAAAAACCCAAACAAATTCCAATATTTTTTTTTGTTCAAAACAGGCATCAGATATAAAACCTGAAATTAATAAGATTCTATGAGTTGAGAACAACATGTCCATGAAACAATCTGATGGCAAACTTTAAAAAAAAAGTTCTGTTTTCTTTGCAGGTCACTTTTTATCTCTGTAACACTTGATGTGAAGCCACTTGAAGATAAATGTGAAACCAAACCAAATTAATTTTATTTGCAAGCGTGAGACACCCAGGTAGAACATTGATAATGAAAATCAGTTGGGTTTTTAAAAATTAATCCTTTTGCAGTCAGCCAAGGAAGGGGTGTTATTCACAATCTTGCCTGGACCTGTGACTCAGGAGCTGGCAGTGACTCTTCTCTTCCTGCTGTCCTTCCTCTGAGCTGCTTCACCTTTCTGGCCAGACCTTCCTGGAGGAGATTTTGTCAGCCAGGATTGTTCCCATGCAGCTCTGTGGACGTGGGGTGAGGGCTGTGGGTGGCCAGAGTGGGCTGGGGGAGCTGCCACCCTTGGCCACCACCCCTGAGAAGATGCTGGGGAAATTAAAACACCTCAGAGTTGAGGGGGAGCCCCAAGAGCTGAACTGGAGGGGCCACAGATGCCAAAATTGAGGTTCAGTCCCCCTCAGAGAAAAAAGGGAGTTTTCTGATGCTGTGGCCCATGTGGGCTGGCCCAGCTCCTGAGCTTTGTTCCCTCTGTCCTGTCTTTTATTAAATCTGTTCCTAGAGCTGCATCAAGTCCCCTCAGTGCAGCTGTAGCTCTCCAGCCTTTTTCTCTCTCCACTTTGGTCTTCTCCTGGCAGCACAAATACTCAGATCTACGTTCCCTCTTTGGTGCCCTGCTGAAGGTAACTCAGCACAAAAGCCAAAAAGGCAATTTTTAAAGGCTCTCCATGTGCTGGGACTTTTTTTTTCTTGCTTAGAGGGGGCCAGAGTGGGGCCAGCTCAGGAGCTCCTCCCCAGCCTGCCCCAAGGCAGAGGGGACAAGTGGTACTGGAAAACAGAAAAGGAAAAAAACCCAAAACACAAATTTCTCCCTTTCTTGGATGTCTGGAAAACTCTGACCTGCTGGGGGGGTGGAGGGAGGTTAAACACCCTCCAGGTAGTAGGGTAAGATGAGCCTCCCCAGACTGGGGAAAATGATGGTGGGTGCTGAGTGTTTGACAAAAAACTGGCTCGAGTTACACCAAATCGTTTCCTCATCATCAGTCAAAATCACCCTTCCCTTCCTCCTCCTCCTCTCCCTCCTGAAATGCAAGAAGATGAGAAGAAGAGGGGAGGGGGACAAAGGAGGGAACCGGGGCAGCTCAGGAAGTGCTCAGACCACTCCAGTGCCTGCCCTGCTCATCCCACCCCCGGTGGGGGATTTGGGAAGGGCTGGGAGCTGAAGCCTTTGCAGGGAGGACTTTTCTTTTCCCTGCTCCAGTGGATGCCTGAGTGCTTCCCTCACAAATGCAAAATTCAGCTTTGCCTCCTGTCCCTGGTGCTACAGACTCAGCACAGGGATCACCGTGGCTGCCGCTAACTCACGTCAAGATCTACAGGAATAACCATGGAAAATACTTGGCATGGCTCAGCCCCCCACAGAACACAATTAAATATATCACAATTATGCTTTGTCTAAAATTATAGCCCCTTAAATGCCTCTCATGCCTGTCACAGCTGGTGGGTCTAAAT
Source organism: Cisticola juncidis (assembly GCA_013400215.1). NCBI lineage: Eukaryota > Metazoa > Chordata > Aves > Passeriformes > Cisticolidae > Cisticola > Cisticola juncidis. The sequence continues at coordinate 10,080 of VXBR01004969.1, read as the reverse complement.
TTAGGGATTCCCTGTGAGTGGCGTGGTGGCACCACACACTGTTGTGGGAGGGGACATGGTGGGGACACTCAGGCCAACCTGTGGCCACGACATTTTGCTTTCCCAAATCCTTCTGTGACCTTCCCCAGCTGTTTGAAGGCCCCTCCATTGTGCAGGTGTCTCATGGCCACTGGCACAGCTGGGAATGGGGTTGTGGTTCCCACCCATCCCAACATTTGCCCACCCATCCCACCACCCTGGGCACAGCTCTGCCCATGCCCAGCAGCCCCAGGGAAGGAAAGGGCTCTTTCAACTCCTCATTTCCCAGGGGGGCTTTATTTTTCTTTCCACCACCTCTTGACCTTGGACGTGGAAATAACGTCCAGAGAGCTGAGAAAGTTCTCAGCATCTTCTTTCCTTCCTGCAGACATCAAAAGGGGATTGTGGGCTCCATCACAGATTACATCACGGCTGGTTTTGATCCTCTCAGCACAGGAGACATAAATCTTCTTCCTCTTTCTTTCCCTGTTCGGGTGTCGATTCTTTCCTGTGTTCTGAAGTTTCTCAGGAGAAAATGTAAATGTGTTTCACAAGCTGAATTTCTGCCCACAGATTTTTACCTTGGCGATTGTTATCATCGCTGCTGGGTGGAAAAAGGATTGGCAGGGATTGGAAAGGACCAGAGTGGGGTGCAGAAGGGACAACAGGAATTTGGACAGCCCTGGTTCAGTAAACTCACAGCTGTGCTGCTGCAGTGGGGAGATGCCTCCAGCAGTTTGGTAATGCTGGTGATGCTGGTGTCAAATTTTCAGCATGACCAGGCAAGGAAGGAAGCAGAACCAGGCTCCCCAATAATCCCCTTCATGGACATCCCTGGCATTAACTGGGGAAGCCTCACTAAGGCTGGAAGTACAGGGCAAAAATTCAGTATTTCTGATTTTACTGCAAGGAGTGAGCCTGGGCACCTCATTCCCACAAAGCCTCCCAGTTTGGCTGTGGGGCTTTTTCCAAAATCTGGGTGAGGGAGCAGAAATGAGACCAGCACGAATAACCTGGTCCCAGGTTGTCTGGGAGCTCTCAGGGGGTCTTCAGGGGGTCTGGTTGTCCTCTCAGGTGGGGAGCACCTGGGCCAAGGGCTGTTTAAAGTGGCCAAGTGCCACATCCACACATTTCTTAGCCATGCAGGGATGGTGACCCCAGCACCGCCCTCCATCCCTGCCCGTGATCCCTTGGGAGGGCTGGGCTGGAGCAGAGACTGGGCAGAGCTGCAGAATAAAGCAGAGATTTATTGAAAGGCCTTGAGGATCCACCTTGGGCAGGACAAGAGCCTGGCCAGGGCTGCACCCAAGGGGGACCCAAAATGGTCCCAAATGGACAAACGCTCCCCAGGTCTCCCCCTTGGATCAGTTTTGCTCCATTGGCATTTTGGGGTTGAATTGTCCAATTGCAGCTGCAGGCTGGGAGGTCCCATCCTTCTTGTTCCTGCCTGCAGCCCCCCTTGTTTGTGCTTTTGGGGCTGAAAGTTGTCCTGGGTGTGCAGCAGGAGAAGGATTTGTTTTGTGTCCGTGCTGTGTGCAGAGAGCTGAGTGAGCCTGAGTGTGAGCTCAGAGCTGCACAGGGGCTGGGATACAGGAAAATAAACCTGAAGGCATCACCCAGAGCTGTCGTGCAGGCTCAGCTCAGCCTCCAGCCCAGGTGTCCAGGCAGAGAACACACAAACTGCACGCAGCCATCCCCTGGGGACACCTGGGAGCACGTCCCCTGTCCCAGCTCCCTGCCACAGCTCCGTGCCACAGCTGCCACCCCTGTGCAGGACACCAGGCAGTGACACTCACAGCCTGGCATCACCCAAGCCCACCCTTCCCTGGGCTGCTTTCAACCACTGTAACACAGAAATTTCAGTGATTTACAGCCAGGAGCGTGGAAAAAGAAAAAAAACCCAAACCCATGGGAATGGGATGGGGGGGAGGGAAGGTCATTCCAGTTTCTTCCTGCTTGCAGCTTTCGGATACAGGATATGGCTGAATGGCAGCCTCCACGCTGCATTTATTTTTAAGCCACTGATAGCTTGCACTGATAGGAGTGACCTCGTCGTGCAGCAGCAGCATCAGCCAAGGAGCTGTTTTTTTCCGGCCCTTCGACGTCAGATTGCTTCCTTTGACACCTCTGAGAGCCAAAAAACGGGCAGCATTCTCTTCCCAAGGTGACTTTATTTTTTCCCCCTGTGATAGCGCTGCTGGGGCTCGGTGTGGATGTCACTGCCCTGGGGACACGGCCTCTGGGGACAGCTGGAGGTCACTGCTTTAAGGCAGAGGTGCCTGAATGAGCTGATCCTAAGGAAAAAAATTGCCTTGGCTGGAGCCAGAGTTGGGGCAACTTGACCTCTACTTCAAAGACTCTGGAATGCACTTACAACTTTTTTTTCTCTTTTTTTTTTTTCCTTTTCAGGGCAGCTGGGGCTTTCCAGGATATCCCAGCTCCCATCTCCATAACCTGTTTACTGAAATCTTAGATTTAGTTTCCCAGGCTCATTCACAACTTGGTGCAAACAACTGAGCGCTGCTGGAGGCTCTGAGCACCAGGAAAATGCTTCACCCCCCATTTTGGAAAGCATAGGAAATTTTAAGCACCCTCACACAGAAATAACTAAAATCTCCCAGGCTTTATTTGTGACTCCAGCAAATTTCTTGCCTCAGTTTGCCTGTTCCTAAACCATGGCTCTGCACTGAGTTCCTGATTACACCCCACATTATCAGTTTGGGAGATGCCTCTGTCCATTCCTCCACTGCAAACTGGGAGAGAGGATTTCATTTTAAAACAGAGATGGAATTGGTTCAGCTCGAGGTGCAGGTGCAGGTCCCAACTGCAGCTTGTTTTTCCAGAACCTTGAGGAACCTGGTCTAGTGGGAGGTGCCCCTGGCCTGGAACAAGATGAGCTTTAAATCTCTTCCATCCCAACCCATTCCATGATCATCCCACCAGAAAATTCCTTGGAATTCAGCAGGAAGAGCCTGGAGAACACCATCATGTGGGTAAAAGAAGCTGCCCAGTGCTGCTCTGCACAGATCTCCAGGGTGGATATGGGACTGGAAAAAGGGTGGAAAAAAAAGTGCTGGGTTCCCATCCCCAGCTCTGCTCTGTCCCCTCCTTCCTCCAGTGCCTCAAAGCCACCAAAATCTGCCTGAGAGGGATTTTCAAAGGCTCTTCTTCCTGCGTCACTCACCGAGGAGAGGGCAGCAGGGCTCAGATAGGGGTTTCTGAGCTCAGAAATGTCAGGAGGAAGCGATGGACTCGGAGGAAATTCTTGCGACGGTCCCGGAGGAAGCGGGAGATGTGAAAATACACGATGTATTTTCCTCCCACAAGCTGTGGTCTCTGTTTTTATTATCATAAACCTGGGCCCGGAGGATGTCAGCTTGTTTATTTATTTGTTTGAATGAGGTTTCTCTCCTTGTTCAAACATTCCCATGTTGGCAGCTGCTGCGCTGTCCCGATTCCCAGCTCCCCTCCTGTAACCAGGGACGTGCCAGCCCAGGCAGCAGCTCCGGCAAGTGGGAGGTGCTGGAGGTGGGGGAAATTTTTGGGGAGCTCTCCTAGGGTGTCATTGGAACCCTCTGGGATGGTGACAGCACCATGTCCTCGTGCACATCACCACAGCCTGCCCGGGCTCACGCCTCCTCTCCAGGCTCTTGGAGCATGATCAGGAATATCCCATTTTTTGGCCTGTCCCCCTGCATCAGCGCCTTCCTTCTTCTTCCTTGCCACCCCTCTGTGCAGAGCAGCTCCTGCAGGTGCGTGCTGGAGGTGGCTGCCACCAGCGTCCACCTCTCTGTCATTCTGAGGCATTATCTGCAATAACCACCCTGGATCCTGAAGGTTTTCCAAAGGCTGCCCAGGCAGTGTTGGATTTGGTGGAAGTGGTGCTGGACCCCTCCACCTTGAGCTCCCCCAACACTTGGGGCTGTTGCCAGGGGGTCTGAAGGATCCCAGGAGCCCCATGTGGACCCAAATAACTCCGTGCTCAGCCCAGGTCCTGCTCTCCCCACTACAGAGGTGAGGGGGGCTTCATGAAGCTGCCCAGACCTCCAGGGTGGATATGGGGCTGGAAAAAGGGAACCACGTGCTGTGTTCCCATTCCCAGCTCTGATTTGTCTCTGCCCTTCCTGCAGCACCTCAAAGCCACCAAAATCTGCCTGAGAGGGATTTTCAAAGGCTCTTCTTCCTGCATTCCTCTCCTCACACTGGTCAGCCCAAGACCCTTGGCTGGGGGGCTTCTCCCCTGGAGCAGGGGCTCATTCCCCTGGCCTCTCCTGTGGGGTCAGGCTGGCAGGAAGCTGCTCTCACCCTGAGGAGCCACGGGAGATGCACCTGGGAGGAGAAGCACTTTGCTGGAGGAAGAAAACAGGATCTCGTTTATAAACAACATCCTCAATGGCTCAGCAAGTCAGTTGCTCTTTCCAGAGCCTGTTTTCGAGCTGCTCCTGTGTCACCCGTGGCCCTCCCCGCAGCTACAAAGGGGAATTAAACCAAGCAGGAACCTCCAGAGCCCCCGGGATGGTGCTGTCCCTCTGCTCCTTCAAACCTTCCATCCCTCCATGGACCCAGCGAGGGCAAGTGCTGCAGAGCTGGAGGGTAAGAACGACTCCTGGCTCCTTTCCAGGGGATGGCTGGGGCTGGAATGTACCTGTAGGATGGGAATTCCACCTGCCAAGCCATTCAGGATTACCCAAAGCTCATTTAGGGCTGAAAGGTGAGAACAGACAGAGCATCTCTTGAGTCATGGGACAGAGCATCTCTTGGGACTTTCCCACAGACTCACTTGTGCTCCTTCCAGAGGATTCCTCACCAGGAAGAGAGGATTTCTGGATTTTGCATCCAGGTGGTAGAATCTCGACATTCCTGGGATGCATTCTCCTGTATTCTGGACTCCTTGGTCATGGCACTGAGCAGAGCACCCCATACAGATTTGAATTCTGACTAATTAAAAAAAAACCCAAAAAACCAAAAGCAGACAACTTTTGTCTTTCATCATTTATTCCTTCCTTCTCTCCACAAAGCTCAGGTGACTGAGGACAGCATTCCCAAAGGGAATCCCAAAGGGAATCCCAAATCCCAAAGGGATCCCAGCTGGGACATCCCAAAGGGTTAAACTGCACAGGAAACCTGCAGGCAGAGCCCGATCCCAGGGAGGAAACATTCCCGATTCCCAGGGAGGGAACATTCCCGATTCCCAGAGAGGGAACATTCCCGATTCCCAGGGAGGGAACATTCCCAATTCCCAGGGAGGGAACATTCCCAATTCC